>CAMZMU010000098.1:32520940-33050558 GCA_947311845.1 Poa pratensis | reverse complement strand
AGCAAAAGCAGATAAAGTCATCAAGGAGTGCACAATGATGCCGTGACGCAACACGAGAGGAGATGTTGACCTTCCAGTACTTCAACTGGCAGGAATCATTCGACTGCAGCAGATCAGAGCAACACTCGAAAGAACGTAAAAAGCAAGCTAGCTTGTCGAGTTCACGGAGAAGACAGCTCTCCATGAGCTCCACCGGGCGAGCAGACACAAGACCCAGATCAAGGCTGTCACGCCTCGCGGAAGATGAGAGGGAGCACTCACCCGCAACTTAGGCCACTCTTTCATGACATTCGACGAGAGGGAGTACCAGTACCAAAACAGCTGCGGGTGCCCTTTACTGCTGCAGCATACCTAGAGGCAATCAAGCCTCCAGCGATGACCCCAATGCAAAACTACATCGCCAACAGATCAAATCACTCGCCTTAGCGCGAAGGCCATACGCCAAATCCCAAAAACTCCAGGAGGGAGTCGAGACTGCCATAGTAAACCGCGTCGTGAAGACATAATCGCAGTGTCGCCGTCACCACTCGAAGGAAAGGAGCTCACGTCCGGCGCAGGTCCAGAGCAGATCACGCAGATCTTACAGTAGCGACTCGTCTGATCAGGAGCCTGAGCCATGCGGAGCTCTGTGCTTCACTCGACGCGTCCGCGAGACACGGATGCCCAAAGGGTTCAAACTCACATCTGAACAGCCCAAATACACGGGTCGACAGGAACCTTCAGGATGGCTGGAAGACTACAGACTGGCTGTCTCGTGCCAGCGAGGCACGAAACCACAGCCATGCAATACATACGACTCATGCTCGAAGGCACAGCCCGCGACTGGCTCAAGGCTCTACCTCCATCAACATACGACTCGTGGGATCACTTCCGCGCAGACTTCATCAAAAACTTCGAGCCTCTATGTGAGCGACCAAAACGTTCGAAGAACTGAGAGCCTGCATTCAACGGTCGACGAAACGTGAGGTCATACATCCGACGATGGACTGAGATACGCAACTCAGTTGGAGTAATTTCAGAAGATATGGCCATGGATGCTTTCATCATGGGCCTCGCCAGGCGAGATTTCAAAGAAGCACTTGGTCGCCAAAAGCCAACCTCTGTGGCTAACCTCTAAAGATCGCGACTGAGTGGGCAGACGGAGAAGACATGGCGGCACCACACGCGGGTCCTCACCCCGTGACAATCATGATAGCGGCAGTCGAAACCGCAGGGACTCGTACAGAGACGACCGGAGGCGCAAACGTTCAAAACGTCACTACGACGACGACACCCGAATTCATGGCGGCTGGATTCTCCACACCCCAAACGACCAAGACAGAAGCGACCGACGGTCAGAAGATCGACGGATAGTCGAGATGATCGCCGGGACAGTCGAGATGATCGCCGGGACAGTCGAGACCGCAACCAAGCAGCGACAGCTACAAGAAGAAAGATTGGCGCAAGTCGTGCTCGGCGCACAAAAGAGCGATCATTCGATGACAAGATGGATGCTGATTGCAGATTCCACCTGTACAAGGGGAAGACGGAAAATTGCGCTCCAATCACTCGATGAGAAACTGCAGAGAATTCGACCAACTACATCTGAATACGTGCAACTCAGAAAGGCAACAGCCGCACACGCACCCGCACCTGCACCTGTGCCTCAGCCAAACAATGTGCCTTCTGATGGCACCACCTCCACCACCACAGCCTGCCGCAGGCGGAAATATCGCGGGTGCCATACAACCCGTACTCGGGTGGACGAACCTCAGTACCCTCCGCCCCAAGGGCAGATGTACATGATACAGAAAGGTCGCCCTTCCAACAGGGAGCAAAAACTTCGCACTCGACAAGTAAATATGGCGGTCATGTCACCTCCTGCCGTAACTGAATTCTTGAAGGGATTCGAAACTGCAATAAGCTTCAGCAGAGAGGACCACCCACCATCGGTAGTTCGTCCAGGGCACTCTGCTCTGGTACTCGACGCCCAAATTGGAGGTTACGCCATGTCCAAGGTCTTCATGGATGGTGGCAGCGGCATAAACATCATCTTCGCGGATACGCTCCGCAAAATGAACAGGTCAGTCGAAAACCTGCCAAAATCCTCAAATACCTTTCACGGATCGTCCCAGGCAAAGCAATAAGCCCAGAAGGCACCATACAACTCGACGTTACGTTCGGGGACAAAAACCACTTCAGGACAGAGTCGATTGAGTTCGAAGTGTCGACTGGAAGTCACAATACCACGCCATACTTGGACGCCACGTTCGCTCGATTCATGGCAGTCCCACACTACGCATACCTTCAGCTGAAAATGCCTGGACCAAAAGGAGTAATCACAGTCAAAGGAAACTTCCAAAAGTCCGATTTGCGACCGAGAGTTTAGCAAAATCTCTGAGATGTTCGGCATGGAAGCAACACTCGCGATCTAGCGTCTCCAATCGAACACTTATGCCGGAGCACAAGAAGGTGGCAGTCGACAGAGCATTCAATGCCACCAATGACACAAGGTCGCATCAGGTGCACCCGACTGACCGACCAAGACACAATGTCTCTTCGAGTCTGCCTATCGCATAGGAAAGCGCGCTCGTCGAATTCCTCCGTGAGAACTGGGATATATTTGCGTGGTGTCCAGCGACATGCCAGGTATTCCCAGGAATTCGCGAGCACTCTCTCCAATTATTTCCAGATGCTAAGCCAGTCAAGCAAACAATGCGCCGCATATCGGCCCGAAAAGAACCGCAGTCGAAGCCGAAGTCGACAGACTACTCGCAGCAGGTTTCATCAGAGAAATCAAGAAATCACAATGGGTGGCTAACCCCGTACTTGTAGAGAAGAAGCACACAGATATCCTTCGGATGTGCGTAGATTTCACAGCACTCAATAAATGTTGTCCAAAGATCACTTTCCACTACCTCGAATCGACCAATCGTCGACTCCACCGCCGTGCGCTCGCTTGTCCTTCCTGAGCTTACTCAGGTTACCACCAGATAAGGATGAAGGAAGAATGAAGAGAAAACGGCCTTCATAACCCCTCGGGTCTACTGCTACACAACATGCCTTTCGGGCTCAAGAACGCAGGCGCAACCTACCAGCGCATGATGCAAGACTGCCTCAAGAAGCAAATTGGGCGAAACGTCCAGTCTACGTAGACGACATCGTCATACAACAAGGAGGAAAACACACTACTCGATGACTTGCGAGAGACGTTCGCAAACCTCAAACGCTTCCACATCAAGCTCAACCCGAAGAAGTCACGTTCGCGTGCCAGCCGGGCAGCTCCTGGGGTATCTAGTCTCGCTCGTGGAATCGAGGCGGACCCGGAGAAAATACAGGCCATCTTGACAATGCAAAGGCCTTCAAAGCTCCATGACGTACAAAATTAGCGGGTCGAGTGGCAGCACTCAGCCATTCATCAGCAAAGTGGCGAAAAAGCACTCCCGTTCTCTGGCTGATGAAGAAAGCAGACAAATTCGAGTGGACGCCAGAAGCCGAAGCAGCCTTCACATATCAAAGCGAGTCCTCACAAGCCCTCCAATCCTCGTCGCCCAAGGGAACGTGAGAGCCACTATACCTATATGTCTCCGCAACTAACAGGGTGGTAAGTACCGTACTGGTGTCGAACGCATGGAGAAAGGGACACGCCCAAAGCATACAACGCCCAGTCTACTACTTGAGTGAAGTCCTCTCCATATCAACAGCGGTACCCGCATTATCAAAAGCTGGCCTACGCCGTGTTCATGTCCTCAAGGAAGCTGACGCACTACTTCGCAGAGCACCCGATCACTGTAATCAGCACCTCAGGATCGAGACATCCTCACAAATCCCCAACGCAACTGGGTGAGTCGCAAAATGGCTCATCGAGCTAGGACCACGAGATATCAGTATGATTACCCGAAGGCCATCAAAGCACAAGTCTTACCTGACTTCCATACCGAGTGGATCGAAGCTCAGTTGCCAGGAGCACCAGATGTGTCCAACTCATGGACTATGTACTTCGACGGCTCAAAGAAGAATGAAGGCGCAGGCGCAGGTGTCATCCTCATATCACCAAAAGGCGACAAGCTTCGCTATGTCCTGCAGATGGATTCGAGTTACCATCCAATAACGAAGCTGAGTACGAGGCCCTGATCCATGGCATGCGGATGGCCAAAGCCCTCGGTGCACTCGACTGATGATCTATGGTGACTCGAACCTGTGGTGCAGCAAACAATGAAGGCCATGCACAGACAACATGATCGCCTACCGTGACCTGTACAACCTAATGGAGGGCAGCTTCGAAGGCTGCGAGTGCGGCACATAGGGCGAGAGCAAGAAGAAGCAGACAGCTAGCCAACCTTGGCGCGACCAAAGCACCAGTTCCACCTGGTGTCTTCCTGACGCATCGAGCACAGGTCCATCAAGCAAAAAGAACATCTCCTACATCAGCCGCACCAGCCAAGAGCAAAGCACCTAGCATAGAGGACCCGCGTCGAGGTACTCCTCATTGAGCCAACTTGGACTCAACCTTTCCTCGCATACATACTCCGCGGCGAGGTACCTGAAGACATAACAGAGTCACGACGCATCACTCACTCGACGATCTAAAATACACCGTCATCAACGGCGAACTATACAAGCGCAGCGTATCAGGTATGTTCCAACGATGCATAGCATTCGAAGATGGCCAGGCCATCCTTCGTGATATTCATGCAGGTACCTGCGGGCATCACGCCAGCAGTCGATCACACGTAGCCAAAGCCTTTCGCGCAGGCTTCTACTGGCCCACGCACTCAAAGACGCGGAGGACATAGTCAAAAGTGCATCGGCTGTCAAAAAATTCGCCACAAAGCCGCACGCACCCGCATCGGCGTTGAAGACAATACCATTGGCTGGCCCTTCGCCCAGTGGGGGCTCGATATGGTCGGGCCACTCAAAAATCCTCCCATGGAGGGCATACCCACCTTCTGGTGGCGTCGACAAGTTCACCAAGTGGATTGAAGCAGTCCCTATCACAAGTTCGACTGCCACTACAGCAGTCAATTTCATAAAATCCATCATATACCGCTTCGTGTACCAAGCAGCATCATCACTGATAACGGTACAAACTTCACGGCTGAAGAGTTCCGATCCTTCTGCAAAGAGCAAGACATCACGCTCAACTATGCATCCGTGGCACACCCAGTCCAATGGCCAAGTCGAAAAAGCCAATGGACTCGTGACGAGCGGAATCAAGAAACGCCTCCTGGTGCCACTCAAAAGAGCCGCGGGTGCTTGGTCGAAGAACTCCCGTCTGTGCTATGGAGCCTACGCACAACTCCTAACGCTTCAACACGTTCACCCCATTTTTCATGGTCTACGGCGCAGAGGCATCCTGCCATCAGATGTAAGATTCAATGCACCAAGAGTCGAAGCATACAACAAAGAAGATGCAGATGAAGCACTCGAAGATGCAGTCGACTTGCTCGAAGAAAGCACGCGACATGGCGCTAGCACGCACAGCTGTCTATCAGCAAGACCTCCGCAATACCACAGCCGTCGACTGCGCACCAGGTCCTTCGAGGTTGGCGACCTGGTACTTCGACTGAAGCAAAAGAAGGTGCACAAACTCGCTCCCCCATGGGAAGGACCCTTCATCATCACCGAGGTCATTGGTGGTGGAGCATACAGACTGAATCACGCGAAGACAGGCGAACTCTCGCACAATCCTTGGAACGTTGCGCAGCTGCGCCGTTTCTATGCTTAGATTGTTCAGTCGCACAATGTAATAGGCACATATGTCGGATGGCTGCAGGTTTCAGATGCGCTCTTTTCCTTCCAGGGTACCTAAGGGGCTGGAAGGTTTTAATGAGGCGGCCTGCAGCTTAAACATTCAAAAATGGAATACAATCAATGTTCCTCCGTTTACTACTCGCATAAATTACTAGTACAAAAACGTTAGCCGCACTCGCATGCTCGGGGCTGGTTTTCCAAGCAGAACTTGGAAACTTCGGACAAATCACAAAAAATCACAGCCTCACTCGATGACTCGGGGGCTGTGCAATCTATAGTCCATACTGTATATGTTTTCATAAACCCCACTCGATAGACTCAGGGGCTGCATACATACAAACAAACAATATACACTACATACAAGAGGCAAATCTACACTCGGGGGCTGCCCCCTATGCATAAAAACCTAATCTACAGGTTCATCCTTTGGCTGGGTCACTTCTCCTCCTCCTTCGACACATGATGGATTAGGACCATGCGTCTACCCGTGTCTCTTGGTAGTGCTCCTCCATTGGCACAGGACCACCACCTGGTACGTGGTCCCATCGCAATCTTTTTCAAATCAAGGTGCGGAAGGTACGACCGCACAAAGGCAAGAGCAACGTTAGCCCGACCCCGCTAATCAGTTGCTCGCGTACAAATTTCTTGATCGCCTTGCCTTTTCGAAATTCTTCAGCAATGCCGCCAGGCTTTGTGGTTGCTCGTTCAAAGGAAACAAAGCCGCGTGGACTCGAAATAAAGCTAACCTGCAACTCTCCAGTCGAATGGCAGTGCGCCACGCACGATCCAAGAGCTTACCAAAATGGCACTCCTCGCCCTGTCTGACCATAAGGGGTGGGCGGCGTATCCGCTACTCGCTTGACCGTCAAGTCGATCATGTAGCGCGCCTCCTCCTTCGGCTGGTCAAAGCAAACACCTATGGCAAAATAATGCAAACTTATTACCCCAGTCGACTTGTGTGTCGAGCCCACAATTCAATTTCCAAAAGAGTTTACATTCAAGTTGTAGGTTCACCTTCTCCAACTTCAAGCAAAAAGGCCTCCCGCTCGTAGTTGGGGATGGCCTCGACTGTAGCTCCGCATATGCGTCTTGTGTCTTCTTTAGCTCGCTGTCACCTTTGAAAGTTTAGCTGAAGGAAGTCGATGATTTTTGATCATTCACGCTACGCGACTGAGTGGAGCTGCTCGCACCTAGACCAGTCGTTGTTCTAGAGCTCGGGTCTACATCCAGAATAACTCAGAACATAAGAAAACAGAAGAAATCAAGCAAAAGACTCGGGAGCTGCGCCTCCGATAACTGGAGTTCATATTTCATGAAGCACAAATACGAAGTCTGACGTTTTTTACAGATAGCAAAAGCGAAACCATAAAAATCCCTAAAACTAGGCGACGAAGGGATCACTCGCTAGTCATCGACTTCTTGGAGGAAGCCTTTCTTCGCCTGAACCTTGGCTGCCCTATCTTCAACTTTGTTACAAGCTATTGAGCATACTTTTGGGCGGCCTCCATCCAAGTGCCTAACCCGACGGTTTTGCCGCCACGCCCCCTCGGGAACTTCGTCGTGACCTTGTCAAAATCTGCCTCACTCCGTGCGCGAGCAACATGAGAAAAGTAGTCTGAGCACCTTACCATTTGCTCGCGACAGAATCGGCGACGGCAGTTCCTTCTGGCTTGAACAGCTTCACCAGTTCTGCAAATGAAGATGGAAGCTCATCATCTCGAAAGAAGCTGATGTGAAGGGCGCCCAAAGCACTCGCCGCCTTCGTCAGCATCTCCCTGCCCTACTATTGGCGACCTCCGCGACGGCTACACTTTCATCAAGTGAAGCGCCAACGCTTTGCTTGCCAGGAGCAGCAGGGCATCCATCACGCCTAGCATAGCTATAAACAGCATGTTCAGCACAGCAATTACATAAACTTCAAATATCTAATGCAACGCACGGCAAAATTGCGTACCAGTCAAAGTGGTGCTGGCAGCAGAGAGTCGACCAATTGCCAGGTCTTCCCTAACTCGCTGCTTCAGCCTCTTCTCCATATCAGCAACTCGACGGAAGCTTTGTCCATCTCTTCTGCAGCGTCAGTCGCTGACTCTGCGAAACACATAAGCATTTCTTCAACATGCTGCAAAAAGATAGTTACATCAAAAACTCGAGTTCTCATTACAAGATACTTACTCTTCGCAGCTCGAGTTGCTGCTGCAAGGTGGCACACGTCTCCAGTGAACATACTTGGCGCCAGCCTTCAGTAGCTCTTGTATAAATGACTACAGCACAACATGAGCAAATTCAGAACAGATTCATCGAGTCTATGCAAAACACTAACACTGATAGTGATTCAACTATGGCAAAAAAGCACAAGCTTACATGATCTAAGAAGGAGGAAGTCGACGCAGGAACACCAGTCGCTGCTGCCTCATCTTTGTTCGCTGCAACCTCAGGCTCGGGCGGTGTAGCCGCATCTGCAGCAGCCGGATCGCAGTGGTAGGCGATGTTCAGGTGGCAAACTTCGAGCAGTCGACGCCGCACTGCTCTTCTCCATCGGGGGGTGGCGGTGGCAAATCCTCATCCGAGGACACGCTGTTTCACACATGCTAAGTAGACAACTGGCAAAGTTCATAAATCGTCAAAAGCAAACACACATAATACTTAATCTTCAGTAAGGTCGACCATTCGACCAGGTGCAAGCACACCCACGCTCGGCGCTATCTCTTCGGTGGTCGCGGGGGAACGAGCGAATCGGATGAAATTTCGATGCGCTGTCATCGACTCCGTCTCGTCTCCCCTCCTTCTCTCCGAGTCAGCAGTGTCTTCTCCTCGCGCGACCGCTTCTGCTTGGCCTGCACCTCAGCATCGCCTTAATCAGCCTCTGGCGTAATGCGCGGTGGCGAGTGAGGTCACCTCATCATCAGAGGCAGCATCGAGTGGCTCATTAACCGGCACCGGGCCGCTCTGGCAAGGGGGGCATCGACTCATATATTCGAGTCCCTGCACACAGAACAGCAAAGGAATTAACACACACATGCTAAAACATACCAACTTACATTGGTAGCGACTGTTACCTCTGGTAGAGGGTTGCTGGTTTCATAAGGTGGAACTGGCGAGTTCATCTCGCAAGGCTCCTCATCAGTCAGTTTGGTAAGGCCTCTTACCAACTTCTCTACTTCCCCATCAGAAAGTTCCATGCGCATGGCGCGGGTTGGATCGGAAACCCCACTGTATGCCACATGGCGTACTCGGCTCGGAGAGCTGCACTCGCCCCTGAGAAAAGTGGCCAGCAAATGGATGCCAAAACCTCCCGACCAACATTGGTCTGAAGCTTCAGCACCTTCTTCATCAGAACGTCACCTCTTCGGCTTCGACTACCGGTCGGCGGTGCGATCCAAGGATGTCCTCTTCTTCACCAGGGCGTCTGCATCGAAGGGAGGCAACCCGAACGCTTGGGTGCCCGTGGTCACTTCTTGATGTAAACCACTTTTGCGCCATCCTTGCACAGACTCCAGATAGTTGATCTTGAAGTAACTCGATGTCAGGTCGAGTCTGTACTCCAAAACCACCGGGACCTTGACACTGTGCGGCGCTTGACATTTAAGATGCGGCGAAACGAAACCCGAAGTGGGGCGCAACTCCCAAAAAGCACTCGCAAAGAACGAAGAAACACGCAATGTGCAAAAGCCCATTGGGGGTAAAATCGTGCAGTTGCACTCCATAAACGTGCATCAGTGCATGAAGAAAAACATGAATAGGGAAGAGAAGCCCATGTTCACAAATCCACAAAAGACCTGCTCATTGGGGCCTGGGCGCGGGATAACCTCGGCGCTGGGATGCGAACCTGCGACGGGTCCGCCGGAATCAGCCCGTCGTTCCCAAGCCGGTGAGCACCGCTTGCTGCAGGAGGTCTCTTGCTGCCACGAGCTCATGTCCCTCTTCAAAACCGCTGGCGGCTCCAGCGACGCTGTCTGCCGAGACATCGCGGGCACTCCTGCCCTTCCGAGACGCGGGTTTCGTCATTGTACTGGGGGCGCAAAAAGCTTGGTTGTTGCGCTATGGCGATGCGCTAGGAGGAAGAAGAAGCAGCGGCGGCGAGAGAACAAATGGCAAGTAAAAACATTATTACTCCGCCGCACCCTTTTAACCTCAACACAAAAGAATTTGCACCGTTGATGCGAGATCGTGGGCAGAATAGCATAGATCAGCCGTACACTGGCAGCCACTCCGCCCACAACGCACGGGAATCTAGGAACTGTCATCATATTCCTGAAAAATTGTGCCTGAGTGGTCAAATCCAGTCCAAACGCACTGCCCTTGTCAGCGCTGCATCGTGGGCCCACAGGCGTGTCACGTCCCATCCATCACAGCATAACGCACGCCACCGCGTGTCAGACAGCGCAGTCGCCATAAGCGTCACCCTGACGTCATCGCAAGCGCTCTGTTCAGAGAAGCATTTCGAGTCCGCCAACGCATATCGTCACTACGACTGCCTTGCATTGGTTCGGGTGTGAAAAAGCAATAATAAGGCAAAATTGGTCACTCGACCGTTCCTTCGACTGAGACATACTACTCCCATCGGGTGCATATCAAAAAAAAAATCTTCGACTAAAAATATATGGGATAAACAGATTTGAGATTATCCTCCACTGCAAACAATACAGCACAATCTCGGGGGCTACTCCCATCGGGAGCGCTGTCACGCAACCCGATAGAATATGACAAAATAATCAGTCGACCAAAAACTCGACTCAGTTCAAATACAAAATCATACTCGAAAAATTCCCGAGTTGCGTCCGCCGCAAATATCTCGGATGCTGCACGCATAGTGCAAAGGTAAGACCCACCCCGAACTTTCGAGCTGGGCTAAGGACCGTTCCAGCAACGTTAATCCTTATACTTTCCATGTCAACAGACATGATGAAAAATCCGACGACGTGTTGGGTAAATTTTCAAAGTTATACTGCAATCGATTTAGTAAGACCTCCGCGGCATAGTCGAGTCTGACCAGTTTGTATCCAAATTCGAGTCCGGAGACTCGAGTTTGATTGAAAGTTAGTAAGAATTTTACCGAATGTGTAGTTACCAGTCCCGATCCGTCGAGTGTACCGGCCTACTAAGCTATTATCCTTGATTATCATAAACAAAACCAAAGTCGTGAAATACTCGACATACCAACATGTGCTATTCATACAGGAATTCCAAATATAAACACAAGTACAAAGAATATGATGTGCACTTATGAACGAGTCCATGCCCGATTCTTCGAGTAAGACAAGTACTCGGGGGCTACTGACGAGGATATACATCCTGGTACCCTACCATAAGGGTACCTGGTGCACGTGTCGAATAAGGCCCAACTATCAAGAGCCTACATGAAGCCCATGACGAAAGACCCAACAAGATGGAGTAACCCTCCAAGATTAGACATAGGCTTATTCGGTTAGACTTTCCTACATGTAAACAGGGTCGGTTGCGAACTCTCCTCCCGAGACCCAGCCTATTATATAAAGGCTGGGAGGGCCGCCGATCCAGGACACGCAATACTCGAATCACAAAACCCTAGCGAGATCGACATTTCGCCAGGACCCCATTGAAAGCCCGCATAATCTCACACGATCAATACCAGACAAGCAGGAAGTAGGGTGTTACCTTCGGAGGCCTGAACCTGGTAAAAATCCCTGCTTTGCTTGTCAGCCGACGAAACTACCAGCTCTACCATGTTCTCTCCTCGTGATCTCAACCCTAGTTCCTTAACCATTAATTTGATGAGTTAACCCTCGTCAACAGAACTAGTCCCGGAAGCCCATACGCCAAGATTTCTTGGGGGTAGACAACCACTCCTAGCTATCGCCAGTGCATCTTTTTCCTGCCTGCTTCGGTACCCCCACCAAATTTGCAATTGCTTTGCGTAAGGGATTCACAGACACAACCGGAATCTGAAAACAACTCATAATATACGTCAGTATAGCCTGAATTACTGCTTTTAACAGTGTTTCCTTTCCGGTTCGAGAAACTGGCCTATCCGACCAAACCATTGAGATGTTTCCAAGCCCTGCCCACAATGGACTGAAAGGAGGCAGTGGTGGCACGCCGATGCCAGTAGCATGCCAAGATAGGTATCCTGCAGAACCTCATTATATAGTCACCCCCCAAATGTCCCATGACCGTAGTCTTCAACTGATCATCATCACAATGCAGGCCAAAGACGATGACGATTTGCTGAAATTCACCTTCGACCTGAGCCATTGCAATACAGAGCAAGTGTGTCCTTCAAAGCCTCAACACTTTCTAAGATCACTCCGAGAGAAGAAAATGCTATCGTCTGCAAAGAGGAGGTGGGAAATAGGCGTCCAGAGCGACCATTATGAATTCCTTGTAGCGCCCCCACTTCTCCTGATGGAACAACAGACTAGACAAACCTTGGAACAACAGACTAGACAAACCTTCAGTACAGATAAAAATAGGTATGGACTTATTGGATCACCTTGGCGGATCCCCCTCGTGGGAACAACCGGTGATGTGAGCTCCCCATTAATCCGAACAACATAATCGCACATTAGTCACACAGCGCATGACCGTATGGATCCACGTCGGAGGGAAACCCACTTGGAGAGGCAATGATGGAGATAGCCCCACTCAACCCGTCGTAAGCCTTCATCATGTCTATCTTCAAAGCAAAATAAGGCTGTTTTGCACGTTCTTCCTGATAGTGTGAAGGCACTCGTACGCAATTAGAGCATTATCAGTGATCAGCCGTCCTGGTACAAATGCGCTTTGGTGCTCCGAAATTACAACTGGAAGGATACCTTCAAGCGTTGGCCAACACCTTTGAAGCGATTTTGTACAAGACATTACACAAGCAATCGGTCTGAAATTCCTGAGGTGTTCTGGATTATTAATCTTCGGGATGAGAACAAAAACTGAATCGCAAAAACCCTCTGGAATATCCTCCCTAAGAAAACCTCTGACAGCTGAGCATATATTGTCCTTGAGAGGTCCCAATGAGTTTGGTAGAAGAGAGCCGGAAAGCCATCCGACCCTGGGCTTTAGTATCCCCTTTGAAAAAGCGCTGCTTTGATTCATCATCAACATACGGCTTGCTGAGCTCCAAATTCATGTCATCAGTCACTTTAATGGCTGAATAGACGCTATGGCAGCCGCATCATCATATGGTTCTAAGGTGAAGAGAACAGTATAGAACCGCTCAGTCAAACCTTTAATCGATGGAGATCCCACACCGAGAGCTGTCATCATCAACATGAGCTCTGATCTTATTTGTGCAGCGGCGAGCCGACGCACGGGCGTGGAAGAAAGCCGTGTTTCGGTCCCCTTCTTTGAGCCAGTCCACTCGCGAACGCTGCCACGCCATAATCTCCTCGCGTTCGAAAAGCTCACACAGTTTACGTTCAGCATTGCTGGCAGCCTGATCATTGGCAGACGAACGAGGCTGAAGACAGAGTGCCTTCAACTTACGCTCCAGCTGGTTGATCTGCTTGCGAATGGCGCCAAAGTTTTCTCGTCCCCAAGTTTGAAGCTTGGCGACAACCGATACCAGGCCATCCAAGTTTGCTCGCATCGGCCCAGGCCTTCGCCACAGTGTCGCGGTAGTCGGAGCCCGCAACCAGGCCGCTTCGAACCTGAAACCAGACTGCACCGGCCTGTGAGAAATGTTGTTCGAAACCTGTTGGAGATGAACCAGAATAGCGAAATGATCTGTAATGGTTGTAATAATATTCTCCATGTTGGCATCATCAAAAAGAGTTCTGAAAGCTCCATTCGCCACTGCACGATCAAGACGCACGCGAACCAAGGATGCATCTGCCTGCCTGTTCGACCAAGTGAAGAGAGGCCTTGAGAAACCAAGATCGACCAAGTTACAATCATCCAAGCTATCCCGGAATAATTCCATTTGTGCTTCAGAGCGAGGGTTAGGGCCTGCTTGTTCCTCTTGACAAAGAATTTCATTGAAATCACCACACACAAGCCAAGGTCCATCCCGCTAAGAATGCAACCACCGCAACAGACTCCAGAACTCATGTCTCTTGTCCCGACACGGGTCCCCATAGACGAACGTGGTGCGCCAAGAAGCCGTATCAGCAGAGGAAATAACCACATCAATGCAGTGTGAATTGTAGCCCTTGAGATCAACCTGGTACTGTTGCGACCAAAAGAGTGCAAGGCCTCCACTGAGACCCTCACAACTGATAGCGAAACTGCCCGTACAACCGAAAGATAACATGAAATTTCGGGCTCGCTTCTCCTTCATCTTCGTCTCCAAAAGAAAAAGGAAAGAGGGTCTGTACGTTGATAAGAGCCAACGCAGCTCACCCACTGTCGCGTCAGACCTGAGTCCGCGATAGTTTACACACAGGATACTCATTGCGTAGGGCGGGGCTGCATCGCAGCCGCCGTCGGATCCGCCGATCGAGAAGGTTATGTCCTCTGTTTCTTATGATTGTCGTCAACCAAAGTTTCCTTCTCCCCATTAACAGTAGGAGAGGAGACAACCAAAGCAGGCTATCTTGAGTAGATCCTTGAAAAGCCTCCGCCCCTACAGCTTTTGGTTTGTACACAAGTTTAGTCTGCTTCCTTTTCTGGCCAGTAACACAGGCCTTGGCGGTGCCAGTCGCTTCATTAGTAGCAGCTGTACCAGAATGAGCATTTTGCCCCTTGGACGTAGTCGTCTTGCGGGCACGGGGGTTTTCTTTACTGGAGAGGTGACCTCTCCCTGCCCATCCACTGGCTTCTTCCGACCCTCAGAGAAGCCAGCCTGCGAGCCAGAACCACGAGCGATGCCACTCCACGATCCTCTACTTGACTGAGAAGCATCCATTGATCCTCCTCCTTCAGTCTTTTTGCGATCGGGAACGCACAACCTGTTGCCATCATAAGGAAGCTTCCCTTCAGCATCTCTCTCCGCCGGGTTGGGACACATGATCGACGAATGGTCCAGACGCCCACACGAAAAACAGAAAATCGGGAGCTTCTCATACATGACATCATAGTGAACAGTTTGATCCTTCTTCTTCGAGTAGACCGAGACACATCGCATGAGCGGCATAGATGCGTCAATAGTAACTCGGACACAAAGAAAAGAGCCCCATGCCCTGCCATTCTCATCCACCTCAGCCTTATCTACCTTACCTAACCGAGATGCAAGAGGGACACCTCGATCAGAAATCATCAGTTCAAAACCCAGGTTCAAAATCTGAGCCCAGACAGGAAGCTCATTGAACACAACTTCATCTGGCTTAACCTTCGGATCAAACTCCTTCAGCAGGACCGCGTGTCTACTGATATGCCACAGCCCACCTTTTGCCACACGTGATCTTTCTGCTTCCGATCCAAACTCAGCCAGAAATAGGTTGGTACCCGTCGGTCTCACCTCCAATCCTTTGGGGTTACCCCAAGCCGGCCTCAACACCGCCTTGATCATATTGACATGAAGAATATTGGGGGTTAGAACTTTACCCACAAGGGCCCAATCTGGCAGGAGATCTCATCATCCCCTTCATCCTCAAGAACAAATGGAGTTGCTTTCTGCTGTGTGAGCACTGCTATTCTTGGTGCCTGACATTTTTTTTCAAGATCGGTCGTGGTTAAAAGGGTAGGTTGCACTGAGGTAAAAGGCGCTCAACATCATTTATTCATCATAATTACAAATCATGGCATAGCTGAACATCACGTGGAAGGCAGATAGAACAGCAAGCATGATCTAGGTGCCCTCGTGCACTCAAATAACTGCAAGCACTCGATGAAAGGGAAGAAAGCTTTGCCCAACTTTGGTTGGTGCCGGCGACACTTTCCGGCGTCGTTTAACCTCTTGAATGTGTTGTCGTGGAGCTCTTCTCCTCTCCGTTCGGGGGGACATGGACCCTCTGGATGAAAATCCAAGCTCCATCCGGAGCGGACGACGGCAACAGTTATGTCGTTAGTTTTTGGAGGCGTCGCTTTGGAGGGCGAGTCTATTGCCGCTGCTTGGGGTTCTCATCTCTTCTGGGATGGCAACGCCCCGAGATGGCGGATGTGCACCGAGGCGGTGGCCTTGGGCAATGGTGTAGTGGTAACTCCATGAGGCAGTGTTGCGGCTTGGCACAACTTTGACCGGTGACTTTTAGCGGCAGGGGCGGCAGGGTTGTTGGCTCGGTCGACGCATCCAGTGGGGATGGTTGGACGGTATGTCGGGGCGGTGACCACATGCATGGTGTGGCGGCCATGGTCCTGTGTAGCTCAGGCAACATGCATCTAGGTCATGCGGCGTTGCAGTTCGAGGACGAGCGGTGTTATGTCGGGGTGGTGGCCTCGGAAGGTGGTGACGGCTGAGTGTGCAGGGCATACTAGAGCCGTGGTGGTGGCCCCAAGAGTTTCGCGGCTTCTGTGGAGGCGAGGTTGAGGTTGTCGGCTCTTCTTCGGCGTGTCTGTGGTTTCGCTTTGGCTTGTTTGTTGCTACGAAGTCGAAGCTGCGGTGACGGGTCCCGGTGGTGAACGATGACGGACGACAGGTGGCGGAGCGTCCGGGAGGGTTGGTCTCTTTATCTGTATTGGAGTGTCATGTATCTGCTCCTCACATAGCAGTTACGACTTCTTCTCTCCGGCGAGGGTGGAAGGCCGGCCGGATCTTTGCAGAGTGGTGATTTGATCTGGGTTTTAAGTGTTCTCGAGGTTGTGTCGGCTCCGCCCTTTGATTTCGATGTTCGTTGTATGGTTATCGCCCAGTTTCTCCCGCAAATAAATCGAGCATCTTCTTTTCAATTAATGGATAAGGTAAACTTTTGCCATCGTTTAAAAAAAAATCAAAAGGTGAAGCCAGCAAAGACTGACATGTCCGTGCACATTGTTTGACTCGACGGATAATAAACCTCCGACCCTGCCTCTGAGTTCAGTATGCCATGAGCGCTAGTTTTTTTTTTTGAATTTATGCCTTTCGGCTAGCTTTATTGATTATTAAACACAGATACATCGTTTATCATTGTTGGCAGGATAAAACTAAAACTAGGTGGGTCACCATCCCAAACATTGGTTAAAAGCTGAATAAAACTACTCCTAGCCAGCAAATGAGTAACCTCATTACAAACCCTTGGACAATGAAAAAAGCTAATACTTTTATTTATTTATTTATTTATTTCTGGAGCGCTTGATTTTTGCATACTTCTCAAGGGCTCGATCGTGTCTGGTTTAAACTATGTTACCACCTCTATAGTGGGTAGTAACATGTGTGTGGTGTCATACAACTCTTCATTAATTAGGTTGTAAACTCATACTGTCTTGAGTTGTGTGATGTTACTCTATTTGTCTCTCTCTTCTTTAATTGTATGCCACGTCATCATTTTTACCTATGTGACATTTACTCTCCACTATGGATAGTCTTAGAGGACGGGTGGGTCCGACCAGAACGAGAACTAGAAAATCTCCGACTTGTCCGAGCTGAAACTGATTCGTACAAACAAGAGCTTTACGACCGCGTTGACAGTTGACTGTATGTATTTGTTGTACGACCGCGTGATGAATCCATATCCACGTGTTACTTACTGTCGGTGTGGAGGAGGGAAATCTGGATCATATCATCATCTCACGGCCTACTACAGAAAATCAATCCAGTCACCACACCCTGCCGACGGCGCGAGGAAAACAACAACGAGGAGCAGACTAGCAGAGCAGGGACGCAAAGGCCTTACCTTCTCCTCCATTGAGGGCGGCGACGTTCCCCTGCTGGCCGGCGGCCGATCCCTCTGCAATGCATACAAGTGGAAAGTTACGCTCTGGAGGTGAGCCGTGCTCGCGAACCTGTGACGACGTCATGCGGAGGAGCACGGAAAAGTTCGCTGCTCGACGACCCGTCCCCCCACCTCAACCCCGTACTTGGAGCAGCTGGCTCCGGCGAGATCCTTGGGGCGCCGCGCGCACGTATCATGTTCATGTCATGATTTCTTTTGCTTGTGCCACTGGCAGATTCATACGCGGCCAAGCAGGCGAAGCAAGCAAGAGCGCTCGTAGCTCATACGCGGCCAGCCGGTGATTGGCGTCGCCGGATAAGGACGTGAGCTCGCCGATAACGTACAAGAGGTGCTGCACCCGCGACAGTTTGCGTGCGCGCCTCGACGGCGACACAGCTGCTCCGCCCACCTCGAGTACCTGTCCGAGCCCAACTCCGCCGCTCTTGCATGCCGCCGGGGTGAGAGTTCTCGCCACATCTCCTCCGGTACGCAAACAGCGGCCCGTGCCTGTCCACCGCGCCGCGCTCGATACCGGACACGCTCAGCGAGGCCGTGTGCGCCGTCCCCGCCTGTCGTCGCTGATTAACCACGCGCGCGCGGAGGGGCTGTTAACATTCAGGTGTACTAGTTTGTTCGGTGGGTACAAGTGGACAAACGGACGCCGCTTAATCTGAAGAAATCAAACGGAGACAAAAGCGGCCGTCCGGCATTAGTTACGCGGACAGAAGTGAGCAGCTAGTGGGCATGCTCACTTGTCACTTACAGGCTGCCTTGAAAGTGGTACGAGAGACGGGAGTTGACCTTGACCACGCCACGGCCGGAGCTAGAGCTGTCGAATGAACGAGGTGGGGCGTGCGGCACCAAGACCTAGCGGAGCTTCAGGCTTCAGCACGCACGAATGTCACTACATGATCCACATAGGTCGTGGTCCAAGCATTTTTACCGGTCCTCCAACCCTCCTTGCTGCATACGTACGTGATGTTTTTTCTCCACCATGCAGTATGACTAATAATCGGGATTTATTGCATTTTCTCGACCATGTAGTATGACTAATAATCGGGATTTATTGCACACTGCATGTATTTTGCTCGAAACTCAACGGTATTTTCTTAAAAGATGTTTTTGTCACGACGATCCAAATCTGAAGTTAGATCAACACTGCACTTGGGTGGGGGGGATCGGGGTAAACCTATGTCGGGCAACAAACGCTTACGGTGTGTTTGGTAGACTGGGTGAGCTCAGAAAATCTCTCCCCACCCAGATTTCAGTTGTTTGGTAGCCTGGGTTACTACTCTGGGCCATGCCCACTCGATGCGAAAAAGCCCCCTCAGCCTGGCCGGGTTGCGAAGCTCAAATCGAGCTTCACAAGCGAGCCTGGCCGAGCTCATCCGAAAATAATCCCACGCGTGTGTCCCACGGGCGCCTCGCGAGCCAGCCCCTGCCAAAAATCGTGCTCATTCCCCCACCCCCGCGTCGTGCTTGTGCTCCTCCATCTCCACCGCGCCTCCGAGTCCCGGCCGGCGGCCGTCCTGCCCCGTTGCCAGGCGCCAGCCCGAGTCCTGCACCGCCCCGCCCTGCTCCCAGCGCCGCCATCCCGTCCTTTTCCACCGCCGCCTCGCCCGGCCTCGTCCATCCCCGCCCCGACCGACCTCGTCCCTGCACCCTAGTTCCACCCGGCGCCGCCATCTCCGCACGGCGCTGCCTCGGTCCTCCCAGCTAAGCGCGAGCCGGCGAGGCGCGCTCGCTCCGTGTCCTCGGGCAGGTCTACATCGGCGCGTGGGCGTGGTGCACCGGCCGCCGACGTCCTCGGGCAGGTCTGCATCGGCGCGTGCGCGTGGGCCGCCGAGCTCCTCAGCCAGCTTCGCATCGGCCAGCACCGCCGCGGACGAGCACCCAGCTCGGCCGCCGTCGACCACCCAGCTCCGCCGCCGACGACTACCCAGAACCGTTGCCTGAGCCGCGACGAGCAACTCCCCTCACGGTGGTGTGGTTGGGCAGGATTTGATTGCTTTTCTTCGTTCTGTTTAGGGACCTTTGTGTAAGCATTTGGACCTTTGTGTAATTTCGGTTTCTAGACTCTAACCGCAGCCTGGTCCAAGCCATACAACCCACCAAACATCGTCTCACCTCAGCATGTCTTGACACATGCGGGACACCAAACAAACAAAAATATCTCAGCCCAACCTGGCCCAGGTGAGCTTGTATCAGCTGGGAAGCCCATTCTTACGATTTCACCATCGAAAAATATGAAATTAATCAAGCTCTACATCTCCATGTGTGGATCTTCTCACTCAAACATGCATTAAAAAAATGGCGAAAAAGTCCACCATCTATTCTCCATAAGGATCTTCTCACTCAAGCATGCATTAATTGACCTATCAAGGAAAATATAATACATTTTGGGGACTCGCCAATTGTTAACTCTCACAATTCTTGGTATCTTTGGCCCTTAACTGTAAAAAGAACCTTCTAGATTCGACATCTTTCTACATCAAACAACAATTTTGACAATTTCACACTCTCGATCGGGAGAAGGTTTTAAAAGGTAAAATAAAAAAATGACCCAAAAAAGGGGAAATGTGAATATTTTTAGAAATTAAAAGGGGAGAAAAAACATAAAATTCAGAAAAACATGAGCGTTCCAAACAATTTTGACAATTTCACACTCTCGATCGGGAGAAGGTTTTATAGATACGATATAAGAGGCAAGGCAAAGAGGCTTTGGCTAACGATGAAGTCACAAAGGGGGTGGTTGATGAAACACTAGTCAAACAAGACCATCACATTTATTCAACACAATCATCACATCAAGGAGTTCACACATCAAGCTTACAACATCCTACTACACCTAATGTACATACTACATGATTTCACTAGGAACCATCACACACACTCTACTCGCATAGGGGGGGGGGGGTCGACACAGTCCTAAGGTAGTGCTCTCGTCGCTCAACTACTGAGGTGGAACCCCAGGCTCGACGACCTCAACGTCTGAGTCGTAGGGTGGCTCCTCGGGATCCTCCTCCTCGAGAACTGGCTCAGACGGCTCCTCCTCCTCGTCAACTAACTCCTCCTCGTCGTCCTCCTCCTCGTAATCCATCTCCTCAAGGTAGTCCTCATCATCACTGATGAAGGCACTGTTCTCCTTGCGGAGATCCTCGCCCTCCTCCTCCATCTCGTTCGCCTGCTGCTCCATCTCGTCTATCATCTCGTTCTGCTCTGCTACCGTCTTGCGGAGCCTGACGATAGACCTCCTCTGACGGGCCAGCTTCAGGCGGAGATTATCATTCTCCCACTTTAGCTGGGTCTCACGGTCTCGGGCATCGTCGAGGGAGCTACGCTGGAAGTGAACCTTGAGTCTAGCATCGCGCAGGTTCTCCTGGGTGTCGTGAAGTAGCACCTCCATGTCGGTGATGTACTCGCCGAAGAGAGTGTGCTGCGCGGGGTAGGTGGGGTTTCCATCGTCGTCACGCCTTCCGAAGTACTGGAACCGAGTGCCCACCAGCTCGTCCTTGTGCTCCTCACAAAGGCGGGCTAGTAGCCTCTGCATAACTCGGGTCAGACCGTCAACCCAAGTAGTGTCCATCGTGGAGTAGACCAAGTCCTTGGAACGGGGTGGCTGAATCCTGCCTCGGACGGACGACTTGATGAGCCAGGACAGGTTCCCATCACCGAGGGAATCGACCTGAGTTCCCTCAAATTCTGGAACAGGGCGTCCCAAAATCTGGCTCAACTCGTACAGGTCCTGCTCGAACATCAGCAGGCCGTCCTTCCTAACTTGGACGAACTCGGTGACGTTGGGTGCCATCTACAAATTTTAAGCAAAATTTTAAGTTAGTTAGGTGACATGAGTACATAATGTAAACTTTAATGGAGTAGCAAGTGTGCAAAATTTTAAGGGTTGAAGAAAAGACAACTCTTAATGAGTATAAGGTGTTTGGCATAAATGGGAGGTTTAGGGAGATAAGAAATTTTCAAAAATACTTCATTCCTTTGTTTTAGAAATTCACTTTTGTAACTTCTAGCTAACGCCCATGTTAACTAAGGTCTCCTAAAGTCAGGATGGCTCTGATACCAGCTCTGCCTGCCTTTCCTCGAGTGAGTGAGGTGAGGTGAGTGTGGAGATGCTGCTGGACAGCTCGATTTCTCAAAAACGAGCTCGAATTTGGAAGTTGAATTTCGGCTCAGAGATGAACACAGTGTGCTCGACATGTGTGTGGGGACCCCGGACTAGCTGTCCGAAATACCCGATTATGCTTAACGCAACGATCCCGTGATCAGTCTGTCGTTGCACATAATCCGAACTGAATACCAAAGTTTACATCCATACAATACCGAGTTTAAAGTCTTACAAACCTGGCCATACAGGCCTAATTATACATAGGTGCCTTCAAGGGCCAATCATCTTTATTCAGCGGAAGCTACGATAGTAGGGCTAATCCATCCAACAACACCGACAGGCAGCTGACTTATGAAGATCTAGTTCGCAAGACGTCGCCGAACTCCTCTTCAACGTAGGGCTCCTCGAAATCTGGCTAAGACAATAGCCAGGGACGAAACCAATATGAGTACATTTGATTGTACTCGCAAACTACCCCAACTTGAGTAGGCACTAGATTTTTATCTCTTAAAAACTTTTATTTGAAAAATCTTTAAAAACCTTTTAATAAAAAGGTGTGAAGAAGTTTATAACCTATCCTTTAAGAAAACACCATTTTAGCTGTTCTCCGGAGCTCCTCCGGTATCCAACCATAACCTGGTTATGGTTCCAAACCCCTCACCACCTCGTACCAACTCATTGGCACAGGTGGGAAATAACCCTTTCCAAGTCAATTTCCTCAACACAACTCCAGAGTTTGCAAAACTTTGCACATGGCCTTAGTAGTTCTTCCCAACTGTCCATATCCGAGGACTCGGCTATTCGAATAGTTTTACCCTCTGCAGAGGTAGTACGCTTTTCCCACACCCATCCGGTCACTCATCGTGTCAGCCACGTCCCGCCATACCGGAGGTATGCGAAGTTGAGTTCCCGGCCATAGCCTGTCCTTTGCTCATGCTAGTATAGGACCCTGCCGCTACGACACTTTCCACCGACACTCAAATCCTCAGAAACTAAGTGTGGGGACTCGTAGTTCTGCCCGGCGGACCCAAGGGAGCCCTTCAATCCTCTTCCTCCGACACATCCATACCGGCTTCCGGTAGACAACAATGAAGAGGACCCAGGTCAGGGGGTAGGTCCTCAGACCATCCCCTCATGGAACGAGGTCATCCTCGTTATTGAGGCATCCAGTACTAACACGAGCAAATTATATGACTACGCCCTTGCCCATATGTGGGTAAATGTGGTCGCACAGATTTTCGGCTGGGGATGTAAGTACAAGGACACAATGTGCATTTTTTTTCTTTCCCGAAACAACACCATTCTCTGGTTCTTCACCTTCGTACCGACCTTTCGGTACTTCACCTTCATTCAAGTATTTTCAAAAGGGGTTTTGAGTAAACATTGTTTTTCCCATCCTATAGTTGTAAAGTAGCTACCCTATATTTCTACATAGGGTGGCAAAATAGTTTTCATTGTTTTGAAAAAGGGGTTTTTCAAAAATCATCGATACTTTTGAACAACTCTTTTGATTAAAGTAGAAGTATAAATGCAAGCTCAGTGAAGTAGCTTGCCTTGATCCACAAAGTGGTACTGATCCTGGTCTTCTGGTTCAATAAAACCTCCTTCCTCGATAAATCCGTCAACGGTATCGTCTAAACGTTAAACAATCAAAACAAACAATCACTATACTAGCTCAAGCATCAACACATCATAACAATCACAATGCTGCAAATAGCTACTGTATACATCAAGCAACACAAGGTGGTTTCAAATTGATTGAATTAAATTTTATTTAATTAATTTCAAACTAAGGCAGAAACTAGTTGTACACTAATTAATTCACCATTTAATCTATGTTTGTCACAAAAATTCAAACTAAAATTCTATGGATAGCTACTGGTGTGTAGAAGATCACCCAATTGGTTTGGGATCATTTGGAGTTACAAAACTCCCTACACATCTGTTTTACTTCAGAAGGGTTTTAAACAAGTTTTAGCTACCAAACAAATTTGGTTGCTCCAAAAATTAAATCCTTTTAGGGGTATCTAACCTTGGTTGAGTGTGACCTAACAAAATTGGTTTTAGATCAATTGGATCTACCAACAGTTCACACTAATTGTTTTAGTGCAGAAGGGTGCACTGAAGTTCAACCAAAGGCTAAGGATTTTATACTACTCAATTAATTCTACCAAAATTTGGGGAGCTAAAGGATCCTAATACAAAGCTACCAAAATTGGTTTCAAGTTATTTGGATTTATATAACTCCAGAAACAAATGGTTTAGTGTTTTAAACCTTCTGGAGCATTTTTACTAATACATTTTTATTATTTAATTAAATGGGGTGAGACCACTTTGGTGAGTTTAAGAATTTCATAAGCTTTCCAGAACAGTTGAGTTTGATTTATTTGGATTCCTAGAACTCGAGATTTTGAATTTCTAAACTAGGTCCAGTACTGACTTATTCAGAGAAAAAGAATTTGGAAAATCATCTCCTCTGGATAATGTTTAAAACTATGACATGTGGGGTCGGGTGGTCAGTGACTCAGTGGAAAAATTCCCGCGTGTGGATAATGTTTAAAACGCTGACGGGTGGGTCCCGCTTGTCGGCGTGTAAACAAACGAAGCGGTATGCTACCGTTGGATATAGATCCAACGGCGCACAGTGGCCGCGAACGGCGTCAACCATAAATGGGCGGCGCCGCCGCGCCGGCGACGGTGACGAGCACGGATAGCTCACCTGAGAGCACGGGAGGTGGCGGAGATGATCGGAATCGACGGCGGAGGGAGTGGGGAGCTTCTGGGACAAGTTGCGCGTGCAGGGACGGCTCCAACCGTCGACGGCGTGCTCAGCTCCTCCTCCGCGGCCGTGCGCTAACTCCGGCGAGTCCTCCGCGACGCTGCTGTGCAAGAAACACCGGCAAATCGTGGCGGGTGAGCAAGGGAGTAATGGTGGTGCGGGCAGGGGCCAGAGAGAGAGCAGGGGAAGAGGGGTGCGACCTGGCCGTGGTCGACCTCTTCCTCGACGCGGCAGCGCACTGCCGTGCGTGTGCACGGTGGCTGCAGGGGAAAGCTCGCCTTCCTGGCGATGCTCTGAGGTGAGGAGTGTGAGAGGGAGGTGGTGGAGGTGTGTGGAGAAGAGAGGGTGCGGGGGTGGGTTTTTATAGCGGCGCAGACGGTCGGCGTTTCCACGGCTCGGTGGAGGGGAGAGGGAGGTGATGGCGCTGGGTCCGGCTGAGGGCGCCAGAGGGGTTGCGGGGAGCGAGGGGGTGCTGCAGGAACGGTCAGTGGTCGAGGGGGACAGGGTAACGCGTGGGGCATCGATGCCGTGCTCGGCCGGCCATGGCGTGCGGCGAGCACGGGTGCGTGCGCTGGGGCCGGCTCGTGCGCGTGCAAGGCAGCAGAGGGGCAGAGGGGTTCGGACGCGACGCGGCGGAGGTGACTGGACCAGAGGGGAGAGGTGGGGCAGCACGAAGGCGTGCGGGGCGTGCCGTGGACCTCGGCGTCGACGCGACGCACGGCGTGCTCTGGCGCGGACGTCGCACACGCCAGAGGGCTCTGCGGCGCTCAGGTCTCGTCGTGCAGAGGCGGAGGGGCTTGGGTGGTGTGGCGGGCACGGCGCGGCGTCGTCTCGGCGTCGCTTCAGCTCTGCCCGCGAGGTGACCCGTGCGGGAGCTTGCCAGGGACGGCAATGGCGTGGCGGCATCGCCTTGCCTCCTCTGGGGTCAACGAGCACGTTTCTTCTCCTTCCCTCGAGTGAGTGAGGTGAGGTGAGTGTGGAGATGCTGCTGGACAGCTCGATTTCTCAAAAACGAGCTCGAATTTGGAAGTTGAATTTCGGCTCAGAGATGAACACAGTGGTGCTCGACATGTGTTCGATCTAATCCCTGAACCAAAACCAAATTTGAAATTTTGAAATTTCTTTTCATAATTTGTTTCCAAATATTTTTCCAGGGTTTGTGCCACCACTGGATGATTTAATTTGGTAGTGTAGTTTGAAGATTTTGATGGTTTTCCAAAGTTAAAGAAACATTTGGAAAATTTGAAAATAGGATTTAGAATAGAATTTAAAATAGAGAGAGGAAAAGAATATGAGGGTAGAGTGGAAGTGATCACCATGTCACCCCACTGAAGTTTTGTTTTGAAGATCAAATTTTGATTTTCTTAAGAAGATAGAAAAAGTTTGTGTGACTTTTGTCACATTACTTTATGTGGGAAACAATTTGTTGTGCTTCTTTTCTTTGTTTTCAAATTTTTATTTTAAGGAAACACCACTCAAGCAAGCAAACACAAGCAAGCACACATAAAGTAACAGAAAATTTTTGTTGGCCCACATTTTTGACTAATAAAACAGGGTTACAGATTTGGGATGTTACAGATCCTTCCCCCCTTAGAATAAATCTCGTCCCGAGATTTTCTAGGCTTAGGTGCTAAAGAGGTTGGGAAACTCGCTTCTAAGATAGTCCTCACGTTCCCAAGTTGCTTCCTCTTCGGAATGATTAGTCCACTGGACTTTGTAAAACTTGATCTTGTTCCTCCGGGTGAGACGAATATCTTCGTCGAGAATTTTGAATGGTCTCTCACGATAAGTCAGGTCATGGTTCAGGTCGATAGATTGATGGTCAATGTTCTTGAAAACGTCGGGCTGGTCAGGAACTTCAAGACACTTCCGGAGCAGGAAATGTGAAGACATCATGAAATTCCGATAATTCTGGGGGTAACTCTAACTGATAGGCTACTTCTCCGCGACGGGCAAGAATCTTGAAAGGTCCAATATATCTGGGTGCCAACTTTCCTTTGACATGGAAACGTTGCATCCCTTTGAGTGGTGTCACCCGAAGATAGACAAAATCTCCAGGTTGAAAAGTGACGTCACGCCGCTTGGGATCAGCATAACTTTTCTGACGGGATTGGGCTGTTTTGAGACGCTCACGGATAAGTTGGACTTGCTCCTCGGCTTCACGGAGGGTATCTGGTCCAAACACTTTTCCTTCTCCGGTCTCGGACCAGTTCAAGGGTGTACGACACTTCTTTCCGTAAAGTGCTTCAAATGGGGCCATTTGCAGGCTAGACTGATAACTATTGTTATAGGAAAACTCTGCAAATGGAAGGCAATCTTCCCATTTAGAGCCATAGGCTAGGACACATGCACGAAGCATATCTTCCAGAATCTGGTTTACTCGCTCAGTCTGTCCTCCGGTCTGAGGGTGATAGGCTGTGCTGAATGATAAATGGGTTCCGAGGGCTTCATGAAGAGCTTTCCAGAATCGTGAGGTGAACTGCGTGCCTCTGTCAGATACAATCCTCTTAGGCACTCCGTGCAGGCTTACTATTCTGGAAATATACAAGTCTGCTAACTGGTTCCCTCTATAAGTGGTGTTGACCGGAATGAAATGGGCAACCTTGGTCAATCGGTCGACTATGACCCAGATTGAATCATGGCCTCGGTTTGACCTAGGAAGTCCGGTAATGAAATCCATTCCAATTTCATCCCATTTCCACTCGGGGGTCTTAAGGGGTTGGAGCAATCCGGCAGGGCGCTGATGCTCTGCTTTGACTCGCTGACAATTATCACACTTGGCCACGAAAGATCCAATTTCCCGCTTCATTCCATGCCACCAAAACTTCTCACGAAGATCTTGGTACATCTTGGTTCCTCCGGGGTGGATCGAGTATGGGGTATTGTGGGCTTCTTTCAGGATTAGACCTTTAAGTTCCTTATCATCGGGCACACATAGGCGTCCTTTGAATCTCAGAACTCCTTCAGCATCTATGGCAAAACCAGGTGCTTTATCAAGGGGTACCTTTTTCTTAATACCTTCAATACTCTCATGACCCTTCTGGGCTTCTTTGATTTGGTCCAACAGGGTTGGGGCTAACTCCAGGTTGGCAAGATATCCATAGCTAACCAATTCAAGTCCGAAATCTTCGAACTCCTTAAATAAGGTTGGCTGCTCTGCTTGGATTAGGGTATTCAGGGTGCATGGCTTCCGGCTTAGGGCATCGGCTACCACATTGGCTTTTCCGGGATGGTAATGAATTCCGACATCATAGTCCTTAATCAATTCCATCCACCTTCTCTGCCTCAGATTCAACTCCTTCTGAGTGAAAATGTACTTCAGCTTTTGTGATCTGTGTAGACCTCACAGCGATGACCCACAAGATAGGGTCGCCATGTTTTCAAAGCAAAAACCACAGCTGCTAACTCCAGGTCATGGGTTGGGTAATTCTCCTCATGCGGTCGCAACTGTCGAGACAGGTACGACACAACTTTTCCTTCTTGCATCAGAACGCAACCAAGTCCGAGACGTGAAGCATCACAATACACGTCGAAACTCTTGGTGACGTCTGGCATGACTAGGATTGGGGCTGAAGTCAGTCTCTTCTTCAGTTCTGAAAACTATCTTCACACTTCTGGGTCCATTCAAACTTCTTATCCTTCTTCAACAGCTGGGTCATGGGTTTGGCTATACTGGAGAATCCTTCAACGAACTTGCGGTAGTAACCGGCTAGTCCGAGAAAACTTCGGATTTCCGTTACACTGGTAGGTGATTTCCAGTCTAGAATGGCTTTGATTTTCTCGGGGTCAACAGAGATTCCTCCTGCGGACACAACATGTCCGAGGAATGCCACTTCACTTAGCCAAAATTCACACTTACTAAATTTGGCATATAGTTTGTGTTCTCTGAGGGTCTCCAAAACCAAACGCAGATGTTCAGCATGCTCTTCTTCAGTCTTGGAGTAGATAAGGATATCATCAATGAAGACAACCACGAACTTGTCGAGGTACTCCATGAAAATCTTATTCATGAGATTCATGAAATAAGCTGGGGCATTGGTCAAGCCAAAGGACATAACGGTGTATTCAAACAATCCGTACCGGGTGGTGAAGGCGGTCTTGGGAATGTCAGACTCTCGAATCTTCAACTGGTGTAACCTGTCCGAAGATCGATCTTAGAAAAGACTCGGGCTCCGTTCATCTGATCGAACAGATCCTCGATCTTGGGCAGGGGTACTTGTTCTTGATGGTTACATCATTGAGCTTGCGATAATCCACACACAGGCGTGTGGTACCGTCTCTTTTGTCCACGAAGATGATAGGTGATCCCCAAGGTGATGCGCTTGGGCGAATCAAACCTTTACTGAGCTGATCAGCTAACTGCTTCTTCAATTCCACCAGTTCTTCTGGATTCATCCGGTAGGGTTTCTGAGATATAGGGGATGTTCCAGGAATAAGTTCAATCACGAACTCAATATCCCGGTCTGGCGGCATACCAGGCAATTCCTTCGGAAAAACATCCTTGAATAGATGGACCACACGGATCTCATCTAGGGTTGGTTGGGCTATGCCTTCATGACAGCAGGGTTGGGATTCGTTGGCTTGTGAAGCATACTCCACTTCAGTTCCTTCGTCTGTGGTGAGAGATACGGCTCTTCTGGCACAGTCGATACGACCATGATACTTTGCTAACCAATTCATGCCCAGTATGACATCTATGCCTTGGGTTCCTAGAATGATTAGATCGGCTGGAAAGTTTTCTCCTTTGATCTCAAGAGAGACGTCGGGACAAAACAGCTTGGTCTCTACTAGGAACTCTGGGGTTTGTATAAGCAGGGGTTTGGACAAGAGGTTCCCGACTAGACCTCCCTTAACAACAAACTCCTTGGTAACAAAGGAATGGGTAGCACCAGAATCAAACAGGACAGTGGCAGGTACTGAGTTGACAAGGAACGTACCCAGCACAACATCTGGCGCTTCCTGGGCTTCTTCAGTGTTGATGTGGTTCAGACGGCCTCTTGCAACAGCAGCATTGCCACGGGGTGCAGCATTCTTGCCATTTCCATTCCCATTTCGGCCTTGTCCAGGATTAGGTGCAGGGGCATTGGGGCGTGGAGCATTCCTCTTGGGATTGGGGCAGTCTCGGGAGTAATGACCCTTGTTGCCGCATTCAAAGCAGACAACGCTGGCAGTAGGGGTAAAAGTGTTGGTGTTTCCTCCGGGACGATTGTTGCCATTGGGGCGGTAGTTGTTGTTGATGTTTGGGCGGGGGACATTGTTGTTGCTGTTGGGACGGTTGGGATAGTTGGGACGTGGAGCTGGGGGTGGTCGATAAACTGGCTTGGGTGCTGGCTGGAAGGTGCGGGGTTTCTGACTGCTGGAACCTTCCTGAATATTCATCCTTCTCTTGCGGCCTTCAAACATGGACTTGCGCTTGGTCTCCAGCTGAATGGCCTTGTCCACAAGTGACTCCAGATCACGGAAGTCCTGGACAACCAAGGCACATTGCATCTCATCATGGAGTCCATTCAGAAAACGCTCCATCTTCTTCTTCTCCGTGTCGGTATCTTCAGGAGCATACCGAGCAAGATCGGTAAACTCATCCAGGTAACCAACCACATCTCTGCCTGCCTGCCTTAGCTTACGGAACTCATCCTTCTTCCTCTCGATAAGACCGCTAGAGATGAACTTCTTGCGGAATTTGTCCTTGAACTCCTCCCAGGTAATGACATGACCTGCGTGCTGGAGGGTCTTGGTAGTCTCCCACCAAGCTCTTGCGGGTCCAGCAAGGTAGTGGGTAGCATACAGGACCTTCTCATTCTCTCCCACCGAGGCAACTTCCAGGTCGTTCTCAATAGTGCGGATCCAGTCATCTGCTTCCAGGGGGTGAAGTCCCTTGGAATAGGTGGGCGGTGTGGTCTTCTGGAAGTCACTCAGGGTAGAGCGTTGATTTCCACCCTCGTCGCCATTTCCATTGCCACCATTGTGGTTCTGGTTGGCGTGGGCAGCGGCAAGTTGCTGCAGGGCGGCGAGATGAGCTTGACGCTCTTCCCGGGCAGCTTGGCGATCCTCCATGATGATCGCAAGCAGTTGAGCAGCGGTGGGTTCTGGCGGTGGTGGTGGTGCCGCGTGCTGGTTGTGGCGAGTGTTCGTCATCCTGGAATAGATACGATATAAGAGGCAAGGCAAAGAGGCTTTGGCTAACGATGAAGTCACAAAGGGGGTGGTTGATGAAACACTAGTCAAACAAGACCATCACATTTATTCAACACAATCATCACATCAAGGAGTTCACACATCAAGCTTACAACATCCTACTACACCTAATGTACATACTACATGATTTCACTAGGAACCATCACACACACTCTACTCGCATAGGGGGGGGGTCGACACAGTCCTAAGGTAGTGCTCTCGTCGCTCAACTACTGAGGTGGAACCCCAGGCTCGACGACCTCAACGTCTGAGTCGTAGGGTGGCTCCTCGGGATCCTCCTCCTCGAGAACTGGCTCAGACGGCTCCTCCTCCTCGTCAACTAACTCCTCCTCGTCGTCCTCCTCCTCGTAATCCATCTCCTCAAGGTAGTCCTCATCATCACTGATGAAGGCACTGTTCTCCTTGCGGAGATCCTCGCCCTCCTCCTCCATCTCGTTCGCCTGCTGCTCCATCTCGTCTATCATCTCGTTCTGCTCTGCTACCGTCTTGCGGAGCCTGACGATAGACCTCCTCTGACGGGCCAGCTTCAGGCGGAGATTATCATTCTCCCACTTTAGCTGGGTCTCACGGTCTCGGGCATCGTCGAGGGAGCTACGCTGGAAGTGAACCTTGAGTCTAGCATCGCGCAGGTTCTCCTGGGTGTCGTGAAGTAGCACCTCCATGTCGGTGATGTACTCGCCGAAGAGAGTGTGCTGCGCGGGGTAGGTGGGGTTTCCATCGTCGTCACGCCTTCCGAAGTACTGGAACGAGTGCCCACCAGCTCGTCCTTGTGCTCCTCACAAAGGCGGGCTAGTAGCCTCTGCATAACTCGGGTCAGACCGTCAACCCAAGTAGTGTCCATCGTGGAGTAGACCAAGTCCTTGGAACGGGGTGGCTGAATCCTGCCTCGGACGGACGACTTGATGAGCCAGGACAGGTTCCCATCACCGAGGGAATCGACCTGAGTTCCCTCAAATTCTGGAACAGGGCGTCCCAAAATCTGGCTCAACTCGTACAGGTCCTGCTCGAACATCAGCAGGCCGTCCTTCCTAACTTGGACGAACTCGGTGACGTTGGGTGCCATCTACAAATTTTAAGCAAAATTTTAAGTTAGTTAGGTGACATGAGTACATAATGTAAACTTTAATGGAGTAGCAAGTGTGCAAAATTTTAAGGGTTGAAGAAAAGACAACTCTTAATGAGTATAAGGTGTTTGGCATAAATGGGAGGTTTAGGGAGATAAGAAATTTTCAAAAATACTTCATTCCTTTGTTTTAGAAATTCACTTTTGTAACTTCTAGCTAACGCCCATGTTAACTAAGGTCTCCTAAAGTCAGGATGGCTCTGATACCAGCTCTGCCTGCCTTTCCTCGAGTTAGTGAGGTGAGGTGAGTGTGGAGATGCTGCTGGACAGCTCGATTTCTCAAAAACGAGCTCGAATTTGGAAGTTGAATTTCGGCTCAGAGATGAACACAGTGGTGCTCGACATGTGTGTGGGGACCCCGGACTAGCTGTCCGAAATACCCGATTATGCTTAACGCAACGATCCCGTGATCAGTCTGTCGTTGCACATAATCCGAACTGAATACCAAAGTTTACATCCATACAATACCGAGTTTAAAGTCTTACAAGCCTGGCCATACAGGCCTAATTATACATAGGTGCCTTCAAGGGCCAATCATCTTTATTCAGCGGAAGCTACGATAGTAGGGCTAATCCATCCTAACAACACCGACAGGCAGCTGACTTATGAAGATCCTAGTTCGCAAAGACGTCGCCGAACTCCTCTTCAACGTAGGGCTCCTCGAAATCTGGCTAAGACAATAGCCAGGGACGAAACCAATATGAGTACATTTGATTGTACTCGCAAACTACCCCAACTTGAGTAGGCACTAGATTTTTATCTCTTAAAAACTTTTATTTGAAAAATCTTTAAAAACCTTTTTAATAAAAAAAAGGGGTGTGAAGAAGTTTATAACCTATCCTTTAAGAAAACACCATTTTAGCTGTTTCTCCGGAGCTCCTCCGGTATCCAACCATAACCTGGTTATGGTTCCAAACCCCTCACCACCTCGTACCAACTCATTGGCACAGGTGGGAAATAACCCTTTCCAAGTCAATTTCCTCAACACAACTCCAGAGTTTGCAAAACTTTGCACATGGCCTTAGTAGTTCTTCCCAACTGTCCATATCCGAGGACTCGGCTATTCGAATAGTTTTACCCTCTGCAGAGGTAGTACGCTTTTCCCACACCCATCCGGTCACTCATCGTGTCAGCCACGTCCCGCCATACCGGAGGTATGCGAAGTTGAGTTCCCGGCCATAGCCTGTCCTTTGCTCATGCTAGTATAGGACCCTGCCGCTACGACACTTTCCACCGACACTCAAATCCTCAGAAACTAAGTGTGGGGACTCGTAGTTCTGCCCGGCGGACCCAAGGGAGCCCTTCAATCCTCTTCCTCCGACACATCCATACCGGCTTCCGGTAGACAACAATGAAGAGGACCCAGGTCAGGGGGTAGGTCCTCAGACCATCCCCTCATGGAACGAGGTCATCCTCGTTATTGAGGCATCCAGTACTAACACGAGCAAATTATATGACTACGCCCTTGCCCATATGTGGGTAAATGTGGTCGCACAGATTTTCGGCTGGGGATGTAAGTACAAGGACACAATGTGCATTTTTTTTCTTTCCCGAAACAACACCATTCTCTGGTTCTTCACCTTCGTACCGACCTTTCGGTACTTCACCTTCATTCAAGTATTTTCAAAAGGGGTTTTGAGTAAACATTGTTTTTCCCATCCTATAGTTGTAAAGTAGCTACCCTATATTTCTACATAGGGTGGCAAAATAGTTTTCATTGTTTTGAAAAAGGGGTTTTTCAAAAATCATCGATACTTTTGAACAACTCTTTTGATTAAAGTAGAAGTATATAAATGCAAGCTCAGTGAAGTAGCTTGCCTTGATCCACAAAGTGGTACTGATCCTGGTCTTCTGGTTCAATAAAACCTCCTTCCTCGATAAATCCGTCAACGGTATCGTCTAAACGTTAAACAATCAAAACAAACAATCACTATACTAGCTCAAGCATCAACACATCATAACAATCACAATGCTGCAAATAGCTACTGTATACATCAAGCAACACAAGGTGGTTTCAAATTGATTGAATTAAATTTTATTTAATTAATTTCAAACTAAGGCAGAAACTAGTTGTACACTAATTAATTCACCATTTAATCTATGTTTGTCACAAAAATTCAAACTAAAATTCTATGGATAGCTACTGGTGTGTAGAAGATCACCCAATTGGTTTGGGATCATTTGGAGTTACAAAACTCCCTACACATCTGTTTTACTTCAGAAGGGTTTTAAACAAGTTTTAGCTACCAAACAAATTTGGTTGCTCCAAAAATTAAATCCTTTTAGGGGTATCTAACCTTGGTTGAGTGTGACCTAACAAAATTGGTTTTAGATCAATTGGATCTACCAACAGTTCACACTAATTGTTTTAGTGCAGAAGGGTGCACTGAAGTTCAACCAAAGGCTAAGGATTTTATACTACTCAATTAATTCTACCAAAATTTGGGGAGCTAAAGGATCCTAATACAAAGCTACCAAAATTGGTTTCAAGTTATTTGGATTTATATAACTCCAGAAACAAATGGTTTAGTGTTTTAAACCTTCTGGAGCATTTTTACTAATACATTTTTATTATTTAATTAAATGGGGTGAGACCACTTTTGTGAGTTTAAGAATTTCATAAGCTTTCCAGAACAGTTGAGTTTGATTTATTTGGATTCCTAGAACTCGAGATTTTGAATTTCTAAACTAGGTCCAGTACTGACTTATTCAGAGAAAAAGAATTTGGAAAATCATCTCCTCTGGATAATGTTTAAAACTATGACATGTGGGGTCGGGTGGTCAGTGACTCAGTGGAAAAATTCCCGCGTGTGGATAATGTTTAAAACGCTGACGGGTGGGTCCCGCTTGTCGGCGTGTAAACAAACGAAGCGGTATGCTACCGTTGGATATAGATCCAACGGCGCACAGTGGCCGCGAACGGCGTCAACCATAAATGGGCGGCGCCGCCGCGCCGGCGACGGTGACGAGCACGGATAGCTCACCTGAGAGCACGGGAGGTGGCGGAGATGATCGGAATCGACGGCGGAGGGAGTGGGGAGCTTCTGGGACAAGTTGCGCGTGCAGGGACGGCTCCAACCGTCGACGGCGTGCTCAGCTCCTCCTCCGCGGCCGTGCGCTAACTCCGGCGAGTCCTCCGCGACGCTGCTGTGCAAGAAACACCGGCAAATCGTGGCGGGTGAGCAAGGGAGTAATGGTGGTGCGGGCAGGGGCCAGAGAGAGAGCAGGGGAAGAGGGGTGCGACCTGGCCGTGGTCGACCTCTTCCTCGACGCGGCAGCGCACTGCCGTGCGTGTGCACGGTGGCTGCAGGGGAAAGCTCGCCTTCCTGGCGATGCTCTGAGGTGAGGAGTGTGAGAGGGAGGTGGTGGAGGTGTGTGGAGAAGAGAGGGTGCGGGGGTGGGTTTTTATAGCGGCGCAGACGGTCGGCGTTTCCACGGCTCGGTGGAGGGGAGAGGGAGGTGATGGCGCTGGGTCCGGCTGAGGGCGCCAGAGGGGTTGCGGGGAGCGAGGGGGTGCTGCAGGAACGGTCAGTGGTCGAGGGGGACAGGGTAACGCGTGGGGCATCGATGCCGTGCTCGGCCGGCCATGGCGTGCGGCGAGCACGGGTGCGTGCGCTGGGGCCGGCTCGTGCGCGTGCAAGGCAGCAGAGGGGCAGAGGGGTTCGGACGCGACGCGGCGGAGGTGACTGGACCAGAGGGGAGAGGTGGGGCAGCACGAAGGCGTGCGGGGCGTGCCGTGGACCTCGGCGTCGACGCGACGCACGGCGTGCTCTGGCGCGGACGTCGCACACGCCAGAGGGCTCTGCGGCGCTCAGGTCTCGTCGTGCAGAGGCGGAGGGGCTTGGGTGGTGTGGCGGGCACGGCGCGGCGTCGTCTCGGCGTCGCTTCAGCTCTGCCCGCGAGGTGACCCGTGCGGGAGCTTGCCAGGGACGGCAATGGCGTGGCGGCATCGCCTTGCCTCCTCTGGGGTCAACGAGCACGTTTCTTCTCCTTCCCTCGAGTGAGTGAGGTGAGGTGAGTGTGGAGATGCTGCTGGACAGCTCGATTTCTCAAAAACGAGCTCGAATTTGGAAGTTGAATTTCGGCTCAGAGATGAACACAGTGGTGCTCGACATGTGTTCGATCTAATCCCTGAACCAAAACCAAATTTGAAATTTTGAAATTTCTTTTCATAATTTGTTTCCAAATATTTTTCCAGGGTTTGTGCCACCACTGGATGATTTAATTTGGTAGTGTAGTTTGAAGATTTTGATGGTTTTCCAAAGTTAAAGAAACATTTGGAAAATTTGAAAATAGGATTTAGAATAGAATTTAAAATAGAGAGAGGAAAAGAATATGAGGGTAGAGTGGAAGTGATCACCATGTCACCCCACTGAAGTTTTGTTTTGAAGATCAAATTTTGATTTTCTTAAGAAGATAGAAAAAGTTTGTGTGACTTTTGTCACATTACTTTATGTGGGAAACAATTTGTTGTGCTTCTTTTCTTTGTTTTCAAATTTTTATTTTAAGGAAACACCACTCAAGCAAGCAAACACAAGCAAGCACACATAAAGTAACAGAAAATTTTTGTTGGCCCACATTTTTGACTAATAAAACAGGGTTACAGATTTGGGATGTTACAGTGAGTCTAGATGATTTTGACACATGTCGACTAAGAATGTTCGATATTGGAGTTATTGAGAAAACTAAGTTTGATTGTTAATGTTGGCAATACCCTCAACAACACAAACACACAACCAAAAACCGAAATCCTCCCTAAAACGCCATGGTCTCCCGACCAGTCAAGCAATAAATTTGCATGATGAATATGTTGTCACTGATTACTCCAAACGTCATTTATCGCTCAAATCCTCAAACATACCATGTTCCTCATTGTTCATGAAGCATGTCGATCGAAGGGTTTGCCCGCGTGAACACTCACCACTACTAGATAGTTTGCTCATCTTCATCTTCTTATTTGAGTCCACATCACCAAAGTTGACGGTCATAAGGTCAATCTCTCTAGTAGATCGTGAAGATATGGAACATTCTTGAACTCCAGTCCAACTGCGTGCGTAAATTGCCTTCACCGTTTGCCTCCAAAGCTAGGGTTTACCCATGTTACCACTGCCAAGGCCAAGTAGTTGGAGAAGTTGACACCTTTTATGATTATGAGCAACTAATTCAGTGCAGATCAGCTCAGAGGAAGATCTCAGCTCGATGAAAATCGTACAAAACTAGGTCAAATGCTCTGCTCCGGCGTGCTCGTTATGTAGACGACGCCATTACATAAGCAAATTCCTAAATTTTGCCCCATATCATGGGATAAGTGAGCAGTTTTTTTAGTTGTATTGACCCAGTCGCTCACTAATTGATCTTTACTGTGCTTTCTCTATCAATTTGAGAACTTTATCCATAGAGTAGTAGCATAGGCCAATATGAGTGCATGAAAACTCCGCCAACTCTTCGGCCCTCCCTCCTTCCTCCTGTTTTCATAGAACAGCTCTCCCAAGTCCCAATTCTATTACTCTTATCATGCATGATTGTAACACTTACAGGGTTCTCAATTAATACACAACAACCTTACAAAAAAAAGTCCCAACTCTATTTTTTATAAGAGTCCGATTTTTGTTAGGCTAACAGTTCCAACTCTGAACACCTTTTTTTGTTGTTGAGATTTTCCAACTCTGAACACCTTTTTTTTTTTTTTTGAGATTAACTCTGAACACCTTGTTTGTGCGCCAAATAACGAGGTCTGGTCCAGCCCAAACGAAAGAAACAAAGGACCGAGAACTTGGGCCCAGCCCACCTAACTCTCCGCCCACATCATATTTAGATTCCACTCCTCACTCCGCCCTAAACCCTAGCACCCGTCCCGCCGCCTCCCTCACCGCCGCCGCCACCGCGCAACCATGGTAATCTGCTCTTCCCCTTCCACCTCCTCTCCGTTTCCCGAACTCTACGCCTCGCTAACACAACCCGTCCCCGTCTCCACCAGGGTATCGACCTCGAAGCCGGCGGCCGCAATAAGAGGACCAAGCGCACGGCGCCCAAGTCCGACGATGTCTACCTCAAGCTGCTCGTCAAGGTCAGCTCCCCTTTTCCATCCAGCGCATCACCGTAGCATCCCCGTTCACCAGATCTGATCCGGTCCCCTTCCTGTCCGCAGCTCTACCGCTTCCTGGTGCGGAGGACCAAGAGCCACTTCAACGCGGTGATACTGAAGCGCCTCTTCATGAGCAAGACCAACCGCCCGCCGCTCTCCATGCGCCGCCTCGTCCGATTCATGGAGGGGAAGGTACCCATCCTTCTAGCGGCGCCATTTTCTTTTCGGTCCGGATCGTCCGTGTGGAACTTGTCTGAGCGGTTGTCTGGTTGTGCGAGTGTAGGGGGGCCAGATCGCTGTGATCGTGGGCACGATCACGGACGACAAGAGGGTCTACGAGGTGCCGGCGATGAAGGTGGCTGCGCTCAGGTTCACCGAGACGGCCAGGGCCAGGATCGTCAATGCCGGTGGCGAGTGCCTCACCTTTGACCAGCTCGCCCTCCGTGCTCCGCTTGGCCAGAACACGGTATGGTTTGGGTTTTACTGTTTTTGGCCTACTGTATTTGCTATACTAGTAATGTTTCTTATCTTGTACTGTATGAGTGTATGACCTCGTACTCCTAGATTTAGAATCAAAGCAGAAAGTTCTAATAATTTGAAGTTATTATGCTAGACTCCTCGTTGAGGACGAATCTGACAGTAGTTCATGCTCACGTTTTTTGGTAGGCTATTTCATTGACAATGTAAAAAAATTATAAGAAATGCATCATTTGCCTTCTTCGTTTGGGTGTTAACAGTCCACGCAGGCTCAGTTTTTATAACAGTTGTCTAAATATATGTGGTTGGCTTGAAGACCATTGCATTTCGTTTCATGGTTGCATTGGTGGCTAATTTCAAACAGAAACAGCCCATTCCTTTTCTGTTCATGGTTGCATTTGGTGGCTAATTCAAACAGAAACAGCCCATTGCTTTTCTGTTCATGGTTGCATGGGCGTCTAATTTCAAACAGAAACATCCCATTGCATTTCTGTTCATGGTTGCATTTGGTGTCTAATTTCAAACAGAAACAGCCCATTCTGCATTTGGTGTCTAATTTCAAACAGAAACTGCCCATTGCATTTCTGTTCATGGTTTTGGTGTCTTAAGTTCAAACAGAAACTAATTTGTCGATGACTATCAAACAACCCTAATTGTTTCGCTTAGAAAATCATCTTAATTGTCAAATGCTATACACATGCTTATTTAAAGGTAGTAGTGTCACTTGTTAGGAGGGCTTGTGTGCTTTATTTCCCAGTGTTAAAGAGTTGTTTTAAACTTGAATATGTTCTCTTCACATTGTGTAAATGTGTGTTGATGTCATACATGGCAATACAACGTGTAGATTTGTGCTGCTGTTATTTCCTAACATGTTCTGTAGAATCTCATATTCTCATTGTACATGATACTGAATCTAGAAATGTTGACATTTGGTTGTGTAGCGAAATTAGTGGTATCTCATTATTCTGTTTGAGATGTGTAAACATATGTTATGATGATTAAAAGGGGTTTTCCTCTTTTTCATATGTTACCGATGCACATTAATATGAGTTCTATACCTTTGAGTCATTATTCATGACAACCATTCTAACAACTTTCATTTTCTTAATAATAGCTTCTCCTGAGGGGTCCCAAGAACGCCAGGGAAGCTGTCAGGCACTTCGGCAAAGCTCCAGGAGTACCACACAGCCACACCAAGCCATATGTTCGCTCCAAGGGCAGGAAGTTTGAGAAGGCAAGAGGAAGGAGGAACAGCAGGGGCTTCAAGGTTTAAGTTGGCAGCATTTTGGGCACCCTTGTGTCATATTGCTCTTGTTACCTGTCGGTTAAGCATCATCGTTTTGTTGGGTACCAGAATCAATACTGTTTTAGAAGCCAGAATCTTGTGTTAAAGCATTTTCAGAACCAGTTAATGTTTGGTTCCATGTTTTGCATCAAAATATTTTGGTTGCAAGCCAGTTATTAGTTTCCTTTGTACTATCAGAAGTTGTCTCATTGCAGTCTGGTTGGTCAATGGGTTGGAGAAGTTGTTATGTGCTGATTTAAGTGTAACGCCTATTTAGGCTTCCATGCCCAATATTCTGCGTCAATATGCAGATTTAGAAGTTTTCTGTTGCCGATATTCTGCGTTCCCATCAAAAATCGAATTGAATTGCCATTCAGTGTGGATGCAGCTATCAATGATCGATTGTAATTCAGAACTCCAGTAAACGTCCAGCATATGCTCGTTCAGTGGTAGTTGCGTTGATGTTGTCAAAGTTCAGTGTTGCAATTCCCATCAATACATGTAAGCTTTTTCTTTTGAAGCCGAGTGGTGGTTGTGATGTGGCATCATTCAACGCATGTCCATCCAGTGGATTAGAATTCAGAAATCTATTAAAGTTGAGCAATTCAGAACTCCAGTGAAGGTGTCCTATGTTACATGGAGAAGACACCAATAACATTTCTTTGAAAGTTAGCAGGGCCACTGCTAAATTCATTGATTAGAAGAGTAGGTTACAAAAGGGTGGAAAAACACGAGAAAGGCTCTCGAGTCACCCCCAAAATTAGAGAAAAGCTACAGAAAATCAACCCGGATCGAAGGGATGGATGCTCCGGGCTCCGGCCATGTTCCAGAGTAGCGCTTCCTCGCGAATAGTAGCGCTTCCTCGCGTATTCGCCCGATCAAGGACTGTACTGATAATTCCTTGTGCTGAAAATGCGTCTATTCCTCTCGCACCAGATTTCTCAGGCAGTCAACAGGATTAGAGAATGTGTTCCCTTGACATGTCTTCCTCCCACGAGCTCGGGTTGAGAGCCTGCAGGTTAGAATTTGCCGCCATTGCTGTCCAAATCTGCCGTACCCAGGGACATTCAGTCAGCAAGTACGTCGGGGTTTCGAGGTTGCGATAGCACAATTGACAGAAGTAAACATTTTTTAGCCTTCGTCGCTGAAGTGCGTCCGCCGTCAGAATTCTGTTTAGGGCTGCTGTCCACATAAAAAATTTGCACTTCCCCGGCGCCCAGCCTTGCCAGATGGTTGAGGGGAAGTCCGAGGAAACGGCGCCTGCAAACTGAACCATATACGCTGATCGAGCAGAGTAGTTCAAGTCGCCATCTAATTGTGTCCACGGTGCTGTCATCCAACTGAACCTCGTCAAGCAAAAGTGCAAGGTTTAGAAGTTCAGGCAGCATAATAACATATCACATATGGGCAGTGGTGTTCATGTCGTCAAATTTCCAGATCTCCATCCTGCACTCTTCCTGCCGCGGCAGCTGGTGCGCGTAAGCCCTGTCATCACCGGGCACGGCATCAGCCATGTAGGGCTGCTGGTGGAAGAAGCTCGCCATGTCGTTTTTTGTGGTACCAGAATCAATACTGTTTTAGATGCCAGAATCTTGTCTTAATGCATTTTCAGAACCAGTTAATGTTTGGTTCCATGTTTTGTATCAAAATATTTTGTTTGCAAGCCAGTTATTGATTTCCTTTGTACTATCAGAAGTTGTCTCGTTGCAGTCAAATTGGTCAATGGGTTGGCAAAGTTGTCGATATGCTGATTTAAGTGTAATGCCTATTTAGGTTTCCATGCCCAATATTCTACGTGGATATGCAGATTTAGAAGTTTGATGTTCTGTTGCCAATATTCAGCGTTCTCATAAAAAATCCCATGAGTGTACCAAGTTGCATCATTCAACCCATGTCCATCCAGTGTGGATGCGGCGATCAATGGTCGATTGTAATTCAGAACTCTGGTAAATTAAGGTTCAACATATGCTCAAGGCAATGTTAGTTGCGTTGATGTTGTCAAAGTTCGAAAGCACCAATACAATATTCTGCTGTCGATATGCCGATTTATAAGTTCAGGGTTGTGTTGCTGAAATTCAGCGTTTCTCATCAGAATTGCCTTGAATACATGCATCCTTTTTGAAAGCCATTATTGAACGCATGTCTAGTCTATCCATTGCGGATTAAAATTCAGAAATGTAGTAAGGTTTGCAGCGAGCTGCTCAAGTTCTATGTTACATGGAGACGACGCCAATTCCATATTACATATGCGCTGTCGTGCCGATATCGTCAAAGTTCCAAAGCTCCATCCCGCACTCTTCCTGCCGCGGCAGCTGCTGCGCGTAAGCCACCTCCGGCGCCACCATCATCACCGGCACAGCATCAGCTATGTAGGGCTGGTGGAAGTAGCTGGCCATGTCGGCGGCGTCGTAGCCATCAATGAGGTCGCGGCCGCCGTGGACGACGATGTCATCGTAGTCGTCCGGGTCGGGGGGCGGGTCCTCGTTGGGGAAGTTGACCTTGGCCTTGGCCCCGCGGATGCGGCGTGCGGCGCGGTCGTAGGCGCGCGCGGCGGCCTCGGCGGTGGCGAAGGTGCCGAGCCAGACGCGCGCGCCCTTGGCCGGGTCGCGGATCTCCGCCGCCCACTTGCCCCAGGGACGGCGCCGGATGCCGCGGTACAGCGTCTTGCGCTCCCGCTTCCTGCTCGGCTCCTCCGCTGCAGCTACGCGTACGCGCACCGGCACAGAATGTTACACCGTACCGTACGGCTCCGGTAAGACAACACAGAAAATGGTGGCTACGTACGTACCTTGGTGATCCGGTTTGAACGTGTAAGCGCCGGCGCCGGTCAGGACAGGGTAGAGCTCGTGGTCGGTGGGGTCGTCCGGCCAGATGTCAGCGGTGCAGAGGCTCCGCTTGCGGTGGTGACCACGCTCCGGGACGAACTCGGAGATGATCGCGCCGCCACACATTTTGTATGCTGAGGCGGTGGTGCCACGAGGGCGCGCGTGGATCTCTGTACGTAGGAGAGTAGGGAGAAAGGTGGCGAGGTGATGATCGGAGTCGCGTGGCGGGCGCGCTTAAGTAGAAGTAGAGGCCGAGGGTTCGCCGCGTGCGTGAGTAAATTCATTCCTGGGTGGAGCGTGACGGGGCTGGCTGTGTCGATCGCGGCGTCTTCCTCGGCCGGCCGAAACCGGCGGACGCCGCCGCTGCATTTTGTCCGGGCGGTGAATTCGTGCACGTGACATGGACCCAAATCATTAGAGATGGTTAAACAGTACTACCTTTCGTTAGAATAATTATACTAGTTAAGTGCCTGAGCTACGAGTCTACGACATTCTCGGACCCCGGTTTTATATGTAGACGTGTGGTGTGGTGTGGCGTGGCGTGGCCGCCTCTGTTTTCAGAAAAGTTCTTTACTCCGAAGCTGCAGCTACGTAATTGGGGTGTGCATGCTAGCTAGCTGCGCCATGCTGCACAGTACCCTACTACTACTGCGTACCGGCGGCGGCCCACCGGATGCGAAGGCCTTCAACGCGGCCCCGTGGACGCTCGTCTTTTCACCTTGTCTGACTTGACGCTTGACCGTAAAGCTTCGCGCGCTGCATTGCACATACCGCACGCGTGCCAACTGCCAAGTCGCTATCTTTCGGGCAAATTGTTGTGCACATTTTTTAGCAATCAATCAATTTGTAAAATAATTCTATTCACTGAAAATCCGAACCGATTTTGTTTTGGTGAATTATTTTCAGTGGAGAAAAATAAATCTGTTGGACAAAACCCAACTAATTTTTAGGGGCCGTGGTGGCGAGGGGAGCAGCGGCTGGAGGTGGTTGGTGGCTGGCGCGGGTGGTCCTTGTTGTGGCGGAGGCGGCTGGTTGCTGGGTGGAGGCGGGAAGTTGCTGCTGTGGTCGAGCGCGTTCATCGAGGCTTGGTTTCGTCGCCTGCGGCGGACGGCTTATGCGGCCGTCTACAAAGCGTGGAGGTGGCTTCTTCCCGGCGGTTCGAGGTACGGCGTCTCCGGCGACAGCTAGGAGGGTTGGGAGCGGCTGAGGATCCGTTCGTGCTTTCTTCGACAGCAGGAGGTGGTTCTTGCACTTTTTCAGGGGCCTCGTTGTATTTTCTGTGTCTTTGTGGTCCTTGTTGTAAGTGTGTGAGCTGTCTTGTATTTGTTTCGGATCCTTTCCTCAAAAAAAAAAATCCGTTGAACGAAAAATCCAACTAAATTGTTTTAGGTGAACTATATTTGGTGTGGAAAGTAAACAGGTTGACCCAAAAACCGCCTCGAAAAGTTTTTGGTGAATTATGGTCAGTGCGGAGAAATAAATCGACTGACCAAAAACCAAACGGAAATTTTATCGGTGAATTACGTTCGGTGCAGAAAAGAAAATCGGTTGACCGAAGGTAAATTGCTTTTATAGGAAGAAAAAATCGGTTGACCGGAAATTTAAACTGAATGTTTTTTGATGAATTAAGTTTGGTGGGAAAATAAATCGATTTATCAAAAAATCGACATGGATTGTTTTCGGTGAATTTCGTTCGGTGGGGGGCATAAATCTATTGGCAAAAAACCAAACTACTTTTTCCGTGAAATACGTTCCCTAGGAAAATAAACAGGTTGACCGGGACCTGCCCTCGACCACCCGGACTCAACTGGCTCCGACACCTCACGTTGTGAGGATGCCGGTCCGAGAGCCAGGTCTGTGCACGCCCGCATAAATCTGTTGGCAAAAAACCAAACTACTTTTTCCATGAAATACGTTCCCTAGGAAAATAAACAGGTTGACCGGGACCTGCCCTCGACCACCCGGACTCAACTGGCTCCGACACCTCACGTTGTGAGGATGCCGGTCCGAGAGCCAGGTCTGTGCACGCCCGCATAAATCTGTTGGCAAAAAACCAAACTACTTTTTCCGTGAAATACGTTCCCTAGGAAAATAAACAGGTTGACCGGGACCTGCCCTCGACCACCCGGACTCAACTGGCTCCGACACCTCACGTTGTGAGGATGCCGGTCCGAGAGCCAAGTCTGTGCACGCCCACGCTACAACCATCGACCCAGAGCCGCCTCCTCGCCGCCGGGAGCACGCCGGAACCTGAGTCCCGAAGCCTCGCACCCCGACCAGCCCCGTAGCAATCCAGCATGCCTGTGCGTCCCCACGTTCAGCTATACCTAGGCTAGACCTTGCAGTCCCATGGAGATCAGGGTTTGGGGCAGCACTTGGATAACACCGAGACCCAATACAAGGTGTAAACTACGCAATGGCGACGCACCAAGATCAGCCCAACTTAACAATAAGATTTGATGATGGTGGCGGGGCTGGCGGCTTAACAATAAGATTTGATGCATAAATTGTCATTTATTTTCTTTTGTTTTGGTTGAGATTTGTATCCACTCTTTACACCGGAATTGCTTTGCGTACGACAATTGATGTCCGATTTCTGTACAACGCTCTTCTATACTACTATGACGTTGTGCTAACTCGTTTCCCCAGCCCAAGTCCAGCCCAATACCGAAACCCAAAGCCACCTCGGCGAATTGATCTTAGACAAGTCTGTATAGCAGGAGATAGTTCCAAAAAAGAAAAAGAAACCAGAATAATTGCGCTAGTATAGCAATGGCTGCTAGAATACACATAATTCTGGTGTGACAATGCAAATTCCGATGGTTCTGCTTATCTCCCACGTAATTGTGAATCGTTTGGGGAATTTTCTCGTATAGCAAAGGCTGCTAGAATATACCATCCAACCATTAGCAAAAAAAATACGTAATAAGGAAAAAAGGTTTAAATTTTGTTATTTAAGAGGTGGGCCTACCAACAGGCCCAAATGGCCAAGTCTCAGCCCAAACTCAAACCCCAAATCGCTGGCATGCTTGCTACCACGCTGAGGTATCGGACCAAAATTGTCGTATGTATAGCAGCGCTCCTCTTTACACTGTGTAAGACTTTGGATGATAATAACTTTGTACTCCCTCCGATCCGAAAAAAGAAGCGCACCAACAGTATAAAGTCCATTTTACATAATTATCCTTCGAGATTCAAAAACTGGAAATAAAGTCCCTCCGCTCGCTCGTCTCGCTCGCCCGCCCGTCTCGCTCGCCCGTCCGTCCCAGATCGCTCGGCCGGCGAGCGACGCGGGACGAGCTAGCCTCGCTCCACCATCGATCGATCGCTCCACCATCGATCGATCGCGAGCACCCTCGCTCGCCCACGTTGCAGATCCAGCCGGCCGCCGGTCGCCGGACGCGGGACGAGCTAGCCCTGATTGCTCCCAGATCGCCGGCCGCTGGGTGATGCATCCAAAATGAATCTACTTTTCCAAGCACTTTGCTTCATGATTTGCTCCGGAATCTTCCCATATTTGAATAAAACTGCTGAATCTGACGCTGTTTTTAGCAAAGTCTCTTTTCTGGCTATTTTTGCAGGAAATAAAATCGGGGAAAAATACCACGTCATTTTTTATGGAAAAGGAGGACAACGTGCAAAGGATGGACACGAGGGAGCATCGGAGGCCCAAAAGAGGGGGCCCCACGCGGCCACAGTACCAGGCCGCGTGGGCCCACCCCGTTTGGCCCCCGGGCGCCGCCTCGCCTCCGGTCTTCGACGTACCCCTTCATATAGTGGAAAAACTGCGTGCCCTAGGAGGAGAGGAGCTTTCGCGAAACACACCGCCGCCGCCACCACGTTCTTCGTTTCGGGGACAGATTGATCCAGGATTTCTCCTCCGGTGGAGGGATCCGGAGGCCGTCTTCACCGCCATCTTCACCGCCTTCATCTCCATCGACCATGAGCTCCTTCACCATCACCATGTGTGAGTAGTCCGCTGTAGGCATGTGAGGTGGATGGGGATTGGATGAGATTGATCATGTAATGCTACCCGTTGTTCGAGATTTTAGGGTTTATCTTGAGGATACTTTTGTATTGTGTTGATGCACTCTTGCTATGTTTAATGCTTGCTACTAGGGCCCGAGTGGCATGATTTCAGTACTGAACTTATATTGCCTCATCATATATTTGAGTTTGGTACTTATCTGCAAAGTGTATCACCTGCTATTATGTTGAACCTGCGAACCCTAAAAGTGACATATAGGGAAAACAAGGGGGAGATGTTTTAGTTTGAGGATTCTATGTGTTCATGAAGTGTTAATGCATTGTTCCGGTCTATTCGAAAGGGTAGACCTTAATTACCCGTAGTTCCAAGTTGGCCCCGGTAAAATGGGCGGGTAGGACAATAGATGTTGTGCAAATTCTCTTGGTTAGTACGCACAACTAATTATGGAACACATACCTACATATATCGGAGTTAGAGATACATCCCTTGGCTAGCTTTATATCATTATATGATCAATCTTATTCATGCAACACCCCGCTATCACCTCATGCCTACGTTTTAGATCTCTGAGTTACACCTTCACTTTTCCGGTGAAAACTGGGAAACACTTGTTCACTGCTGCTGTTCTGCTTGTTACTTGAATCATACTACTGCCATCACTATTATTGCTGCAAGTTATTGATATACAGGTGTGGTTGAGAGTGACGCCTCGATTGCCAAAGTCTTATTGATATTCTTGTGTTCCCATCGTGTCGAACTATAAATTTGGGTAATACTTCCCAACGAAGACTTCAGCGATCCCCTATACTTGTGGGTATCAAGACGTTTTCTGGCGCCGTTGCCGGGGAACCTAGCTTTATCGGTAAGACAACTTGTTATCATATTATTTGCTGCACTTGCTTGTTCCTAACCATGGGTAAGGAAAAGATTACTCCGAAGGAAGTGAGGCCTTCGACCACTCGCAGAGGTACGGATTTGCCAAGTAGGCCAAACTTTTCTCCTAATGTTGTTTCTGCTGTTGCTCCTAAGAAAAAGGGAAAAGTTTTGTCTAGCTCACCTTTGTCTAAAATGTCTACTAGTAATGAAAATGATTTAATATGTGGTAGCATAGACAAAGAAGTGACTCCTGAAATACCTGAAACACTTGAAACATCTGAGATAACTGAAACACCTGAAAATCTTGAATCTTCTATTATTGAAAATGTGGAATCTGAGTTAGAAGGTAATGAATATTGTGATGATATGGAAACTTCTTCTGAGGAAGAGGATGCTTTTGTTATGGCTTTTATGGGTTCGGGTTTTGATAAATTGGATAAACTTGAAAGCTATAAAAATTCTCCTCTTGATGGTTATTTCCCTGTTACTGAGAAAATGAATGCTCCTGCTATTAAAATTAAAGATAAAGATTATGAGTTTAGTGTTGATCCTGAAATAATTGAAAAAGCTGAGAAGTATAAGTTTTATGGTAGAGAGGATGAGTTTCCTTTTGAACACATTGCTGTCTTGCATGACTTATCTGTGTTATTTGGTAAAGATGAAATCCATCAACGCTATTATTTCTTAAAGCTATTTCCTTTTACTTTGGGAGGAAGTGCTAAAACTTGGTATAATCGTTTAGAACCTGGATGTATTACTAGCAAGGAAGAATGTTTGCAGGTATTCTATAATAAATATTTCCCTGCTGATAAGATTCATGGTTTGACTATTGAGATTAGCAACTTTTCACAGAAAGAGAAGGAGGATTTACCCCAAGCTTGGGGGAGGTATAGTAAGATGGTTAGGAAATGTCCTACCCATGGCTTAAAGAGTAATGAAATACTTGATATATTCTACAATGGACTAACCGAAAACACTAGAGGCTATCTTGATAGTATTGCAGGTAATGTTTTCAGGGAAAGGACTGTTGAGGAAGCAACTGAGCTATTGGAGACTATCTCTAGGAATTATGAAGACTGGAATATTGAAGAAATATTTCCGGAGAAGAAAGGAGGCATGCTTAAATTGGACAACGAAACAATGAAAGAAGCTTCCAAGGCTATTAAAGAGAAGGGAATTAAAACCTCTCATCTTAAGGAATTATCTGAAATGGGTGTTAAACTTCCTGATGATCAACCATGCTTTCCAATTCAAGTCAATGCTATCAGCTCCACTAAAGGTAATGAAAAGGTAACATCTCCTATTGAGGTATCTTATATGAACGATTTTGCTTATCGCCACAATCCTGAGGAGCATAATATTAGAATGATGATTATGGAGAACTCTCACAAAATTAAATCTCTTCGCGAAAGTTTACATGCTAATGTGGGAGAGGTAAAAAGAATTGTTAAACATTGTGAGATGATGAATAATCAAGTTGAACAAATGATATCTCTTCAAAATCAATTGTATGAAAGTCTTATTGTGAAGGAACAGGTTTGTGGAGTTAATACTAGGGGAGGTGCAAGTACTCAGGATCCTGACTATCCTGAAGACCATCCCAAGAGGAAAGAGCAAGAGACTCTCAAGAAGAAATCTTCTGCAGGAAAATCTCCCAATGAAAACAAGGACATTGATGATCTGAAGAACAAGATAATAATACCTCTATTTCTGATGCTGAGACTGAAGATAACAATAATAATGAAGAAGAAGAATCACCCACACAAGAAGATGAGACACATGAAGCTGAGAATGATGAAGAACCTGAAGCTACTGAAAAGGAAAACCCTCAACCATCTACTGAGAAGAACAAGAAGAAGAACCATCCAAATCCACAAAAAGGTAAAGAAAGGGATCCATGGGTACAAAGACCCATACCATATCCTCAAGAGGTAATCAAAACTTTAGACGATGCTAGATTTGAGAAATTCTTTGAGTTGATTAAATCTTTGTGTTTGCAAATTCCTCTTGTTGATGCTATTAAAATTCCTCCATATTCAAAATACATGAAAGATATTGTCACTAATAAAAGAAAGATTCCTACTGATGCAATTACTGCTATGCTTGCTGATTATTCCTTTAAAGGAAAAATGCCTGAAAAGCGTGGAGATCCTGGTATTCCAACCATTCCTTGTCGTATTAAGGAAACTTATGTGAAATATGCACTATGTGATTTGGGAGCTGGTGTTAGTGTCATGCCTTTTTCTCTGTATAAGAAACTTAACTTAAACAAATTGGTTCCAACTGAAGTTTCTTTACAAATGGCTGACAAATCAACTGCTGTACCAATTGGAATATGTGAGGATGTACCTATCTCTATTGCTAATGTGTTAATTCCTACAGACTTTGTTATATTAGAAATGCCTGAGGATGATAACCTATCTATTATCCTTGGAAGACCTTTCTTAAACACTGCAGGAGCTGTGATAGATTGCACTGAAAGCAAAGTGACATTTAACGTCAAAGGGAACGAGCATACCATTTACTTCCCCAAGAAGAAAACTGTTACAATGGTAAGCCAAAGTGTGAACTCCATTAAAAAGAATACTCTTATAGTTGGAAGTTTTGAAATTCCATTACCACCTCCTGAACCAAAATATGCTATCATGATGGTTGGAACTATTCCAATCAAATATGAGGTGTCTTGAAACCTTTCTTTAAAACATATAAAATAAAGAATCATGTATTATATCTTTTGCATATTATTAATGAGACTTGATCAACCTCATTACTAATATGAAAATGATGCAAACTTGATTCCCATAAAAATTGCTTTGAATGTTTGATTTCATTTATTCTAGAATTTTTAGATTATTTGCATGAGCATAATTATTTCAAAGTGCAGAAATTCCAGAAATGTAGTTTGAAAAATTCTGTTCAGAAAATTTTCTCGAAAAATTCCAGAAAAATTTGGAGGTAAGTTATTTTAGCAGGGGAGCTCACAGCCAAAAGGGGACACCAGAGGGCCACCAGGGCCCAGAATAGGGTGCCCCACGCGGCCACAGTACCTGGCCGCGTGGGACCCTCCATTTTGGCCCACAGAGGGAGTTAGGTGAGGGGTCTGTGCCCATCTCCTCCTCCTCGACAGAAAAACAGCCCCAGGTATTTTTCCCAATTTTTCCCGTGCTCTCTTCCTGCTCTCCTCGGATCTCCAAGTTTAGGACAGATTTTTCAAATCTGTTTGGTGGGATTGCTCATTGGTATGTGACTCCTCCGCCCATCCAATCACTTTTTGTTCTTGTGCCTCATGTATGAAGTATTTTGCTGCACTAGGTGTCACCTAATATGCTTAGGAAATCCATAGATTTAAGTTTTCTAATTGATATTGATGGGGAGACTAGTTATGGATATCTTAATGTTGTATTAGAGTGTTGCATCTTGATTTTTGATGAATATTGTTTATGGGCAGCAAGGTATCATGTTCAGCAAGGGCAAGGGATTGTTTGGGATGAGCTCTAGACCAAGGAGAAGAGAATGCAAAGTCTCCATCAATAATGATGACCAACACCTTTGGGAGGATAAAGCATACTATGTGGGAGAGAAGTTGAAAATCCATACAACAAGATGGCAAGATCCCCATGTTCTTGAGCATTGGGGGATTCAAGAGGATTTTTACATCTTCGCCACTGCAACCGGTTTACTTCGTTTTGCTCAGAACCCACAAGATACATACGAGGAACTCTCGCGAGAATTCCTCTCTACATTCAGATTTGAGGGTCCGGAGCCCTACAAGCACAGGAAGAAAAGTAAGGCACCCCCTCTTACCTTTGTTTGCAAATTTACTATGAGAGGTGAGCGCCTTGTTATGTCTCTAGAGGAATTTTGCAATGCTATTGGTGTAGAAAACACGGGGAGTTGGAATGAAACTGGTGCTGATTCCAACCCTGAGCTTGTAGCGTTTTGGCATTCTATTACTGTTAGCTCTCCCGTTAGATTGAATAGGGGTAAATTTACTCATATACAGCACCCAAGTTTGAGATATTTTGCGTTGTTTCTTGCAAGAGGATTTCTTGCTAGGGACAACAATTCTGCTTGCACTGGACCGATAGTTTATCTACTTAAATGTGCAAAAGAAAACATACCGTGTGAGTATAACTTGGGAGTCATTCTTGCTAGATCATTGCATACTGCTGTGAGTAGAAATATTACTGATCAAACTCCTATTTATGCTGGTGCTATTGCTACATTAGTGTATAAGTACATTAAAAATGAGAGAGGTTATGGTGACAACATGGGTACTCTTGTGCGAGAGTCCAAATTACTTGATTTTACTTTGACTACTCGCATGGAAATAAGTGTGAAGCATGGAGAGCATTATTTGTATAACTATTTGAGTATTAGTGGGCAGCGAGTGCCCATTAGACTCCCCCGTGCTGACCTTTTTGACAGGAGTACCGGAAAGTGGAAAGTGGAGGAAGCGCCGCCTCAAGAGGAGCCACAATCTCAAGAGATACAGGGGTACATACCTCAGGCGGAGCCTCTATACCCAAGCATGCAAGGCTACCCATATGGTCACTACCCTGGAGGTGGAAGTGGATACGGCCACTACCCAGGATACTAGCTTGATCGCAAGCTTGGGGGAGTACTTCTCTTACTCTCCATTCATTGTTTTATATCACCGTTGCATCATTGTGTTTAGTTCATTTGTTTCTTTTGGTTATTTGCTGCTGGTCATTTGTCTTATGCATCAAAAAACCAAAAAGAACAAAAACATTTTCGTTTTCTTGAAACAAACGCAGAAACGGAGGTGCAGGAATTCTGAAATCTGATCACCGTTTCATTTTTCATTTATTCCCTGTAACTCCGATTGAGCTAAAATTTTAACCACTGCTGCATCATATCATAACCCACACACCTGTAAATTATGAGATTTTTCTGAGGTGTTTTGGTAGGGTTAAAACTCCTCTGTATGCAGTGATGTTTTATGGCAGATTTGAGATTTTGCTGCGCAGTTCAAGTTGGGAGAGGAGAACAACGATGATGAGTTGATGTGCATGGAGTGGATGAAAGGTATGACACCTTTGCCGTGCTTATGCGGACTTTTTAATAACAGCAAGTGAGCACATAATAGTTTCTTTAACATAGGAAAGTGGTAGCAAATGTTTATCTTCTCCATGTTCTAGTATGTTATATGATGATGCAAATGAAATATTATTTAGCGACAATACTTGGCTGTGGATTGAATAATTGTGGCTCTAAACAAAGGTCTACGCATCCCATTGTGCTTGCTAAACTTGCCAACCAAAAAGAGAGTAAAAGAATTTTTCAAATGTTAAACATGAAGTCGTATGCTTGACAGGCTTAGTGGTTGGGAGTTAGCTGAAATGTGCTGACACATGGAAAGCTTTCAACATTGCACCACATTATATTTAGTTGATATCATGTGCTTTGGTCTATGGATGCCTATCATTGCGAAATAAAGGAGGAAACTTAGTAAGTTCAATGAGTGAGAATAATTGGCTAGAGAGACGCCTGGGCCGCCAACTTAAGCCATGCATCATTCATGGTGGAAATTTACAGCGTATCATAGTGAACATTCAGTGATGCACATCACAATAAAAAGCTACACAATAGTAAATAAAAGAGTGCTGAGATTGTTCATTGTCTGTTTGTCTTGTCGTTGGGACATGGGCTTGTCCATGTCCTGGGATAAGAGGTACCCCAGTTGACGCTCTTGATGACGCTTTTATTACTTGCAATGACTGAGAAATTTGAACTTGCTTAGTGGCCCGAGTTGAGTAGTCATGGTGTAGGTACTCGTATTCACGGGGCATGAGGCTTTTAACCATGAGTTGGTCAAGCATATGGGTCATAATAGGGAACACCAAATGGTTTGATAAAACTGAGAGCAAGGTTGTAAGCACAATGATTTCACTAGTCAACAAAAGAAAGAATCAAAAGATCTCAAAAATCTTGACATGATTCAATCAATAGCGATGCAAAAACCTTTGTTTACTTCTACAGTTGAGCAAACTCATCCAAGTATTGACACTACATGTTATCTCACTTGCAGCAAATATAAAGACTTTAACATTGATTGGATATACCTTTGCTAGCATTTTGTTATTTGTCATTGAAGCTATGTTTTGAATGCTTGTTGGTATTAAGCGGTGTTACATATGCAATGCAAAGTTCTTGTCAAAGTCTTTTCATCGCTTCTGCACTATGTTTGAGTTGTTCGAGGACAAACAACGAGCTAAGCTTGGGGGAGCTGATGCATCCAAAATGCATCTACTTTTCCAAGCACTTTGCTTCATGATTTGCTCCGGAATCTTCCCATATTTGAATAAAACTGCTGAATCTGACGCTGTTTTTAGCAAAGTCTCTTTTCTGGCTATTTTTGCAGGAAATAAAATCGGGGAAAAATACCACGTCATTTTTTATGGAAAAGGAGGACAACGTGCAAAGGATGGACACGAGGGAGCATCGGAGGCCCAAAAGAGGGGGCCCCACGCGGCCACAGTACCAGGCCGCGTGGGCCCACCCCGTTTGGCCCCCGGGCGCCGCCTCGCCTCCGGTCTTCGACGTACCCCTTCATATAGTGGAAAAACTGCGTGCCCTAGGAGGAGAGGAGCTTTCGCGAAACACACCGCCGCCGCCACCACGTTCTTCGTTTCGGGGACAGATTGATCCAGGATTTCTCCTCCGGTGGAGGGATCCGGAGGCCGTCTTCACCGCCATCTTCACCGCCTTCATCTCCATCGACCATGAGCTCCTTCACCATCACCATGTGTGAGTAGTCCGCTGTAGGCATGTGAGGTGGATGGGGATTGGATGAGATTGATCATGTAATGCTACCCGTTGTTCGAGATTTTAGGGGTTTATCTTGAGGATACTTTTGTATTGTGTTGATGCACTCTTGCTATGTTTAATGCTTGCTACTAGGGCCCGAGTGGCATGATTTCAGTACTGAACTTATATTGCCTCATCATATATTTGAGTTTGGTACTTATCTGCAAAGTGTATCACCTGCTATTATGTTGAACCTGCGAACCCTAAAAGTGACATATAGGGAAAACAAGGGGGAGATGTTTTAGTTTGAGGATTCTATGTGTTCATGAAGTGTTAATGCATTGTTCCGGTCTATTCGAAAGGGTAGACCTTAATTACCCGTAGTTCCAAGTTGGCCCCGGTAAAATGGGCGGGTAGGACAATAGATGTTGTGCAAATTCTCTTGGTTAGTACGCACAACTAATTATGGAACACATACCTACATATATCGGAGTTAGAGATACATCCCTTGGCTAGCTTTATATCATCATATGATCAATCTTATTCATGCAACACCCCGCTGTCACCTCATGCCTACGTTTTAGATCTCTGAGTTACACCTTCACTTTTCCGGTGAAAACTGGAAAACACTTGTTCACTGCTGCTGTTCTGCTTGTTACTTGAATCATACTACTGCCATCACTATTATTGCTGCAAGTTATTGATATACAGGTGTGGTTGAGAGTGACGCCTCGATTGCCAAAGTCTTATTGATATTCTTGTGTTCCCATCGTGTCGAACTATAAATTTGGGTAATACTTCCCAACGAAGATTTCAGCGATCCCCTATACTTGTGGGTATCACTAGGGCGCCTCGCCCAGTATCAACTGGACCTCTCCCAGCATCCTCTGCGCCTCGCCCAACATGGACTGAGCAGCATCCTCTGCGCCTCGCCCAGTATCAACTGGAGCAGCTCCAGCACGGACCTCTCCCAGGATCGCAGCAGCAGACTGAGCCTGCAGCTCAAGAACAGCAAGCAGTAGCACAGCAGATCAAGCAATTGCAGAGCAGTAGCAGAGTAATTGCACAGCAGATCAAGCAATTGCAGAGCAGTAGCAGAGTAATTGCACAGCAGATCAAGGTTCACCTGCTGATTCCGGGAAAATGGATGCATCAGGTGCATCTTCAACTGCAGATTCTTCCTCCACCTCGAGATCTTCGAGTGCAGCTTCGTCCTCGGCCTCCGATCATCATCAGGTCCTCCCTCCTGCACAATACAAATTGTACTCTAGTTTATCTTGCATATTCAGAACTTGACAATACAGGCATACAAGCATGTTTAGGTTCAATGATCCACACCTGTACATGTTTAGGTTCCCTGTCTTAGTGAAAATATCGGGCTGTACCAATGAACCATATCGCGTCTGGTTATTCACTACTAGTATGATGTTTAGGGATGGGATGGGTCATGGGAGTAGTGTTCGCATGTAAACTGATGAGGACGCAGTAAAGTGAATGTGCCCTGGTACATGTGTAAACCTGAAGTTCCACTCGTGCACTAAACGAGTTAATTCATGTTTAGGCATGTGTCACAAAAGTTCTAACCACTGGCAAGAGAAAGAATGATGTTCAGTATTATCAAATAAAGAACAACCAGCTGGAGAAGTGAGAACATGTGGTCCACAATTAAGGAATAGACTCACTAGAACAGTGAAATGGTATCTGCAGGTGCAGATACAAGCCTAAAACAGGACATACGAGATAAAGGCCAAACAAAAGATTGTACATGGTTGATAACGGAAATAACAGTATGTCCCTAGAACAGTGAAATGGTATCTGCAGGGGCAGATACAAGCCTACAACAGGACATACCAGATAAAGGCCAAACAACATATTGTACATGGTTGACATCATGTTCTTCAATATAGCTAGAGCCATCATCAGATGTTGACCCATCTTGCTCCTGCCTGAAGGACATCTTGTGTTGGTGTGCCATGTTTCCCAATACGCCCAAATCCTGCAATAGGAACGAAAATTGCACTATTGTAATCATGTCACAATCATACAAGTGAAGATTTAAACAATGTAAAGTAGAGCATCATTTTGCATCATTTTTCAGTTTCTAACACAGTTTCATCATTTCGCAGTTTGTAGCAGTCGAAGAAAGAAAAACATGCGAGATGATCAGAGGTTTGGAGCCTATTTTGCACTGGAAGCACTCAAAAAAGCAAGAGAGGTACTCCCAGCTGACCATGGAGCTGATAAAAAACTTGTAACTGGGCTATTGCAAATAAGTGTTCGAACCGTTGAGAAAATTTGGAAAGAGGCAAGAGATCAAATTCAGAGAGGGGAAGAAGTTGATGTGTCCAACAAAAAGAAAGGGAGATATGGCCGAAAGAGAAAGGACCATGGTCTTGAGAGGATACCAACAGATACCAACAATTCCTTACAACAAACGTTCAACCATGAGGGCACTTGCACTGTCTTTGAAAGTTCCATATACATCATTGCAAAGGAGGTTAAAATGGGGCAAGATTAGGAAGCATACAAGCACTATAAAGCCCTATCTCAAGCTAGCCAACCAAATTGACAGGCTCAAATTCACTGTCTCGATGGTGGATGAGAGAACTGTGTCGGATGCTATGCCTAAATTCATAGACATGCGAAAGATCCTGCATACGGATGAAAAATGATTTGACTTGACTAAAAAAAAGAGGACCTACTATCTATCGCCAGAAGAAGCTAATCCTGAGCGCAGTATCCAAAGCAAAACCAGAATAGGAAAAGTAATGTTTCTTTGTGCAGTGGCGAGGCCAAGGCGCGATGCGGATGGAGTAACATTTGATGGAAAAATTGGGATCTGGCCATTTGTCAAGCTAACTCCAGCTGTAAAGAAATCTAAGAACAGAGCCAAAGGCACTTTGGAAGTCAAGCCAGTGACAGTTACCAGAGATGTCCATCGAGACTACCTATGTAACAAAGTACTTCCAGCTGTTGAAGCCCTATGGCCAGATGATGACGAAGGGACAATTTATATTCAACAAGACAACGCACGTACACATGTGTTGCCTAGTGATCCAGCTTTTCAAGCAGCTGTAAGAAAAACAGGGATGGATATCAAGCTAATGCAACAACCTGCAAACTCACCGGATATGAACGTGTTGGACCTTGCATATTTTAGGTCTATTCAGTCCTTAACACTAGAAACTGCACCAAAAAATATGAATGACCTCATAGAATCAGTTGAAGATGCTTTTCATAGTTATCCAGTGGATAATCTTGACAAAGTGTTCATAACTTTACAGTCAGTTCTGCTGAAAGTTATGAATGCTAGAGGTGGCAATAAATATGAGACTCCCCACATGAACAAGGACAAAATGTTGAGGGAAGGAACTCTGCCTATGGCTCTAAGGATTGATGGTGAACTCTATAGAAAGACCTTGGAAATTATAGCTGCCTATGAAGTAGAGGCATTATCCTTGTCAAATGGAGCAACACCAAACAAGAAAAGAAAGAGGAAAGGTGTACAAGAAGGAGTGGTCATTGTTTAGAAGGAGAAAAATATTTTTCAAACAAAACTGCATGTTCAGGAGTATTTGTAATCACTACAATCTGTATGTATTTGCACTATATGTGCACCTGCTCTATATGTACTCACTGAATTACAGAAAGCACTGATAAATATTGACACTTGTAAGTGAGACAGCAAGCATATGTGTTGTGAAGCTTGTTTGCTTATTCAGTTCATATTCAGTTCACAAATTTATCACAATATACTCAGGAATAGGAGTGCAAGCAGTACAACAAATTTACCACTAAGAGTACTTGCAAACAGAGCAAGAAAACAAACAAGCAAGTTTTGTCACTGTTTCTGCATCAGGTATTCCACCCACCTGAAAAACATTCAGCATACATACTCCTTTTCTTATCTATCAACTCAGGAGTATAAGTTTTTGTCATGTAAATTCAAAATGGAGGCATGGAAATACAGTCGTATAGACTCATCTATTCTACAGATCATCTTATTGTGTCGTGAAGCATCTGATTTTACACTGTTTCCCACTGTTGTGTCGTGAAGCATCTATCAAGAAACATCACTAAACATACACACGAACATCACTAAACATCACTACTCCAAGAATTTACATGAATCACTAAGTGTCCAGGTTCAAGAATCACTGTTAAATGCATTGCAAGAATCACTAAGTGTCCAGGTTCAAGAATCACTAAATGCACTTCAAGAATCACTAAGAATAATTTGCACTAGGAGTACTCTAAGAAGGCAGCATCACTTTACCTCTGATGCAGAGCTCTGTGTCCAGGTTCTTGCCGCGGTAGAAGACCACGCGCTCCAGCTCCGACATGGCGAGGTCGGCGTCGAGGAACGAGTCGATGCCGAAGATCTTGCGCCACAGCACCGCCGCCTTGAGCATCGCCATGGCCTCCTTCACCTTGCCGGCCTCTTTGCGCCTGGACTCGCCGAGAGCAGTTCTCCTCCAGCTGCAATGCAAGCGCGCATGAGATTGAGGGGCAGAAAAGATTCAGTCGGAACCAACCACGCGCATCACTCTTATACTCTCTGCAAATTGGAACTCTGTGTTCCCTACATGCTCACCATGATCTGTTAAATTGGAACTCTCTGCAAATTGGAGCCGGTGTGGGATCCCAGCACGACGCTGGTGCCATCAAGTATAGCGGGCACGGCGAGGCACTGGATCTCGGTGGGCTTGGAGATGCCGGCCTCCCGCATCGCGGCCAGCACCTCCTCCTCGAGCCCGAGCTCCTGGAAGCTCTCGACCTCGACGCCCCTCTGCTGCTGCTGCGGCTGCGAGCCCCTAGCGCGGTCCCTGAGCGGCTTGGGGGGCGCGGGGGCGGAGTCCTTGAGGTGGCGGAGGCGGAGGCGCTCGAGGAGGAGTTCTTGGAGGTGGAGGCAGAGGAGGAGGTGGCGCGGACGACGGCCACGAGCGGCGAGGCCATCCGGCGCGCCCGGCCTCGCAGACATCGGATCCGGCCTCGAAGCCACCGGATCCGACGATTCCTCGCCGACTTGGACCAAAAGGTCTGACCTTTTCGTCGAGCAGAGCGCGGCGGCGACGGAAGACGGAGGGGAAAAAGGGAACGGAGCGCGAGGGCGACGAGGCGAGGGTAGCGCGGCAAGGACGCGAGGGGAGCGCGCCGGCAAAGTGGGGGGAGGGGGAGGAGGCGAGGGTCGGCGGCGGCAAGGTGGGGGAGGGGAACGCGCCGGCGGTGCGGGTGCGGGTGCAGAGAGAGAGGGAGCAGAGCGGTGCGGTGCGGGTGGGTCAAAGCGGTGAGGAAGGAGTGCGGGTTGAGTTAGAAAAGAGTCAGGGGGCCTTTTGCAAAATAGCCAGTCGCGAATCTTTTTTCGGATCGGAGGGAGTAATAAACATGATAGTATTCGTCGGTCGACGCAGAGGCCGAGGATATTCCTTTTTGAAGAAAAGTAAACAACGGACCAGAATGAGGACATTTTATTCGCGAGTACGGATGGCATATATTCGGAGTTTCAAAGCATACTATATTCTTTGTCTGAAAGCATAGTTAGTGGAGGTCTTTCGAAAAGAGGGAATGAATGGAAAGATAAATTAAGGAATAATATTTTCCGAAACGCGCAAATTAATCAACATATCATGGTCAGGTAGGGTAACGCGCATCTCCAAAAAAACAAGCAGGCGCGTAGAAAGCTAGGAAATTAAGTACGAATCTCTACCTAACAAGAGCAATCAGCTGGCGTGTAAAGCAATTAGGCTCCTTCCTTAACGAAGGAGGATCCAGACGACTCACCACACCACTCCGGCACTCCTTTTCAAATTTGAATTTTTTTAAAACGAGCAACAAAAAGGTAACTGACTAGTTGGAGGAGGGATAATTGATGATAACCCCCAAGTGCAATTATGTTTGCTCACATGCCCCCCAAATGTGTCTATGACATGTGGGGTTTAAGTGGCATGGGGGGTTATCATCAAATGCCCCGTTGGAGGAAAGGACGGGATGTCAACAGACGATAGCACACGCGGCAGAATCGGAAGGAGACAGCGCGAGATTTAATGCAATCGTGCGGCCGGGAAATCCTCGTTTAGTCTCCTTCCTTAACGAAGAAGGCTCAATCATTATTACTCCCCGTCCCCTTCGCTCCAGGAAACCTACACTCCGCCGCCGCCGGTTAGTGGCGGTCGCTACTCTCGGCGGGGGATGGGGAAGAAAAGGCGGCCAGGGCGACCGGCGAAGGCGCCAGTGGAAGCGGCGGGAGTGGAGGACGCCCAAGGGTTGCTGTGGGGAAGATGTGGCGGCCACGGCGACCGGCGGAGGCGCCTCTGAAAGCGGTGGGAGTGAAGGAAGCCAAAGGGGATCCGGTGGTCGCGGCGGCCCGGGGCGGGGAAAAGGGGCCAATGGAGGATGGGATTGCGGTGTGCCGGATGGACGCTCGCGATGGGGCTTCGGTTGTCGTCGCCACGACACGACAGGAAGCGGCGGGAGCGAAGGACGCCAATGGGGTTGCGGTGGGGAAAATATGGCGGCCACGGCGACCGGCGAAGGCGCCACTGGAAGCGGTGGGAGTGGGAGTGAAGGACGCCGAAGGGGTCGCGGTGATCACCGTCGACGGGAAGGTCGCGGCGACCAAGGGCGGGCAGATGAAGCCACTGGAGGATGGGATTGCGGTGTGCCGGATGGGCGCTCTTGATGGGGCTCCGGTTGTCGTCGCCACGACACGACAGGAAGCGGTGGGAGTGAAGGACGCCAAAGGGGTTGCGGTGGGAAAGTATGGCGGCCACGGCGACCGGCGAAGGCGCCACTGCTAGCGGCGAGAGTGAAGGATGCCGAAGGGGTTGCGGTGATCGCCGTCGACGGGAAGGTAGAGGCATCAGGGGCTCCGGTGGTCGCGGCGACCGGGGGCGGTGAGAAGGGGCCACTGGATGAAGAGATTGCGGTGTGCCAGATGAACACTCTCGATGGGGCTCCGGTTACGACACGACGGGAAGTGGTGGGATTGAAGGACGCCAATGGGGTTGCGGTGGGGAAAATATGGCGGCCACGGCGACCGGCGAAGCCACCATTGGAAGCGGTGGGAGTGAAGGACGCCAAAGGTGTTGCTGTGATCCCCGTCGACGGGAAGGTCGAGGCATCAGGGGCTCCGGTGGTCGCGGCGACCGGGGGCAGTGATAAGGGGCCACTGGATGAAGAGATTGCGGTGTGCCAGATGAACACTCTCGATGGGGCTCCGGTTACGACACGACAGGAAGTGGTGGGAGTGAAGGACGCCAATGAGGTTGCGGTGGGGAAAATGTGGCGGCCATGGCGACCGGCGAAGCCACCATTGAAAGCGGTGGGAGTGAAGGATGCTGAAGGGGTTGCGGTCACCGTCGACGGGAAGGTCCAAGCATCAGTCCTAGGGGCTCTGGTGGTCGCGGCGACCGGGGGCGGTGATAAGGGGCCACTGGAAGAAGGGATTGCAGCGTGCCAGGTGGACGCTCTCGATGGGGCTCCGATTATCGCCATGTCACAACAGGAAGCATTGGGAATGAAGGACGTGGAAGGGTTTGCGGTGGGGAAAATGTGGCTGCCACGGCGGCCGGCGAAGGCACCACTGGAAGTGCTGGGAGTGAAGGATGCTGAAGGGGTCGCGGTGATCACCGTCGACGGGAAGGTCGAGGCATCAGTCCTAGGGGCTCTGGTGGTCCCTGCGGCTGGGGCGATGAGAAGGGGCCACTGGAGGAAGGGGTTACAGTGTGCCAGGTGGACGCTATCGATGGTGCTCCGGCTATCGCCATGGCACAACAGGAGGCGTTGGGAGTGAAGGATGCTGAAGGGGTTGCGGTGATCGCTGTTGACGGGGAGGTCGAGCCGTTGGTGCTAGGGGTTCCGGTGGTCGCGGCAGCCAGGGGCGGAGAGAAGGGATCATCAGAGGATGGGACTGTGGTGTGCCAGCTCGACGCTCTCGATGGGGCTTTGGTTATCGCCATGACACAACAGGAAGCGTTGGGAGTGAAGGACGCCGAAGAGGTCGCGTTGGGAGTGAAGGATGCTGAAGGGGTTGCGGTGATCGCTGTCCACGGGGAGGTCGAGCCGTTGGTGTTAGGGGTTCCGGTGATCGCGGCAGCCAGGGGCGGGGAGAATGGATCACTGGAGGATGGGACTGTGGTGTGCCAGATGGACGCTTTCCTTATCACCACCGATGAGAAGGAAGAGGTCTCCGTGCAAGGGGATCCGGCGTTCCCCGCCGTTGACCAGAATGTCGATGCGCCGGTGGTGCAGGCGATCACCGTGGAGGGGAATGGTGAGGAGGAGAAGGATAAGGAGGGGATCAAGTGGCTGAAGCACTACTCCACGGCGCATAGCATACTCATCGTTGGAGACGGGGACTTCTCCTTCTCGCTGGCGCTCGCCACCGCGTTCGGCTCAGGAGGGAACCTCGTCGCGACATCCCTGGACTCTTACGGTTCGATATCCTTTCCCTTTTTTCTTGCAGCTTGTGATATGACCAAATGTGCATGCGCTTTCTGTTCATACTAGTCGTACTAATTTGGATGCCGATACTACATTTTTTTGGACATGGAACCATTGTAGCGTTGGGTACATACTAAAACACCATGTGTTAATTTGAGAATTCGTAGAGAACTCAGTATCTTCTTCTGGTTTAAGAAGGATTTTGTGCACTTTACTCGGTTGGCATCAAGGCTACCTTAAATTGGATTCACATTCTATCATAAAGGAACTATGCAATATACTTTAAAATGAGGTGGTAGTAATTTTATCTGAGCTGACAAGATTGTTAGTAATGTTATACATATTATATGCTGGAACATATTTATTTTGTTAAGAACTTTGCCTTATCTCACTGAATCTAATTATGATTCATGAAGAAATATTCCAGTTCTTACTGCCAGAAATTTGCTGTCATGCTGTATCTCACTGCTAGAAACTGTGTTATGAAAGGAACACGTGTACTCGTGTGACATCCTGGCCCAAGAATTAAAGCGGTTGTACACTACCCATACTAACAAAATGCATCTTCTTTTCCGGAAGCTTATCTCCATAGAAACAAGAGTGTGCACGAGTGAGGACAAAAGACCCTGGAACATGTTGATTTGTGGGGCCGGTCTAAAATCTTAGAGAGCTACCAGGAGTAACTACTGCCAGCCCGGGAATGGCTGAGCTGTGTTACAAGTGGTGCATTGAGAATCACTTTTGCCATTTCTAGTTTTTGTTTTTCTTCATTTTGCATTGTTGGGAACTGAACAACTTCAGTGCATGTTATCTTGAGCCTTGTTGGCTACTCTGTTTTATCTTCTTACACTGAGATCCCTTTTTTGCTGATGAGAGCTGTTTATGGTAATGTTTGTTTGACATAGTTATGCACCTTGCAGCCCAAATCACAAACACACCATTAGTTTTTTTACAACGTCTTCGTGTCAAGGGAGGCTCAACCACTATGAGAAAGTGCCCTTGGAGCAAAAAAAACTGAAATGAACGAGTGAGAACATCCATACAGTGAAAACATATCAGGGCATCAGGCTAACTCACAAAAAGATCTTGATTTCATTCCAAGTCACAACCACTTTTTGTTACATTCTTTTGTGAAGTTGTATTTATATAGTTTTTACTCTTCTGATTTCTTATTTGTTTCACTCCTAATTCTGAAGCACATAGGGATAATGTTGTTATTATGATTTTTGTGACCATTTCTAGATGAACTTATCTGTTTTCTCTACGTTCTTTTTTGGAATCCTCTTGTACAGGGCTTCTAACGATTAAGTATGGCAAGGCTGAATCTAATATAAGAGAGCTGAAAAGATTGGGGGCCACAGTTTTGCATGACGTTGATGCAAAAACGATGAAGCTTCACTCATATCTGGAGATGAGACGATTCGATCGGATTGTCTTTAATTTTCCTCATGCTGGGTTCAAAGGAAGAGAGCATCGGCTGCGTGTCATCAAGTATGTGTACTAATGGTTGGTTAATTCATGGATTAGAAAATCACTCTCATTTTTCATGTGGACTGATTGCATGATAATTGGTCTTCCTGTGGTTTAAGTTTGAGTAGGCCTGAATCTGTGTATGCGTCATCATCATGTTAGGTGATTTTACTTAGGAAATTTGTGCGCAGGTGCATGCAACATTGCATAGTCTCTTGGAAGTTCTTTTTTGTTTTGGGTATAGGCTAACGACTGTCTATCACTGCTAAACTTAAGTATGTGATGACCCACATTGTATAGTCTCATAGGTTGAAATGCACTCAATATATATCCGTATGATAACAATAAATAGCATTTTAAATAAGTTACAGTGTTACACAGATTATATCTAGTCAAGATGACATTTTATCTTGTCATATAGACAGAAAAGATCCCATGCAAACTTCAATCCAAGCATAATAAACTAAGAACATTTCTGTTGAATTCTTGAACCTTGTTGTAAATCTCTTTATGCATCACTTACACTTATTCTTATTGCTAGTTCCTTCTATTCGTGTGCTAGTACCCACTAAACAAAGGCATTTGAACTATAACATGAAATTGTTTTTGTGACCTATAAGCAAAAGTTTTTTATGCATATGAAGTAAGATTGGCCATAAGAAGTTAAATGTTTGTGTGCCAATGATCGTTAACTGATTTTTTCTTATTGAGTTGAGTTAACCAAACAACCTTCTCAAAATTTAATGCTTTGACACGCTTTATAGGACCTCGGGTTTCTTAGTCATTAACTTGTTGTTCATTCTGACATGTAGGGCGCATAAACAGCTGGTGTATGCATTTTTGGCAAATGCGCGGCAACTGCTTCGGCCCAATGGTGAAATCCACCTTAGCCACAAGACTGGACATCCTTACGATGCATGGGATATCGAGCAACTCGCCTACGAGTCTTGTCTTGTCATGGTTCAGAAAGTTGATTTTTGTAGGGATGACTACCCTGGTTATAACCAAAAGAAAGGGGATGGTGTAACGTGCGATGAATCTTTTCCACTAGGTCCTTGCTGCACTTATATGTTCTGCGTTGGAGACGTAGAAAAGCTGAAGCAAGCGCATGGAAACAGGAAAAAACTGAAGCAAGCACATGGAAACAGGAAAAAACTGAAGCAGAAGCAAGCGCATGGAAACAGGGTTGGTTTGATCTCATCATGCCTTGGTGACAGCGAATTCTATCCTGGCATATCGGCAACTGACATGATGTGGCCATATAATCTGCATCCAGCATGGCCTCAGCCACATTTTCCTCCAGTTCACTTGCCAATAGCATTTGATCCTCGCCCCGTCGGAGTTGCTGAAATGGAACATCCAGTCAACTGTTATGGCACTTCCTTTTATCACCAGGGCATGGTCCAGCCAACCCATCAGGAGCAGCCTTGGTACCAAGAGGGACCTCCAATTGAGCCACCATGGACACCGCAAGAACACCAGAGTCAGCAAAGGGAGTACGAAATTCACAGGCAACTGACGCTGTCCCTTGAAGATCGCTACATGGAATCTTTTGAGAGGCAGGCGATGTTGGAAACGTTGACTCCAGTCGCCTAGCCCTCAACTTCGACCTAAAAGGCTTCAGAAGAGGACGAGAGGAGGAGAAAATGCAAGAGTTGAAAGAAGCTTTGTGGCCTGTGGCCGTATTTTTCTTTTCCTATTGTATTTTTGCTGCTCTCTGAACATGTACTCCCTCCGTTCCACAATATATGACGTTTTAGCATGTTCACATATATGTAGATGTATGAGCTATACAACCACTCTAACAACTTCATTTTCTTAATAATAGCTTCTCCTGAGGGGTCCCAAGAACGCCAGGGAAGCTGTCAGGCACTTTGGCAAAGCTCCAGGAGTACCACACAGCCACACCAAGCCATATGTTTTTTTTTTGAGGTTTAAAGCGGTCGTATCCGCTATCCGATTAGATAGAATAGAGGTTTATGTACAGAATTTTGGGTTAGGAAAAAATCTCTAAACAGACAAACAAAATAAAAAAACTAGTCTCCGGGGTCCCGCGTGTGGGCGAAAGCCCGCAACGCCAACTCTTCCCGCACCAAAGCCGCCACCTCCGTAGGCGAGATCTCCACACCACGGAAGGTCCTCCGGCTCCTCTCCCTCCATATCCACCGCATAGAGTGGAAGAAGACCCTTCTAGCAGTTCTCCTAGACTTGGGCGCAAATCTCGCTAGAGCTCGCCATGACAGAATCCTGCCTCGATCAGCAATGTCCATACAGCCCCTCCTAGCAGCTTCGCGGCGCACCAGCTCGGTCAGGCGATACCCTCCTTGCACAAGCATCAGAAACATCAGCAACTAGGCCACTTCCGGCGGCGTCTGTCGCATCATCCTGGCTCCTAACGTCTTCTTCTTCTTGGGCTTCTTCATGGAGAGAACGAGGTCGTCAATGGCCGCCGCCGCCTGGTCCGAGATGGGCCCATCGAACAGGGCCATGAATTCCTGCCGCTTATGCTCTGAAGTGCTTGCCTCCTCAGGCCGCGAGCCAAGACGGCGCGCCACAGCCTCCTTGGCCAGCTGCTCGATGTTGGCGCCCTCCGGGTGTAGCTTTGCTAACCTGGCACTCCTCCATGCAGACGGTGCCTCCACCTCCATCTCGTGGGCCAGCGTCGTGGCCGGCGTGCCCAAAACGGTGGCCGCGAGCGGCACCGTGATCCGGGCGAGGAAGCCCGACAAGGGGGACAGAGGTGCACCCACCTCCCTGTCCAGTGCCATCCTGCACTGGCGAGACGATGCCCATCTCGGACGGTTGCCCGGCCTCCCTCTCCACAGCATGTTCGCCCTGATCGGACAATAGGGCGGAGCCCGCACCGAGATCGGCATTGCCCTTCATGCTCCATCCCCTCGTCGTCCAGCAACACAACCTCTCCACCCAGCTCGGCGAGGCGAGGCACCAGCTGCTGCATCCCCCCATCAGCAGCCTCAACCTCCTCGTCTGTGCTGACATGCCCCCCAACGCATGGGGCGTCCTGCGCGATCTCTGCACGGTCTTCATCCATCCCCAGAACAAACAAACTCATCCGGCCGGCCTGCTCGTTCTCCTCCGAGAGAGCGCCATCCACACCCTCCTTGTAGTACCGCAGACTGGCCAACATCACCTCGTTCGTCTTGGTGTAGCTCACGTCCCGCTCTGGGCTCTCCATGAAGAAGATCTCGTGCTCTTCTGGCCTATCCGCGAGGTCCACCGGCGCCATGAGAACGTCACGGAAGGAGCGAAGCGGCGATACAGAGGCTGAGGCTCGACGCTGTTGGGCGGCAGCCGGTGGCGAGGCAGGTGGCTCCTTGCAGCTGCTGGCGAGGTGGCCTGGCTGATGGCACTTCCAGCAGACCTTGGGGTCTCGGCAGTCTATGGCGAAGTGGCGGGGCTGAGGCACCGAAAGCAACGCCCTCGCATCTTCTTAAGGAGGAGATTGCGCCGAGCCAGGCTGGCCCTAGTCCGCTCCCCTGCATCAGAAGGCCGGCCTCGAGCTCCACCTGCGCCACGTCTCTACCAATGCGGTGAACGGACGAGCTCCCAGCCGTCAAGTCGTCGCGGCGCCGCAGGCGTCGTCGTGAAGCCTTGGCGAGGTCTTGAAGGAGCGGGAGCCATTGGCGAAGAAAATGGCCGCGGCTGACCATGCGGAGGGGGGCCTGGCGGAGGTGGTGGGCGTCTGCCCCGCCACACGGCAGCAGGGCCGGCAGAGGTGGCCGGCGCCTTCCCTGTCCCCGCACCAGAAGACGAGCCAGCAGAGCCGTCAATGGAGACCGGCGACTTCCCAGTCTCCGCCCAGCAGGCGCAGCGGTCGTCCCCTCCCAACGCCGCTGCGGAGGGATGTAGCGGTCAACAGATGTGACCACCGGAGACAGCTCCCCCTCCTCCATAGCTTCCTCCTGCGAATCCGGCACAAAAACACGATCTGGATCTTGGGACTGCGAGTCAGGCGCGCCATCGACGCTCTCTACGTCGTCCTCCACGTCAGCCCAGGAGAAACGAGTGGAGGGAGACCTGATGAGCAGCGAGGCGAGTTGGGGTTTGGACCTGGTCGGGGTGGAGGTGGCTATGGTGGCCGCCGCGTGGGGGCGGCGGTCGCCGCGGCTATCGCCCTAGAGGGGGACGAGGGGTCTCCAAGGGCAGGAAGTTTGAGAAGGAAAGAGGAAGGAGGAACAGCAGGGGCTTCAAGGTTTAAGTTGCAGCATTTTTGGCACCCTTGTGTCATATTGCTCTTGTTACCTGTTAGTTCATCATCATCGTTTTTTGGGGTACCAGAATCAGTACTGTTTTAGATGCCAGAATGTTGTGTTAATGAATATTCAGAACCAGTTAATGTTTGGTTCCATGTTTTGCATCAAAATATTTTGTTTGCAAGCCAGTTATTAATATCCTTTTGTACTATCAGAAGTTGTCTCGTTGCAGTCTGATTGGTCAATGGGTTTGTGATGTTGTTGAATTGTACTGATTTGAGTTTAGCGCCTATCTAGGGTTACATGCCCGATGTTCTACGTCCATATGACGATTGAAAAGTTCAATGTTCTGTTGCTGATATTCAGCGTTCACACCAAAATTCCCATGTGACATGAATGTAGCAAATACATTATTCAACCCATGTCTAATTAGTGCGGATGTAGCTGAGCAATGATCGATTGTAGTAGTTCAGAAATCCAGTAGAAAGTTCAATGTTAGTTGCGTCGATGTTCGTCAAGATATCCATAGATCCTTGCAGTATTCTGCTGTCGGTATCTGGATTTAGTTCAGTGATGTGTTGACGATATTCAGCTTTTCTCGTCAGACTTCCCGTCAATACGTTTGCGTATCCTTTTTTGAAAGCCGAGTGGCTTTTGTGATTTGGCATTACTGAACGCATGTCCATCCCGTGTGTATTAGAATTCAGAAATCTAGTAATGTTGCAGCAAAGCAATTCAGAACTCCAGTGATGAAGGTGCAGCATCTGCAAGTCCTATGTTACATGGAGACGACGCCAATTCAGTATGAGATATGCGCGGCCGTGTTGATGTCGTCAAAGTTCCAGAGCTCCATCTCGCACTCCTCTTGCCGCGGCTGCTGGTGCGCGTAAGCCACCTCCGGCGCCACCATCATCACCGGCACGGCATCAGCCATGTAGGGCTGCTGGTGGAAGAAGCTGGCCATGTCGTAGCTATCCATGAGGTCATGTCCGTGGACGATGATGTCGTCGTAGTCGTCCGAGTCGGGCGGCGGGTCCTCGTTGGGGAAGTTGACCTTGGCCTTGGCCCCGCGGATGCGGCGTGCGGCGCGGTCGTAGGCGCGCGCGGCGGCCTCGGCGGTGGCGAAGGTGCCGAGCCAGACGCGCGCGCCCTTGGTCGGGTCGCGGATCTCCGCCGCCCACTTGCCCCAGGGTCGGCGCCGGATGCCGCGGTACAGCGTCTTGCGCTCACGCTTCCTGCTCGGCTCCTCCGCTGCAGCTGCGCGTACGTGCACCGGCACGGAATGTTACACGGTACGCTCCGGTAAGACAACACAGAAAATGGTGGCCAGGTGTATGTACCTTGGTGATTCGGTGGAACGTGCAAGCGCCGGCGCCGGTCAGGACAGGGTAGAGCTCGTGGTCGGTGGGGTCGTCGAGCGCGTCGTCCGGCCAGAAGTCGGCGGTGCAGAGGCTCCGCTTGGTGCCGCCGCCGGGCGCGCGGTTGTGGCCGCGCTCCGGGATGAAGTCGGAGATGATCGCACCGCCGCACATTCTATATGCTGCTGAGGTGGTGTCGCGCGCGTGCTCGTGTGGCTCTCTGTATGTTGTAGGAGCAGGGAGAAAGGTGGTGGCGGTGGTGATGATCGGAGTCGTGTGGCGCGCGCGCTTAAGTAGAGGCCGCCGAGGATGCGGCGCGTGAGTGAATTCATTCCTGGGTGGAGCGTGACGGGGCTGTGTCGATCGATCGCGGCGGCTTCCTCGGCCGGGCGAAACCGGCGGACGCCGCCGCTGCTTTTCTCCGGGCGGTGAATTCGTAGGTACACGTGACATGGACCCAAATCATTAGAGATCGTTAAACAGTGGCGCCATCCCAATTAACTATACGTAAGTACTGGAGTACCTTTTGACATGGAGTACTACGAGGCTACGACAGTCTCGGTTTTATAAATAGACGCGTGGTGTGCATGCTAGCTGCGCCATGCTGGACAGTGAACACGTACTGTACTACTACAGCGTACCGGCGGAACGAGTAACCGGCGGCGGCCCACCGGATGCGGCGGCCTTCAACACGGCATGCCGGCAAGGTGCATTACCCCGTGGACGCTCGTCTTTTGACCTTGTCTGACTTGACGCTTGACCGATCTGACAAAGTCTGGATCGTGTAGGTGCCCAATCCACCGAAAAGTCCAAGTGTAGCTCAGGCTACATGTAGCCTGTTTTTTTGGAAATTTTGAAAACGCCATTACGGAGTTTCAAAAGATTCTGAAAAAAATTATATAATAATGATAATGATGTATTCTTCCAACTTGCAAAATCTCAACTCGAAACACTTTGTATGTTGAGCCACATAAAAAAGAGAAACAAATTTGGGGAGGTTCAAATCTGTGCACTGTTCACTACTTAAAATCTGCACTTTTGTCATTTTACACAGGCTAAAATACAATGTATGTCGAGTTGAAATTTTGCACATTGATAGAATACATTATTATATACATCTCGAATTGTTCTTTTTTAAAACTTTAAAATGTTTGATTCAATTTTTTTTAAAGGGCTACAAAACACCACACTTCCCAATCCACGTCCTACCTAGCTGCATCACGTGACATGTAGAAGGATGAGGTCCACTCCATGTCGTGCTAGCAACAGGAGCAAGCCACATTTCCTTTTCCATAATCTCTTATTTGGCAATCTTCAATTGAATTTCTTCATGCAACCTCTTTTTCGATGAATTACAATCTGTACGGAAAAAAAAATCGGACGAGAGGAGAATGGAACCATACTTTTTTCGGCGAATCACGTTTGGTGGGAAAAAATAAACCGGTTAACCGAAGAACCAATCCAAATTGTTTTCGATGAATTAAGTTCGGTGGGGAAAAATTAATCGATTGACCAAAAACAGAATTGTTTTTGGTGAATTACGTTTGGTGGGGAAAATAAATAGATTGAACAACAAATGACCTGAATTGTTTTTGATGACTTAAATTTGGTGGAAAACAATTGTTTGACCGAAAAACCAAAGGAATTGTTTTTGCTAAATTACATCCAGGGGCAAAATAAATCGAATTGCAGAAAAAAATAATTGAATTGTTATCGGTGAATTACGTTAGCTACAGAAAAGTAAATCGGTTGAGAAAAAAGCCGACCCAATAGTCTTCAATGAATTACGGTCGGTGGGAAAAAATTAAATCGGTTGACCAAAAACAGAACCGAAATGTTTTTAGCTGAACTATGTTTGATGTGGAAAAATAAACCGGTTGACCAAAAATTGAACATACTTGTTTAGTGTATAAAAACTAATACGACTGACCGAAAACCGACCTGAATTGTTTTTAGCTAATTCCGCTCGGTGTGGAAAAATAAAACCGACCTGAATTGTTTTTAGCTAATTCCGTTCGGTGTGGAAAAATAAATCAGTTGACCAAAAACCAATACGATTTTATTTTCGAGAATTACGTTGGGTGGGGGAAATTTGGTTGAACAAAAGCCAAAGAGAATTGTTTTTGGTGAATTACCGTCCGTGGGGAAAAATAAATTGGTTGGCCAAAAAACCGACATGAATTGGTTAACTGAATTAAATTCGTCACGGAAACTAAATCCGTTAACTAAAAAACCAAATGGAATTGTTTAAGGTGGATTACATTCGGTATGGAAAAATAAATCGATTAACCAAAAAATAGAACGGAACTGTTTTCGGTGAATTACATTCGTTGGGGGAAAATATTTCAATTCACTGAAAATCCGAACCGAATTCTTTGCGGTGAATTATTTTCAGTCGGAAAAAATAAATTTGTTAACCAAAAACCCAACTATTTTTTTTCTTTTTAGTAGGGCAAAAATTTTGTTGACAGAAAACCCAACTAAATTGATTCTGGTGAACTAAGTTTGGTGGGGAAAATAAATAGTTGACCAAAAACCGACCCGAAATGTTTTTGGTGAATTAAGCTCGGTGGGGAGAAATAAGTCGATTGACCGAAAAACCAAACAGAATTGTTATAGGTGAATTATGTTCGATGAGGAAACAAAAATCGGTTGACCGAGGGTCAATTGCTTTTATAGGCAAAATAAATCGGTTGACCGAAATATCGAACTGAATGGGTTTGATGAATTAATTTGGTGGAAAATAAATCAATTCATCAAAAATTGACGTAGATTGTTTTCGGTGAATTACGTTCGGTGGGGGGTGGGATAAATTTTTGGCAAAAAATCGAACTATTATATTCCGTGAACTACTCTCCGTGGGAAATTAAACACGTTGACCAAAAACACGCACCGAATTGTTCCGGGAAAAAACAAAGCGGTTGACCGGGACCTGCCGTCGACCACCCAGACTCAACCACATGGCTCTGACACCTCACGCTGTGAGGACGCCGGTCCGAGAGCCAGGTCTGTGCGAGCCCACGACCGCCGTAAGTGGGCCACGACCGTCCGAGAGCATAGCCGCTTCGGCCACATATCATTAATCCGGTTTTTACGGCAGCCGCTGGCATCTTTTCTGGGATTAAATGGCGCCGCGACGCCGCTTCGTGCATCAGCCAGCCGTCAATTCCGCCCCCGCGAACGGCGCGACGCAACTGGAGCGCGAGGGCAACGTTCTCACCGGGCTCTGCTCGCCGCAAATCATCCCCTGCCTCGGCTCTCGCTGTTCGCACGGAGTACCAGCTCCTCCTCGAGTTCGCGCCCGGCGGCTCGCTGGCCGACGAGGCCGCCCGGATCGGGAGCGGCGGCCACCTCCCGGAGACCGCCATCTGGTACTACGCCGGAGATATCGCGAGGGCTCTGGCATACCTCCACGCGAGGGCCCTGGTGCACGGGGACGTCAAGGCGCGGAACTTGGTGATCGGCGCCGACGGCCGCGCCCGGCTGGCCGACTTCGGCTGCGCGCGGGCCGTGGGCTCCCCGCTTCCGATTGGCGGCACGCCGGCGTTCTTGGCGCCCGAGGTCGCGCGCGGCGAGGAGCAGGGCCCGGCGGCCGACGTGTGGGCGCTCGGCTGCACCGTCGTCGAGATGCCCATCGGCCGCGCGCCGTGGGGCGACGTGGACGACGGTCTCCTCGCCGTGGTCCACTGGATCGGGTACACGGCCGGACGTTCCGGCGTGGCTCTCGACGGAGGCCAAGGACTTCTGGGACGGGTGCTTCAGGACACAGCCCGGCGACCGATCCGAGCTTCCGTCGCCGCGCAGCTCTTGGATTGGCGGAGCTATTGGATGGCGGAGCTCGTGGACGCCGAGGAGGCCGCCGTCGCCGCGTCCGAGCCGGCCATGGCCGACCGCCTCGCGCGGGCGCTTCCGGCATGGTGGCGGCGCCCCAAGAGGCTTTCTGCGTTCTGCGTCTCTGCCTCTAAGAGAGAAGGAGAGACTGAGTTCACGGAATATCTGGCGCTGGTGGGCTTTCGAGATTTTGCCACATACGCCACTTAATTACGTGGTGGGCCACATAAGCCATTTAGGCTAATTTTGACGGGCGACGTATTACATCCTGACCAGTGACCACGACGTAGCCATCGACCCAGAGCACGCCGGAACCTGAGTCCCGAAGCCTCGCACCCCGACCAGCCCCGTAGCAATCCAGCATGCCTGTGCGACCGTGTTCAGATATCCCTAAGCTAGACCTTGCAGTCCATGTGGATGCACAGAGATCAGGGTTTGGGGCAGCACTTGGATAACACTGAGACCCAATACGAGGTGTAAACTACGCCATGGCGACACACAAAGATCAGCCTTGCTTCCGTGTGCATGCGGCCAACGCCTCACCCGGACGAACCAAACTCCTGTTTCTTCTTCAGTGACCGGGCCTGTTTGGAGTTGGTTCGAGCAACCAAATATGCCCTTAGTATGGAAGGACCATCGTTGACGATGGTGGCGGGGCTGGCGGCTTAACAATAAGATTGGATGCATAAATGTGTCATTTATTTTCTTTTGTTTTTGGTTGAGATTTGTATCCACTCTTTACACGGTGTAAGATTTTGGATGATAACTTTGTAATAAACTAGGTAATATGCCCGTGCTTTGCACAGGTGAAAACAAATCTGCGTTTTTGAGGCTTGCAAAGAAATTGATGTACGAACCGCAATCACAGAAACCGATTTCAGAACAATCACGACACTGCGGTGCGCCAATAGACATGTTCCGCCATTGCCACCTCACCCCACTTCATGAAGAATTCACCTCAATTCGGGGTCGGGGAATACAGGTCGTAAAGGAAGATGTATTAATCGTTGGTGGAGGACTCAGGATGTAGTTGTGCGGAGCCCGTTCAATCATCCGCTCAGACACTGGTGACGCCAGAGGCTCCAACATCATGGTCTATGTTTATTTTCTCAAAGAAAGTCATCGTTTTTCTACACAGATGAATATACCTAGCTGAAACAGAAGAGCAAAGTGTTTTCACAACATATTGCTTATACAGATAGCAGGCTATCAGAGTTGCTTTAGACAAAAGCATCAAGGTCATCATTATAAAATCAACAGTTTAATCTAACCTTTGATGATAGGCCTCGACTTGTTCTCAACCAAATATTGCACAGTCTTGCCTATGCCCTTCTTGACAGATACTGGAGCGGCCCAGTTTGATGATCTCGTGAGACAGGACGGATGCCGTCGTGTGGTCCCATCACCAGCTGAGTCATTTGACAGATGAAAATTTTGGGTATTAAGTGATGAATTAAGATTATCACATTCAGAAAGAGAACATGTATTGCTATGGTTTGTGACATGAAACAATATAATAAAACATTAGCGCGGAGGGCATAATGTTACTTCACGAATCCGCCATGCCCATGGGACCACACAGCTCAATATCCCAAGCGACTCGTTGACCACTCAATAACCCATGATATGCCAAGATGACTCTGGCATCCCGGGTGGACGGTTGAGACAGTGGACGAGGTGCATCTGTACTTAGTTACCTACAATTAGAAACATTACAAATCAATTACTGCATGATTTGTCTATAATGCAGAGCCAACAATATCCTAGGAAGAATTATACCCCGAGTTTCTACAACAATTACAGAGAACTTTGATCCTCCAAAATAATCATGGCATTTCGTCTAGTGCCTTGTATGCAGCAGTAGTCTGACCCAGGAATAAATTATGTAAACTGGCAATTATTCACCTATTTATAAGAAAACCAGTAGTGAGAGCTACAACTAAGTTGACACATGTTCAACCAAAATTGACAGCTAGGGTAAAGGCTTTCTATTAAATGCATAATTGAATTTAGTCTGCTGAGGTTGTTGATACCACCAAAACTATGATAAATGATGAAAAACAGATATGTTCATAGTGTTGCGTCCTTCACGGTAGTAAAAGGAAAATTGGACAATGCATTGGCAAGTAAACAAAACAAGATGTGGTGCTTCAGTCAAATGTATTTCCAACAGTTAAGGCTCTTCTAAAACCGGAGAACAAAGTTTACAAAGATCGAAGAAAATAAACTAAAAAAGTATTCTATTTAGCTTTATTTGCAACAACTGCTTACATGGAAACAATACACAATGCACACAATTTGCTAGAAAGATGTCCTCAGAAATTGCCCGTAAAAACCAATTTGTTCGTGTCAGTTTAGCACTGAACTTCATGGCAAACAAAATCTGCACATCCATTGATCTTCACAGATATGGCCCCAAAAATTTTGCACACAGGAAATGCAAACCATGTGTTCTTGTGAGATTTAGCACTGCACTTCTTAGCAATATTGGAGAGTTAAACATGTTGTTTTTTTCTCCAAAGGAAGGTTTCAGTAGAGTACTTTATTTGAGATACAGATTTTTTCGATATTGCAACCGAACGTAAGATAATTAGTTTCAAGATGTAACCCTCACCTGTTATCTTGATGGTTCGTCACATACTTTATTATTTGCAAGACATAACGTGGCTGATGCTTGGTGACAGCATCAGCCGAAGTACTTGACCTAAATTCTTCCAATTCTTGCATTTCTGGCCTGGTCTTGCATTTCTGGCTCTAAAACGTTGAGCACATATGAGGACTGTTAGATTGATCTCCTCCCGAGTGGGCCCAACGGCCCACCGGGCCCTTTGACATGCGCCCTGATCGGGGCGCCCAACCCATTATGGTTGGCGGGCCCCTGTCGCCTGCGCTATATAAAGGGTGGGGGCCGGTGGCACGCCTCAAGAGGTTCGTAGCGAGCCGTAAACCCCCCCCCCCCCCCCACCAACACGCCTACCGATCTAGGTCAGCGCAGTAGCGACGGGAAGCACCGCCGCCGCCACTGCCCACTCTCTGCCACCACCGCCATCCTCCACCATGGCCGGCACGTCGGGCTCAACCAGCCAAGGAGAAGGTACACCTGTTCATCCCCTTCTCTCTGTCCTCTCCCTCTCACATGTTAAACAGATCGATATATAGATGGTACTACCGATTAAGATCTAGCCTAGTTGTTCCTAGTGGATTTAACATTGGTATCAGAGCTACTAGTTCTAGATCTTTTTTCGGGTAGACAGAAAGGAAAAGCAAATCGAGCTTTTTTTTCTTGATCGATCTACATTTTCTAGATCGATTACAGTAAAAGAAGTAGAACTCTACCTCAGAAAGAAGTAGTTAATCTCCCTCCCGTGGATCTCGAAGCCCTAACCCTAACAAGAAAAAGAGAGGGGAAAAGGGAAACGCTTACCGGCCATGGCCACAAGGTCGCCGGCAAAGAGCGCGACGGCGGCACCAAAGCACAGAACCCCTTCGAGGGGCAAAGGGCACCGCCACTGAACCGCTTGACAGCGGCACGCTCACCCTAGGGTGCTCGCGCACGCCGGCAAGGGGGCCAGCGGGGCGCCGTCTTCAGCTGCACGAGCACGCCGGCGCAAGGGGGAAGGGGGGGGGGGGGGGGGGGGGCGTCACGGCTCTCTCTGTCTCTCTCACTGGTGAGTAGGCGGCAGTGGATGGAAAAAGAAGAAGAGAAAAGGGAGGGGGAGGCTCGCCGCCGTGGGGTATCGCCGTCGCCGACGGGACGCCGCCACGACTCTCTCTCACTGGCCGCTGCCGAGCGAGCGGGTCAGACGTCGTGGAGAAGCTCACCGCTGTGCGGAGGGACAGACGAGAGAACAGAAAGAAGAATGGGCTAGGGTTTTCGGGGCTGGCCGTTTCGCGGGTTTTATTCCGTCCGAGACGAGCGGACAGCCGTCGGATTTCGACGGACGGCCAGGATGCGTCCGGGATTGAAACCCTAGATCGCCAGTGGGCCGTGGGCCATGCAGGCCGTGGGCCGAAAGTCAAACAGGCCGCAGCCGGGCCGAGGTCGCTGCGCTGCCTGTTTCCTCTGTTAATTTTATTTTTCAGAAGCATGTTTATTTGTTTTATGTCCATTTTTTGGGCAAATTTTATTCAGTTTTGTTTCATATTCAAAATTATCCAACGAAAATTTTGTTTAGGAAACAGAAAAGTAAAAGTAATGCTTCTGAAAAGTATAAAGTCATGAATTTTTATTCATGTTTTCCGCTGCAAATAGAATTAAAGAAAGAATTAAATTTTAAGAGCATGTTAAAGTGATTAATACAATAATTATGATTCTGTTATTTTATGACCAACATTGTTAATAACATAATCATGATTTACTGTTGTTTATATGTGCATTTGTTGCTATTTTCTGCCCAACGGTGATATAGTTTTAATTGCACAAACAGTTGTATGTTTTAATTTTGACCAACGTTGGATTATTGCATGCAATTGTTGTTTTGTTCTCACCTCAATGTGATTTTTCAGGAGGGTACTACTTGATGAGCTGCATCAAGGATGTTCCAACCCTCAGAGGTGACAACTACTCCGAATGGAGAAAGAAAGTTGATCTGGCTTTTGTTTGTGCTGAGGTGGACTGGGTTGTGGACACTCCACAGCCAGTCAAACCTACAGAGCCAGTCAGAGATGCAAAAGATGATGATGATGCATGGGAAAAAAGAAGAGGGATTATGCTCCATTGGAGATGTCGTATACCCTCGACAACAAAAAGTGGCTACTGCCAAAAAAGTGCATGGCTTTCATAAAGAACACAATTGAGGTCGCTATTGTGGGCTCAATTGCAGAGTGTGCTTCCGTAAGGGAGTTTCTTGAAAAGATAAAGAGCCAGTTCACTGGTTCTTCAAAGATATATGCTACCCAGCTGCTAAAGCAGCTGGTGACAGAAAAGTACACAGGAGGTGGACATGGCATAAGAGAGCACATCTGAGGATGCAACATGGCAGCTAACTTAAGCCCATGGACGATGATTTGGAGCTCAAGCCTGCACTCCTTGTTCACCTGTTATGGCTTCACTGCCAAGTCAGTTTGACACTTTTGTTGTCAACTACAACATGTCGCCTGAAAAATGGGACATTGAAAAGACAATAGCCATGTGTGTGCAAGAAGAGGAAAGACTTAAAGCTTCACATGGTGGTTCTCTGAACTATGTGAAGGATAAGAAAAAGAACTACAATCAGTAGCAATGGTTCCCCTTCAAAGCCACATGGAAAAGCTCCCACGCATTATCAGCATCAGCAGAAGTCCTTCCAGTGGACAAGATACATGCTTGTATGCAAGAAGACTGGGCATTACAAGAAAGATTGCCCTGTTTCCTAAAGTCCATAATGGCAAAGAAGTAACAACATTGTTTCCTTTGTAAATGAATCCTTGTATACACAGTTTTCGAAATCTACTTGGTGGATTGACTCAGGTGCAACTGTTCATGTTGCAAATTCTTTACAGGGATTCCATTCGACGCGGACTACGCAAAGAACGAAAGATGCATTGAAGTTGCAAATGGAGTTCAAGCAGACGTTGAAGCTGTCGGCGACATCTCCTGGAGTTAGCTGATGGATTCACGATCCTGCTTAGAGATGTTTTATATGTTCCTTCATTACACAGAAACTTGATTAGTGTTTCACGTTTGGACAAAGACAATTATGAATGTTATTTTGGACATGGCAAGTGTGCCATATGGTGTAATAATGATCATGTGGGTGTTGCTTTACTCACAATGAGCTTTATTTATTATCTACGTGAAAAAGTGTATTCTGTGTGCAAAGTGAATGAGCATGTTTCCGCGTCGGATAAAGAACAAAAGAAAAGAAAGAGAACTCATGACTCATCGAAATTATGGCACTGTCGCTTGGGCCATATTTCGAGGGGGAGAATAGAAAGTCTAGTTAAAAATGAAATTCTTCCTCCATTAGAGTTCTCAGACTTAGAACAATGCATAGATTGCATTAAAGGAAAGTACGTAAAACAAATCAAAAAGGGTGCAAACCGAAGTACAGGAACACTAGAAATCATTCACACTGACATTTGTGGACCATTTCCTGTGAAAAGTGTGGATGGCTATGACTCGTTTATAACATTCACAGATGATTACTCCCGATATGGTTATATTTATCCAATCAAAGAAAAGTCTGAAGCGTTGGATAAATTTAAGATATTCAAAGCTGAAGTAGAAAATCAGCATGATAAAAGAATAAAGATAGTGAGATCTGACCGTGGGGGGAGTACTACGGTCGGCACACTCCATATGGCCAAGTCCCTGGACCTTTTGCGAGGTTCTTACAGGAGACTGGCATAGTGGCCCAGTATACAATGCCGGGCGACCCTCAGCAAAATGGAGTAGCTGAAAGGCGTAACCGTACACTTATGGATATGGTGCGCAGTATGATGAGTTACTCCACCTTGCCATTGGGATTATGGATGGAGGCGCTTAAAACCGCCATTCACATTCTCAATAGAGTACCAAGCAAGTCGGTGCCCAAAACACCGTACGAGTTGTGGACAGGAAGAGTACCCTCTCTACAACACTTCAGGGTGTGGGGGAGCCCAGCTGAGGCCAAATATTTAATCCAAATATTGCAAAGTTAGATCCCAAAACAGTCAGTTGCCACTTCATTGGCTATCCTGAAAGATCAAAAGGTTTTCGTTTCTACTGTTCAGACAGATACACAAAGTTTGTAGAAACGAGACATGCAGTCTTCTTAGAGGACGAAATGATGAGGGGGAGCATGGTAGCTCGGAAAATTGATCTTGAGGAGAAGAGGGTGTGCACCTTTTCCGATGATTCAGGAGCCATTTTTACACTACCTGTTGTACCTGCACCAACAATCCTGAGGTTGAGGTGCAAGCACCTGTTGTAACTCCACCCGTGACAACTATGGGTGAAGATCCGGAACCTGTCCGTCAGGAGCCGACTGAACCCGTTGTTGAGCATGAAAGGGAGGTGCAGCAGCCACTTTTAGAAAATGAGACCCTTAGAAGGTCTAAAAGAGCTAAAAATCAGCTATTTCTACTGATTATAAAGTTTACAATACAGAAATAGCTCATATGGAAGGTGATCCCACTTCATATGAAGAAGCCATGAGAAGCCCTCACTCATCGAAGTGGGTGGAGGCAATGGAAGAAGAGATGAAATCGATGAGTTCCAACGATGTTTGGGACTTAGAAGATATTCCTAAAGGAGCCAAAACAGTAGGCTGCAAATGGGTATACAAAACTAAGTATGACTCAAAAGGAAATGTAGAAAAGTATAAAGCACGACTTGTGGCAAAAGGATTTACACAAAGAGAAGGGGTAGATTACAATGAGACATTTTCACCAGTCTCATGTAAGGATTCCTTCAGAATCATAATGGCACTAGTTGCACATTTTGATTTAGAGCTACATCAAATGGATGTAAAGACGGCATTTCTAAACGGGGATTTAAAAGAAAATGTTTACATGAAACAACCCAAGGGTTTTATCATGGAAGGCAAGGAAGATATGGGATGCCGCCTGAAGAAATCCATTTATGGATTAAAGCAAGCCTCTAGACAGTGGTATCTAAAGTTTAATGAGACAATTAAAAGTTTTGGATTTAAAGAGAATGTTGAGGATAACTGCATTTATGCAAAGTTTAAAAATGGGAAATATATTTTCCTAATCTTGTATGTGGATGATATCTTGCTTGCTAGCAGTGATGTTAGTCTGCTACAAGAAACAAAGAAGTACTTATCCTCAAATTTTGATATGAAAGATCTTGGTGAAGCATCATATGTTTTGGGCATAGAAATTCACCGAGATAGGAAAAATGGAGTCTTAGGACTATCGCAGAAGGCATATTTTGAAAAGGTTCTTAAAAAGTATAATATGCATAAGTGCAGTGCCACACCTGCTCCTATAGTCAAGGGCGACAGTTTTGGGAAATTCCAATGTCCCAAGAACCAGTACGAGATCGATCAAATGAAAGGAATACCATATGCTTCGGCTGTTGGAAGCTTACAGTATGCACAAGTGTGCACTCGCCCTGACTTAGCTTTTATCACCGGGGTCTCGGTAGATATCAAGAGAATCCAGGCCCAGAGCACTGGAAAATGGCAAAGAAAGCATTGCGTTATGCGCAAGGCACAAAGGACCTCATGCTAACATACAGAAGATCTGATTCCCTAGAGATAAAGGGTATTCAGACGCAGATTTTGCGGGAGACAGAGATGATAGAAAATCCACGTCAGGATACGTGTTCACTCTCGCTGGAGGGGCTATTTCGTGGAGAAGCTCCAAACAGTCAATAGTTGCATCGTCCACGATGTATGCAGAATTTATAGCAGCTTATGAGGCCACACAGGTGATATGGTTAAAGAAATTTATACCCGACTTGAAAGTGGTAGATTGTATTGACAAACCACTAAAGATGTACTGTGACAACCAGCCCACAGTATTCTATGCTCACAACAACAAGTCGAGTAATGCTACCAAACCAATAGAGATAAAGTATTATGTTGTGAAAGATAAAATCCAGGATCAAACTATAAGTCTCGAGCATATAAGGACAAAGGATATGCTTGCAGATCCGCTTACGAAAGGCTTACCACCCAGCGTGTTCATGGAACTCGTAGCCGGCATGGGTTTAATGGAAAGCCTATGATTCCTGGATCATAAGAGGCCCGAAAAGGAACAATTTTTGTTTCAAAACAGAGAGGTATATTGTAACTGTCTGATTCTATCGGAAATTGAGCTGTGACGATGAAACATGCTCTATGTGCTGATCTGTGATGAAACGAGTAAAGTAAAAAGTACATAGTTAAAAGTAAAAGTTGAGATCAAGGGAAGAATGTTAGATTGATCTCCTCCCGAGTGGGCCCAACGGCCCACCGGGCCCTTTGACCTGCGCCCTGATCGGGGGCGCCCAACCCATTATGGTTGGCGGGCCCCTGTCGCCTGCGCTATATAAAGGGTGGGGGCCGGCGGCACGCCTCAAGAGGTTCGTAGCGAGCCGTAACCCCCCCCCCCCCCCCACCAACACGCCTACCGATCTAGGTCAGCGCAGTAGCGACGGGAAGCACCGCCGCCGCCACTGCCCACTCTCTGCCACCACCGCCGTCCTCCACCATGGCCGGCACGTCGGGCTCAACCAGCCAAGGAGAATGTACACCTGTTCATCCCCTTCTCTCTGTCCTCTCTCTCTCACATGTTAAACAGATCGATATATAGATGGTACTACCGATTAAGATCTAGCCTAGTTGTTCCTAGTGGATTTAACAAGGACAACCTGATCTGCACATCTTTTATCTTGTTTGATGTAGTGCATTTGAATCGATGTTGAAAAAAGTCTTATGCATGTTAGATATTATAATATTCAGAAGATCCTCTGGGTCATCAGCTAAAAGAGGATCCAGACGTTCAAGAAAAAAAGTGTTCAGAAATTGCTCTTATGAACTGGGAAATAGAATGTAAAGTTCTATAGCCTACCTGATTGGACCATGCCTATCACTCTATCAGACACTAAGGTTTTGCCTTGGTACTTCCAAACCTGCCGAATAGTATCCTGATAATTTTTTTTTGAAGTGTCACCGGGGGGAAAAACCCCACCTGAATTTTTTCTATTTGTATATATGAAGACCCCAAATGGTCGGATGATGTTTACATGGGGGAAAGAAGAGTTGGGGACAGAGGGGATTACAGAGGGTTGCTAAGACGGAGCAGCCAGGCATCAGCATCCGCCGCACGGGCTGTGGGCAGCCTGACTTTCCAGAGCCGAGCTTCATCACGACAGGTTTTGTGGAGCAGGGGCAAGCTGGGCCGCTGCTCTCTGAAGGCCACAACGTTTCTGTGTTTCCAAAGACACCAACAGCAGAGGAGGATGAAGGTGGACGCCGTAGCAGACGGCACCGCATCAGGAGCTGGGTAGGAGTAGAACTCACGAACATCAGTGCCAGGAGGGACGCGGAAACCCACCGAGGCCCAGAAGCTGATTGTAAACTGGCATTCGAAGAAGATATGGTTGGCAGTTTCCTCAGGAGCAGCACAAATTGGGCAGACAGCTTCAGCAGGCGTCAGAATTTTTTTGCGCAGCAACGCGCTGCGGGATTGGATCCTGCACTTGGACAGCAGCCAGGCGAAGAACTGCACTTTCGCCGGTGCATGATTTCCCCAGACAAAGTCATGCGACGGCGACTGCACGCCACCCCAAGTGCGGAGCTTGTACAGAGCGGCGGCGTCGAGAGCCCCGGTCTTCTTCTTGCACCGTGTCAAAGCCCGAACGTCACCCTCCGAGGAGATGTTGACAGCCGCTAACAGGTGAGATAAGGTGACCATTTGCCGCTCGCCCGCGGTGTTTAAGCGCGGGACCAGAGATGGGCGTACGCCGCGGCGGAAAACCTCAGCGACAGAGGCTTCGGTGTCGAGAGCGTGGGAGAAGAGTGCAGGCATCGTGTTGCACAGGGCGCCACCCGGCAGCCAGCAGTCCATCCAGAACGCGGTGTGCCGCCCGTCGCCCACGGCAGACTCAGAGATACCTCTGTACAGGGGGAGCAGGTCCTGGAGGTGCTTCCAGTGTGGCCCGAGCTGGAGCCGATCGCCACTGGTGGTCCAAACCCAGCGAGGCCAGGGCGCGTCTGCATGAGCATAGAGGCGGTGGAGCAGTTTGAGCTGCAGGCACTCATTTTTTTCTCAGCAAGATTTTTGATCCTGAGACCTCCTTCTTCTTTTGATCGGCAGACATCTTTCCAGGCCACAAGGCACCGAGCGCCGCTGGGCCGGTCTTTGACGTTCCAAAGGAAGGATCGCCGGAGCCCCTCGATCACTCGCAGCAGCGCATGTGGCAGCTCCACCGCGCCCATGGCGAAGGTGGGGAGGGCGTCAAGTATAGCATTGAGCAGGACAATTCTCCCGCCGGCAGAGAGAAGGATAGCGGACCAGCCCGAGAGGTACTTATCCACTTTAGCAATCAGGGGAGCAAAATGAGCCAGAGTCAGCTTGCCGGCGGTGAGTGGCAGCCCCAGGTACACCTGAGGGAACCCTTCAATACGGCATCCAAGCGCTGAGCGAATTTCTTCGAGATCGTCGGTGTCCACATGCATCGGAAAGCTACGACAAAGAGAATTTTGAATCAGCGCAAATTGGCTGCGACGCCTCTTGCATTCTGACATTGCTGCTTGAAGGTCGAGAATATCATACCACCTCCGAACATGTTCCTGGCATGGAAGAGATCGGATTGCCTCTCCCTCTTCTTGCCTCTCGCCTTCTTGCATCTCGTAGTAGGAGGCGAGGGCTCAGCGGGTAGCGGCGGAGGTCGAGGACGGCTGGTGGCGGTGCGCGGCTATGGGGGCTGTCAGTGGCGCCACGACAAGTACGCCGATGAGGGGAGGTGCGGCGGCGTCCCGATCCCCAGTGCTCGGCCGCGGCGACGGTACGCGGAGGATCTGTGGCGTTGGTCCACACCGCCGCCGTCCATCCAGTGCGCCAGCTCCTCGGATGCCTCTGCCACCGCCGCTAGCGGCATCTCCATCCCAAGTCGAGCCGCCAACTTGAGCTTGTCGCAGGCGAGTGCTGGGCGCACGGCCTGTCAATGGCGGCCTCGTCCGGGCGGCCATGCGATAGAGGAAGGGAAATCGAATCGAGGCTCAGGGCGACGGAATAAATTTCTAGGTAGAGGCAACGGACGAGCGAAATGATTCTGATTGAGCGTTTATTACTGCTAATTCTATCGGACCTGGTCTACAATCGCCTCTCCTTGGACCAACTCCAAACAGCGACGCGTGGCGTTATGTTTTTTCTTTTTCATGGCTGCGTTCTGTGCACTAATCCTATGCGTACCGGCCATCTACGATACGTACAGCGGCAGTTCCTTTTCTGGATCGCATCGCTCCGGCGGCGCGGCGCGCTGGGCACGTAAAAGTTCAAGCCGCAGCTCGTTCCATCTCCGGCGGCGCACGTACTAGCCTCCCTCGTTTCATCTCCGGCGCCGACGCGCCGCGCTGGGCTCTGGCGGCTCGGCACGTCCTCGACATTTGCCTCGATCGTCCCATCTCCGACACTTGTGTTCTGACACTTGATGATCAAGAATGAGAAGTAAACCGGAAACTGGTCGTGCTTCCTGTACAGTTTTATGCTGTTTCTAGTGCTCAGCATCATACAATTCTTGTAAAAAACATCATACGGAGGAAGCAAAATCCACATATCTTCTGAACTTATTTGTGCATCAACGCATACAACATTAGGGGCCATCTTCAAGCCTGACAAGCAAAGGGATCTCGTTTCTCCATGCGTTCCGAACTTGAGCAGACACAAACGGAGCACCACGACGCCGCCGGAGTTGTTGCATCGCCTCGTCCGCCATGGATTTCCTGGCGCACATCGTCGTCGGAGCTCGTTGGCAGCCACCGTGTCGTCCTCAGCGTTAGGTGTAGACCAGGTCCGATAGAATTATTTTCCGTACGACAAGGGCTCTGAATGCTTTAGTTTTGGTAGTTTGGGTGTGTGCCGGAAAAATTGGATCTGCTAATTAAGTCGCTTATTTCTAGGGAGAGTTGGACGAAAGAGGTTGACGTAGCGTGGGTTGGCAGACTAAGGAACAAAACTCGGAGAGAAAGAAGATACTAATAAATATGATGGTATTCGTCAATTGACGTTTTATTCGCAAGTACGGATGGCATATATTCGGAGTTTGAAAGCATACTAGTTTCTTTGTATGAAAGCATAGTTAGTGGAGGTCTTTCGAAAAGAACGAATGAATGGAAAGATAAATGAAGGAATAATATTTTCCGAAACGCGCAAATGAATCAACATATCACGGTCAGGTAGGGTAACGCGCATCTCCAAAAAAAACAAGCAGGCGCGTAAAAAGCTACTCCTTCCTTAAGTACTGTACCAATCTGTACCTAACCAGAGCAGTCAGCTGGCGTGTAAAGCAATTAGGCTCCTTCCTTAACGACGAAGGAGGATCCAGACAACTCACCACACCACACCACTCCTTCCTTTTCAAATTTGAATTTTTAAGAAACGAGCAACGGGGTGCTCAGGAGGAAATTTCGGGATGTCAACAGGGTGCACACGCGGCAGAATCGGAAGGGGACAGCGCGAGATTTAATGCAATCGTGCGGCCGGGAAATCCTCGTTTAGGCTCCTTCCTTCACGAAGAAGGCTCAATCATTATTACTCCCCGTCCCCTTCGCTCCAGGAATCCTACACTCCGCCGCCGCCGGTTACTCTCGGGGGGGAATGGGGAAAAAAAAGCGGCCAGGGCGACCGGCGAAGGGGCCAATGGAAGCGGCTGGAGTGAAGGACGCCCAAGGGGTTGCTGTGGGGAAGATGTGGCGGCCACGGCGACCGGCGGAGGCGCCTCTGAAAGCGGTGGGAGTGAAGGATGCTGAAGGGCTTGCCGTGATTGCCGTCGATGGGGAGGTCGAGGCGTCGGTGCTAGGGTTTCCGGTGGCCGCGGCGGCCAGGGGCGGGAGAAGGGGCCAATGGAGGATGGGATTGCGGCGGGAATGAAGGACGCCAAAGTGATTGCGGTGGGGAAAGTATGGCGGCCACGGCGACCGGCGAAGGTGCCACTGGAAGCGGTGGGAGTGAAGGACGCCGAAGGGGTTGCGGTGATCGCCGTCGACAGGAAGGCCGAGGCATCAGGGGCTCCGGTGGTCGCGGCGACCGGCTGCGGCGGCGAGAAGGGGCCACTGGAGGATGGGATTGCGCTGTGCCGGATGGACGCTCTCGATGGGGCTCCGGTTGTCGCCGAAGGGGTTGCGGTGATCGCCGTCGATGGGAAGGCCGAGGCATCAGGGGCTCCGGTGGTCGCGGCGACCGGCGGCGGCGGCGAGAAGGGGCCACTGGAGGATGGGATTGCGGTGTGCCGGATGGACGCTCCCGATGGGGCTCCGGTTGTCGCCGCCACGACACGACAGGAGGCGGCGGCAGTGAAGGACACCAATGGGGTGGCGGTGGGGAAAGTGTGGCGGCCACGGCGACCCGCGAAGGCGCAACTGGAAGCGGCTCCGATGGTCGCGGCGGCCAGCGGCGGGGAGAAGGGGCCAATGGAGGATGGGATTGCGGTGTGCCGGGTCGACCCTCTCGATGGGGCTCCGGTTATCGCCACGACACGACAGGATGCGGCGGGAGTGAAGGACGCCAAAAGGGTGCCGGTGGGGCAAATATGGCGGCCACGGCGACCGGCGAAGGCGCCACTGCAAGCGGCGGGAGTGAAGGACGCCAAAGGTGTTGCTGTGATCCCCGTCGACGGGAAGGTCGAGGTGGCTCCGGTGGTCGCGGCGACCGGGGGCGGTGATATGGAGCCACTGGATGAAGAGATTGCGGTGTGCCAGATGGACACTCTCGATGGGGCTCCTGTTGTCGCCACGACACAACAGGAAGCGGTGAAAGTGAAGGACGCCAAAGGGGTTGCAGTGGCGAAAATATGGCGGCCACGGCGACCAGCGAAGGTCACACTGCAAGCGGTGGCAGTGAAGGACGCCAAAGGTGTTGCTGGCGGTGAGAAGGGGCCACTGGAGGAAGGGATTATGGTGTGCCAGGTTGACGCTCTTGATGGGGCTCCGGTTATCGCCATGCCACAACAGGAAGCGCTTGGAGTGAAGGACGCCGAAGAGGTTGCGGTGGGGAAAATGTTGCTGCCAGGGCGACCGGCGAAGGTACCACTGGAAGTGCTGGGAGTGAAGGATGTTGAAGGGGTTGCGGTGATCGCTGTGGATGGGGAGGTCGAGCCGTTGGTGCTAGGGGTTCCGGTGGTCGCGGCAGCCGGGGGCGGGGAGAAGGGTTCAGTGGAGGATGGGATTATGGTGTGCCAGGTGGACGCTCTCAATGGGGCTCCGGTTATCGCCATCACACAACAGGAAGCGCTGGGAGTGAAGGATGCTGAAGGGGTTGCGGTGATCGCTGGGGAGGTCGAGCCGTTGGTGCTAGGGGTTCCGGTGGTCGTGGCGGCCAGTGGCGGGGAGAAAGGGCCACTTGAGGATGGGATTGTGGTGTGCCGGATGGACGCTTTCAATGGAGCTCCGGTTATCACCACCGATGAGAAGGAAGAGGTCTTGGTGCAAGGGGATCCGGTGTTCCCCGCCGTTGACCAGGAGGTCGATGCGCCGGTGGTGGAGGCGATCACCGTGGAGGGGAATGGTAAGGTGGAGAAGGATGAGGAGGCGATCACCGTGAAGGAGAATGGTAAGGAGGAGAAGGATGATGAGACGATCACCGTGAAGGAGAATGGTAAGGAGGAGAAGGATGAGGAGGCGATCACCGTGAAGGAGAATGGTAAGGAGGAGAAGGATGAGGAGGGGATCAAGTGGCTGAAGCACTACTCCACGGCGCAGAGCATACTCATCGTTGGAGACGGGGACTTCTCCTTCTCGCTGGCGCTCGCCACCGCGTTCGGCTCAGGAGGGAACCTCGTCGCGACATCCCTCGACTCTTACGGTTCGATATCCTTTCCCTTTTTTCTTGCAGCTTGTGATATGACCAAATGTGCATGCGCTTTCTGTTCATACTAGTAGTACTAACTTGGATGCCGACACTACATTGTTTTTGGACCTGGAACCATTGTAGCGTTGGGTACATACTAAAATACCATGTCTTGATTTGAGAATTCGTAGAGAACTCAGTATCTTCTGGTTTAAGAAGGATTTGGTGCACTTTACTCGGTTAGCATCAAGGCTACCTTAAATTGGATTCACATTCTATCATAAAGGAACTATGCAATATACTTCAAAATGAGGTGGTAGTAATTCTATCTGAGCTGACAGGATTGTTAGTAATTTAATACATATTATACGTTGAACATATGTATTTTGTTAAGAACTTTGCCTTATCTCACTGAACCTAATTATGATCAATGAAGAAATATTCCAGTTCTTACTGCCAGAAATTTGCTGTCATACTGTATCTCACTGCTAGAAACTGTGTTATGAAAGGAACACGTGTACTCGTGTGACATCCTGGAGAGCTACCAGGAGTAACTACTGCCAGCCCGGGAATGGCTGAGCTGTGTTACAAGTGGTGCATTGAGAATCACTTTTGCCATTTCTAGTTTTTTTCTTCATTTTGCATTGTTGGGAACAGAACAACTTCAGTGCATGTTATCTTGAGCCTTGTTGGCTATTGTGTTTTATCTTTTTACACTGAGATCCCCTTTTTTGCTGATGAGAGCTGTTTATGGTAATGTTTGTTTGACATAGTTATGCACCTTGCAGCCCAAATCACAAACACACCATTAGTTTTTTTACAACGTCTTCGTATCAAGGGAGGCTCAACCACTATGAGAATGTGCCCTTGGAGCAAAAAAACTGAAATGAACGAGTGAGAACATCAATACAGTGAAAACATATCAGGGCATCAGGCTAACTCACAAAAAGATCTTGATTTCATTCCAAGTCACAACCACTTTTTGTTTCATTCTTTTGTGAAGTTGTATTTACATAGTTTTTGTTCTTCTGATTTCTTATTTGTTTCACTCCTAATTCTGAAGCACATATAGGGATAATGTCGTTATTATGATTTTTGTGACCATTTCTAGATGAACTTATCTGTTTTCTCTACGTTCTTTTTTGGAATCCTCTTGTACAGGGCTTCTAACGATTAAGTATGGCAAAGCTGAATCTAATATAAGAGAGCTGAAAAGATTGGGAGCCACAGTTTTGCATGACGTTGATGCAAAAACGATGAAGCTTCACTCATATCTAGAGATGAGACAATTCGATCGCATTGTCTTTAATTTTCCTCATGCTGGGTTCAACGGAAGAGAGCATTGGCTGCGTGTCATCAAGTATGTGTACTAATGGTTGGTTAATTCATGGATTAGAAAATCACTCTCATTTTTCATGTGGACTGATTGCATGATAATTGGTCTTTCTGTGGTTTAAGTTTGAGTAGGCCTGAATCTGTGTATGCGTCATCATCATGTTAGGTGGTTTTACTTAGAAAATTTGTGCGCAGGTGCATGCAGCATTGCATAGAGTCTCTTGAAAGTCCTTTTTTTGTTTTTTCGACATGAAGTTCTTTTTTGTTTTGGGTATAGGTTAACGACTGTCTATCACTGCTAAACTTAAGTATGTGATCACCCACATTGTATAGTCTCATAGGTTGAAATGCACTCGTTCTATATCCGTATGATAAGAATAAATAGCATTTTAAATAAGTTAGTGTTACACAGATTATATCTAGTCAAGATGACATTTTATCTTGTCATATAGAAAAGATCCCATGCAAACTTCAATCCAAGCATAATAAACTAAGAACATTTCTGTTGAATTCTTGAACCTTGTTGTAAATCTCTTTATGCATCACTTACACTTATTCTTATTGCTAGTTCCTTCTATTCATGTGCTAGTACCCACTAAACAAAGGCATTTGAACTATAACATGAAATTGTTTTTGTGACCTATAAGCAAAAGTTTTTATGCATATGAAGTAAGATTGGCCATAAGAAGTTAAATGTTTGTGTGCCAATGATCGTTAACTGATTTTTTCTTATTGAGTTGAGTTAACCAAACAACCTTCTCAAAATTTAATGCTTTAAGACGCTTTTAGGACCTCGGGTTTCTTAGTCATTAACTTGTTGTTCATTCTGACATGTAGGGCGCATAAGCAGCTGGTGCATGCATTTTTGGCAAATGCGCGGCAACTGCTTCGGCCCAATGGTGAAATCCACCTTAGCCACAAGACTGGACATCCTTACGATGCATGGGATATCGAGCAACTCGCCTACGAGTCTTGTCTTGTCATGGTTCAGAAAGTTGATTTTTCTAGGGATGACTACCCTGGTTATAACCAAAAGAAAGGAGATGGTGTAACGTGCGATGAATCTTTTCCACTAGGTCCTTGCTGCACTTATATGTTCTGCGTTGGAGACGTAGAAAAGCTGAAGCAAGCGCATGGAAACAGGAAAAAGCTGAAGCAAGCGCATGGAAACAGGAAAAAGCTGAAGCAAGCGCATGGAAACAGGAAAAAACTGAAGCAGAAGCAAGCGCATGGAAACAGGGTTGGTTCGATCTCATCATGCCTTGGTGACTGCGAATTCTATCCTGGCATATCGGCAACTGACATGATGTGGCCATATAATCTGCATCCAGCATGGCCTCAGCCACATTTTCCTCCAGTTCACTTGCCAATAGCATTTGATCCTTGCCCCTTTGGAGTTGCTGAAATGGAACATCCAGTCAACTGTTATGGCACTTCCTTTTATCACCAGGACATGGTCCAGCCAACACATCAGGAGCAGCCTTGGTACCAAGAGGGACCTCCAATTGAGCCACCATGGACACCCAAGAACACCAGAGTCAGCAAAGGGAGTAAGAAATTCACAGGCAAGTGACGCTGTCCCTTGAAGATCGCTACATGGAATCTATTGAGAGGCAGGCGATGTTGGAAACGTTGACTCCAGTCGCCTAGCCCTCAACTTCGACCTAAAAGGCTTCAGAAGAGGACGAGAGGAGGAGAAAATGCAAGACTTGAAAGAATCTTTGTGGCCTGTGGCCGTATTTTTCTTTTCCTGTTGTATTTTCGCTGCTCTCTGAACATGTACTCCCTCCGTTCCACAATATATGACATTTTAGCATGTGTGCATGTTCACATGTATGTAGATGTATGTAGACATGTTTTAGTGTGCATGTTCACTCATTTTAGCATGCATTTAGACAATATATGTGAGAGCTAAAACGTCTTATATTATGGAACGGAGGGAGTATATAGCTCTTCCCTTGCTCTTTTAAGTGTTAGCCTTTCTCTCGTTAGTGCTCTAAGACCTCCAGGTTGCAGTAGCGTTTTTCCTTTGGAGCTACGGGATCGGAACTTGTAATGCAGTTTATGTTTTGGACCTGCTCGAAGGTGGTGCGCCCCTGATGATTAAAATAGTGAGTGAAATGCACGTACGGTCCATATACTCGCCGGCGATGTCTAACTTGGTCCCTAAACTATGGAATTGCGCTATTACAGTCCATAATCTTGCTCTGAATGATCACGTACGGTCCAAACGACGGAAGGCACCGTACAACGCTGACGTGTCATATGGTTCGGCCCCACTTGGTGCCCCACTGCGTGATTCTAGTTGATACCGTACTCCCCTGTTTCCCTCTGTTCTATCGAGGGTTTGGGCATGAACGGCGGCGGCGGAAAAAGGTGATCGGCGGCCAACCGACGCTGCAAATAGCCTGATTGCGGAAGGGATTTGAAGCCCGCGGCTGGACAAGGCGATAAACTTGCTCGCCGGAGATGGCGCCCGTTCGGCGGGCAGAAGGAGGCCTCGTTCCCGTGTACGGTTTTTTTTTTTTTGAAACGAGGGGCAAAAGCTTTGCCCCGTATATTAATTAAGGAGAAGATTGCAAGAAAGCAAGTTTGTGACCGGGAAACACAACCCAACTACTCACGCGGTAACAAATTGCCCAAACATTTGGCACCCGCGAGGACCCACAAGCGAGCCTCATTTTTAACTCTGTCTAATAAGACTAACGACGAAACGCTCTTATTCTGGAACACCCTAGCGTTACGCTCATTCCACACCTCCCACGTGACTAGTAAGGTGAGAGAAGCGATGGCCTTGCGGTGTGGAGCAGCGTTGGTCATCCGGATCCACCACTCCGGAAAACTGAGGTCAAGCCAATCTCCAGTGTTGATGTTGTGGAGACCTAGCCAACCTTTAGTAAGATCCCAAATTCTTCTTGTGAAGCGACAATGCACGAGGAGGTGAACAAGAGACTCCTGTGTTTGCTTGCAGAAGGGACAGAGACCACAGTTTGGCCACCCTCTCTTGGCGAGGCGATCGGCCGTCCAGACTCTGTTTTGGTTTGCAAGCCAGGCAAAGAATTTCGTCTTGGGCGGCGCCCATGGCCTCCAAACCGACTTGTGCATGTAGGAGGTGATGGTTCCCATGAATTGCATCTTGTAAGCAGATTTGGTCGAAAACTCCCCGTTTTCAGTGAGTTTCCAACGGATTTCATCACCAACATCTTGGTTTAAGTGGACATTTGTGGTAAGGCTCCAAAGCTCCACAAACTGCGAGAAGTGCTCCGTGGTGAAGCCTTCGTCAAGGCGCACCTTGCCCACCCAACTATCGTCGAGCAAAGCCTTTCCGACGGAACAGTTTTTCATGCTCGAGCGCTCGAAAATGAGGGGCGCAATATCTTTTGGTTTCCTCCCCCCCAACCAAGGCGCATGCCAAAAGGGAGTTTTGAGCCCATTACCAACGGAGATGGTTGTTGCAGCGTAGAAAAGATCCATGTCCTCGCTTGTGCAAGGGTTGCCAAGACCCACCCAAATTTTTCCGGGGTCCTTCCACTCAAGCCAAGGCCAACGCAGGCGCAAGGCGGAAGCAAACTTTCCCAGGTGAAGGATTCCAAGCCCACCTTGCTCCTTAGGGCGGCAAACCAACTCCCAATTGACTTTACATTTAGCGCCGGTGGTCTTGTCTTTTGCCGACCACAAGAAAGCGCGTTGGATTTTGTTGAGAAACTCCATGGTGCCCGGAGGAACGATGAGAGGCGTCAAGTAGTAGATTGCTTGGGACGCAATGACGGACTTGACAAGAGCAGCCCGGCCGGCCGTCGCGACATATCTGCCATTCCAAGTGGGCAACTTACCCGCACACTTATCCTCAAGGTGCTGGAAGTCCACTCGCTTGAGGCGCCACACGGACAACGGCAGCCCAAGGTAGCGCAAAGGGAAGGTGGCTCTCTTTGCCGGTAAGCCCTCAAGGATGTCGTCAAGGTCGACAGCAGCACACCTTATTGGAACCACGGAACTCTTGTCGAAGTTGGTGCAAAAACCCGTAACCTCTCCAAAAGCATGGAGAATGGACGCGAAATTCTGAATGTCCTCCTTGATAGGCGCCACAAAGACCGCCGCATCATCCGCGTAAAGGGAAGTCCTCAAAATGGTGCCTCTACCCCGCAGCTTGTGAAGAAGTCCTTCTCTAGTTGCATTTTCCAAGATTTGTGTGAGGGGATCAATCGCCAGGACAAAGAGAAGTGGAGACAACGGGTCTCCTTGCCTAAGGCCACGGCCATGCGAAATGGGGGGGCCGGCAACACCATTAAGCAGCACACGCGAGGATGCCGTGGAGAGCAAGGCGGCAATCCAGTTCCGGAATCTAGGGGGGAAACCGCGGCGTTGGAGGAGATCCAAAATGTATTCCCAGCGGACCGAGTCAAACGCCTTGCGAATGTCGAGCTTGAAGAGTAGCGCTGGGGTCTTCCCTTTATGGAAGCGCCTAGCGAGGTTCCTGACGTAGAGGAAATTGTCATGGATGCTTCTTTTCTTAATGAAGGCACTTTGGGCGTTGGAGACAAGGTCGTTCATGAGGGGCCCAAGACGAAGAGCCAGCATTTTGGAGATGATCTTTGCAATAGCGTGGATGAGGCTAATAGGCCTGTAGTCGGAGACCTCCTCCGCACCCTCCTTCTTCGGCAAGAGAACAATATTGGCGGAGTTTAGCCAATGAAAATTATCCGAGTGAAGATTGCCAAAGAGGTTGATCACCCGCATAACGTCCACCTTGATGATGTCCCAGCATTTCTTGAAGAAGGCCCCGGTAAAACCATCGGGGCCTGGGGCCTTGTCACTTGGCATTTGATTAATCGCATTTTTCACCTCCTCCTCGGTGAAGGGATCTCCAAGGGAGCGAAGGTCCTGATCCTCAAAGTGAAGCCCCTCCCAATTAAAATCTTGTGTCCTAGCTTGCCCATGTCCCATGATGGAGTTGAAATGGTTGTGGACCAACCCCTGTTTGGCACCATGGTCCGTCACCCAACCATTGTTGAACTTGAGGCGATGTATGTGGTTTTTTCTCCTCCTCGAATTAACCCTCATATGAAAGAATTTTGTGTTGGCATCTCCTTCTCTGATATTTGCGATCCTTGCACTCTGTTTTTTCCTGGCTCTCTCCACGACCGCCAAGGCCACAACTTTCCTCTTGAGCCTGGCCCTTAGATCCCTCTCAGCCGCCGAGAGCACCCTATTTTCTTGTGCCAAGTCGAACTGAAGAATGACAAGCAGAGCGGCATGCACCAAGACTTTGGAGTTGGAGAACATGCCACGGCTCCATCTTGAAAGCCTCAAACCCGTGACGCGCAACTTGTGATGGAGGATGTGGCATGGCTCAGTGTGGGTAGAGGTCTCGCTCCACGCCTTTTGCACCACATCATAAAAACCGGGGAGGCGTGACCAAAAGTTCTCGAACTTGAAAGTTCGAGGTCTACGGGGGCCCCGGTCATCGGCAAGCAGGAGCGGGCAGTGATCCGAAAGAGAGGATGACAAGGCGTGAAGGACATGGGTGTCGAAGCGAACGTCCCATTCGGAGTTGCAGTAAAAAGCATCAAGCTTGGACAAAGTGGGATCTGCCCTCTCATTACTCCAAGTGAACCGGCGGTTTTGAAGATGAACTTCCTTAAGCTCACAAGATTGCAGGGCATTGCGGAAACGGATGATGCGACCCCGGTTTATGTTGCGGTTGTTCTTGTCTTGGGCACGTCTAATTTGGTTGAAATCACCAAGCACCAACCATCGGACGCCAGCCGGGGGCTTGAGATTGGTGAGCTCATTAAAAAAGTCATCTTTGCGGTTTGACGCCGTAGGACCATAGACGGTGGTGATCATGAAGTCACCCTCTTCGTCAGCGTTGATGATGTGGACTGTGGCGGAAAGCGTAAACTCCGTAGTGACGAAGTTAGTGAGTTGCACAAGAGAATCATCCCACAACATTAGGATCCCGCCTCTCGTACCCGTCGCAGGTTTTTCGGCAAAGCTTTTGAGGCGATTTCCACCAATGTAGCAGGCGTCGTAGGGTGACACCGGTCCCAGCTTAGTCTCTTGCAGGCAAACAATATGACACGTGGAAGAGGCAACGGTTTCGTGGACTGCATCTTGCCTGTTCGTGTCGTTCAAACCCCTCACGTTCCAGTCCAAAATATTAGGGAGAAGATCTAACATTGGACACAAAAACAACCCATCATGGACAAAGCGGAATTCATTGACATCACCAGGCATAGGCGCCAAACAGTAGAAATAGCGGCAATGAAACAGTAACACATGGCCAGCATACACGATTGCTGGAACAGGCTCCAGTTGAGCAAGTTGAGCAATCTGGTACAGCAACCCGCCGCTCCAACCCATCCTTCAAAACTAAACTGAAAACTGAACTGGTACTGCAAATGGTACTGCAACATCGGAAAACTAGGAAGACCCAGCAGCAGCGTCAAAAACCAAAGCGGACTAGGCATCGGTGGAGGCAGTAGCCGCGTCGGCGTCCAGGTCCTGCAGGTCGAGCCCAGCGGCACCTCCATGGCTGAGCAGCGCCTCCTCCAGGGCGTCATCTTCGGGTGTAGCCACCTTGAAGATGACCCGCAGCGCGGCCATCGCCATGCCGGACACCTCCCCATCGAAAGTGTGGGCAAACGCTTCTAAAGCAGCTTCAGTCACCTCCTCGCCGTCTTGAACGATGCCAAGACCGCGGCAAACAGCAAGCTCAGCCGCCTTTGCCACCGGCTTGGCCTTGCGCTTCTCCTTCATGCGGTTGCTGGTGCGGCGCAGAGAGAAGCCTCCCGTCTTGTCAATGGTCACGCCAGCCATCGTCTTCCTTCGGTTTGCTGGCCGCCGCGGCGGCGGAGTGGAGAGAGGCGGGGACAGCAGGTGGTCCTTGCACGCAGTGAAGAGCGCGGCAAGGGTCCCGGCTGTAGCCACACCTTGGCTGGGAGCAGCGTTCCTTCTTGAGTCCTTGTACGGTGAGTTCAGTTCGTACTTGTCGTCTATCCTGGTCCTGTTTTGTATCAATTCTTTGTGTTGATTTAAATAAGATGGTGGTGTTCCATGTGCCGGCACGTAGTATTTTAGATGTAGTGTATTTTTATTTCGGATTTTGGCTGAGCGGAAGGTCTAAAAATTGGCCCTTTTCTCTTTGTTATGTACAATGTGCAGAGGAAGGAACCGATGGTTTTACTGTGGAGAAGACATGCATGACCCCACGTTTCATGTTGGACAGATATTTCAGTCAGTTGATCAATTGAGGAAAGCAATTAGAGAGTATAGTTGTAAGCACAGGCGCAACATCACATTTCCAAGGAATGTCAAGATAAGAGTTTTAGCAAAATGTGAAGATGGATGCCCCTGGTCCCTTTTTGCTTCCAAGGACAGCAGAACAAAGGCCATAATGGTGAAAACTTTCAAGGATGAGCACACTTGTGAGAAGAAGTGGCAAGTAAGGGCATTTACTGCTTGATACATTGGCAAGCATTATGTCAATGAGATAAGAGCCAATGACAAGATGACACTGAAAGGTTTAGCTCAGCTTGTCCAGAAAGATTGGAATATGACACCGAAAAGAGGCAAGATAGGGAGAGCAAGGAAGTTTGCTTTTAACATTATATATGGCGATGAAACTGCACAATATAATCAACTCTGGGATTATGGACATGAGCTAAGGAGATCCAATCCAGGAAGCACCTTTTTCTTGTTATTGGATGATCAAGGGCACTTCAGGAGATGTTATTTCTCATTTGATGCCTGCAAGCGGGGGTTTTTAGCTGGCTGTAGGCCTATAATATTTCTAGATGGGTGTCATTTGAAGACTAAGTTTGGTGGAATTCTTTTAACTGCAATAGGAATGGATCCGAACGATTGCATCTTTCCTGTGGCTTTTGCTATTGTTGAAGCTGAAGACACTAGCTCTTGGAGGTGATTTTTGACAGCTCTGAAGCAAGATCTAGGCATTGTCAACACTACTCCATGGACTATTATGTCGGACAAACAAAAAGTAATTTTCTGAGCTAAATTTTAGTTGCAGCATTGTCTTACCAGAATTTTAATTGAATAAGTTGCAATATTGTCTTACTTGTGTGTAGGGATTAATTAAGGCAGTTCGAGAGCTATTTCCAGATTCAGGCCACAGATTCTGCGTACGACACCTTTGGCAAAATTTCAATAAAACATTTAAAAGTGAAGTGCTCAAGAATCAACTTTGGAAATGTGCAAGAAGCAGCACAACTGCGAAGTGGCAAGAGAATATGGATCAGATGCTTGTTTTCAGTAAAACTGCACATGATTGGTTAGAGGAGCTGGCACCTGACACATGGGTGCTGAAGAGAAGAAATTAGCCGCTGCAGAAAAGAAGAAAAAAAACAAATGAGGAGAAGCTTGCAGTTGCAGAGCAGAAGAAATTAGCGCAGGAAGCTAGGAAAAAAGAGGCAGCAGCAGCTAAACATGCACTTGCAGAGCAGAAGAGATTAGCTCAGGAAGCTAAGGAAAGACAAGTATACGAAGAAAAGAGAAGAGAAGAAGAGGAGGCAAGAACCAGATTGAACAATGAAGAGAAAGAAAGGCAGAAGGCCTGGGAAGAGCACCTGCATAGAGGTGAAGTTGCAAGAGAATCGGCCTCTGAGAAATATAAAAGAAAAAGTTCGGAGGAAAGCAGCAGCACATCCACCCGGGCGCCTTACAAGATACCCAGAAAAGTTTCCATGTTTGATTATCTCAGATACCCAAGACAGCCCTGAGTGTGTTCGTCATGGTTTCATGCAACAATGTGTAGTGGGATGTTTAAAACTGCTAGTTTTGTTTAGTTCTGTTACGTTTGGTTTATAGTAATCAGTATGCATTGAGTATGTTCAGACCTGGTTACTTGTGTTAGCTTTCTTTACTGAAACTTATGCTCTGTTCTATTGTTGCATATGTCATTTTGTTTCCTGATTTGTTCTACATACTATATTGCTGCACATATGTTCTCAACGTGGTATCATAGATTCAAATATGGTCACACATAGGACAATTATGTGAAAATATTGTTCAACTCAAACTTTATTTAAACATCACATGGCACATTACTCTGGGAAATTTTGCTCCTCCCACACAGCAAATTCACACACACACACTTCATTGCTTCACTGCCAACACAATCATCAGACAAGCAATCATCCCTAGACCAAATACTATAGCTCCTAGCACCCACACAATCTCCAACAATTGGCTGGACAATTTCAATGCTTGGCACCAATTGGTTCTTCATCTTCCTGATACCTCCTCCAACTTCTGTTCTGTAGCTGTGCGCATCGCCGCGGTGCAGCAGGTAGGAGCTGGAGCGACGGCCGGCCTTGGGGAGAAGGATGGACGGGCGCCGGGAGGTGCCAGAGGGAAGGGCGGCGAGCGGAAGCCCTCCGTCCAGGTCGGCCGCGTCGGACCTCGCCGTGGAGTTGGGGCGGGCGGCGGCCGGCGGCCGGGAGGACCTGGCGTTTGAAGACAAGGAAGGGAACCAGGGGAACCAGCTCGATTGAGGGATTTTCGAGTGGGGATTGACGCAGTGGGGCCGAACCATATGACACGTCAGCGCTATACGGTGCCCTTCCGTCGTTTGGACCGTAGGTGGTCGTCCATAGCAAGTTTATGGACTGTAATAGCGCAATTCCAGAGAGTTTAGGGACCGAGTTAGACATCGCCGGCGAGTATATGGACTGTACGTGCATTTCGCTCTAAAAAAAAGTTGGAAACGTTGATTCAAGTCTATGGCAGGCAGTAAATTGAGGACCCTTCTGGAGGCTGTGTGTCTCTCAGAGCATCTCCACCGGGGGGGGCCTCCAAGTGACCCCCAAAGGGGGGTCCGGGCGGCTTCAAATCCGGCGCGGCTGAACAGTTTGATTGCCGGACGAGTTCGACACTTTTATTAATGCATGAAACTACTTATTTGCATATCATTACAACTAGAAATTCCGAAAACTACTCCTCGTCATCGGAGTCGGCATTGGGCGGCGGTGTTTCTGGCTCGTCGTCCGCCGGCGCCGCGTCTGGAGGTCCCTGCTCCCACTCCGGTGCCACCGCTGCCTGGGGGGAGGCCGGTTCTGCATGTGCACCAGCCGCACGGGACGGCCACGGGGACCAAGGCTCTCACGGTGAGTACGCAGGGCGTGCCGGTGATGGAGTTGCGGGCTCGGCCTCCTGCTCCTGATCGGCCACGGCGTCCTGCTCCTGATCGGCCTCGACGTCCACGGCCTCCTTGTCCTGCTCCTGATCAGCCTCGACGTCCACGGCCTCCTTGTCCTGCTCCTGATCGGCCACCACGGGCTCCTTCTCAGGCGACGACATGGCGAGCGAGTTTTGGGCGGTGGTGCGTGGAGAGATTGTGACGGCGTGGATATATCGCTGCGAAACCGCGTGAACGCAACCCCGAAGCGACGCGCCGGCGGTTGCACGTCCACACCAAACCGCCGTGTTCCAAAGCGACGCGAAGGTGAACCGGCGGCGGTTCGTGCGCCCGCAAGGTGTTCGATCTATTGCTCAAAACTAGGGCCATTTGGGGGGTGGACCTTTGGGGTGCGCCGCTGTGGGCGGGGTCAAAAACATGGGCGGACACATGTCCGGCACCTCCCAATTGGGCCTCCATTGGGGGGGTGCCGGACACGAATTTGGAGGCCCTCGGTGGAGATGCTCTGATACAAGGGTTCACTAGAGCGGAGAAACTCTGACCTATGGCAACAAGTGTACGGGGATACGGCAATCTATGGCAACAATTTTTTCTTAACATTACACTAACATGAATAAGTGTTAATCTGATATTAACCTCGCATACAATCGAAAGTTATATAGCAACGACACATAAACTTTAATTCTATGTACTTACCGAGTATCATGTTCAAACGACACATAATAGTTCTCGCCCCAATAATTAAAAATAGAACATAATACGCGGAGATTATAATAGATTTACCATAACATTTGTGATCCCTATGGAACCATTTAATGCAAACATCTACGTAGTCATAAACTTTCTCTTAGTCACTCTGAACACAATAACATAAAAAATGGCCTCAAGCTCTCAAAAGTATTTTACGACTATTGATTTAGTGGGCATTTTATAACAAATTGATCAAAACTATGCTCTTCTTAACTTTACCTAAACATATATCATGTCCACATTAGATATTCATAATTGTACTAAAGAGAACGGGGCAGAGCCCTAGTGGATAAACCTAGCAACCAGAGTCCGTATCACGTCGGGGGTGAATTTCTGGAATTCTCACAAAGGAGCAATTCTTTTATAAAAGTAAGCCACCAATGGGTAGTCCTGGTTGGTCTTTTTTTAATATATAATTGTACTACAAGAACGCAACCACTAGATATATCATGTTGTACTACAAGAACGCAACCACTAGATTTACCATCTGGCCGGACCCTAGCCTGTACAGCTCCAAAATCTCTTGTAACCGAGCTGCTCCATCATTTGAGGCTTGAGAAAAAAACCAAGCAATCGTCAGCTAAAAGAAGGTGAGACACCCATGGGGAGTGCATGATCACTCTTACTCCACGTGCCAAATGTATTGGACCCTTAAACTTGAGCATGCTACTTAATCCTTCGCCACACAGCAAGAAAAGGTACGGGGACCCCTTGGCGAATACCCTACTTCCGAGAAAACACCATTAACTCGGACAGAGAAGGAGACCGTCTCAACACATGTGATGACCATATTAATCCATCTATCCCCGCAAACCCCAGCTTCTTCATAATTTCCCTCAAATAGCACCATTCAACCATATCATAGGCCTTAGCCATATCTAGCTTGATAACACAAGCACCTGATTTTCCTTTCTTCCTTTTTAAATAATGAATGCATTCGTACGTCGTAAGCACATTATCAGTAATAAGACATCCAGGTAAGTGCCATATCTATTGTCAGTCGTCGATACCGTTCGCAAAGATTAGGTACCCAGGGTGCCACGCACCACGGTGTGAGAAACGTGCCAAGCCTGTCTGTCACGTCGGATTTCAGTTTGGCAGCCGAGCGCGGCAAGCCGGCGACGCAACGGAAAAAGAAACGGGCAGCGCTAGGCGTCCCCGGGGGATCTTTCCGTCCGATCCCCCGGGTCGGTGACCGTCGGATCAAGCCATCATGGACCGTCGGATCCGCGTCACCCCCACCAACCGCGCGCGTTGCTGCCGCTGCAGCAAATCCACTCCCTCGTAGCAAAAACGGTCATAACGGCAAATCGAGCAGAATCCCGTGACTTGCGGGAGGCGACGCGCAAGGCGGACGGCGACGAGCGGGGCGGTGCGCCGTGTAGCTCCGCAGTTGCTGCCGAGATGGACCACCTCCGCCGCCCCATCCTGTACCCACCTCCTGGCCATCCTCACCACGTAGAGCCGCCCGCCATAGTCGATTCGAGCGTGAGCTCGAACCCTCCTCCACGGCAACGGCAGCGAGCTACGTACAGATCTGCAACCGGCGGCGACGGAGCAAGCTTTATGCAAGGATTTATGGGTGATATCATGAATCCCTCGATGGTTTTCGACGTGGATCCAGAGATCGAGCAACCCGCAGCTTCGGTAAGTCAGATTTGCTGCTGCCTTCAGAAATTAGTTTTACAATTTGAGATGAAATATGTGTGTTCCTTCCTTTGCAAAAAACTTGAACGTAGCAATTTTGATATGTAGCAATTCTGATATGTAGCTGGGGTGCTTGTGTGTAGCATTTCTGATATGTAGTTATTGTGGGTAAGAAAAATTCAGAAGCAAAAATGTAATTCTGATGCAGAAAATTCATAAGAGTTGCAGCAAATTGCTTTGTATAAGTAAGCATCGTAGAACCTGCATTGCAACAACTATGTCAGCAGGATTGTAGCAAGCTTTATCTGATGGGAGCAAAATTTAAAAAGTGTTTGAATACAGTTCTGTCCTATTGTGACTGATGAACTGGTTTTTTGCTACATGTAAAACCTTTGATGCTTCATGAGAAACCTAATGTCTGATGCTTGCAAGACAAATTTGCTGCAATAAAACATATTGAACTAATGCTTCATACAAATGTTTTTTAATGATGCAGGGTTTTGTTGCAGATAGCATCCTAGGTGGTTTTGACCTGAACCAGCCTGCTCATGCAGAAAGCTTGGATGCTTATGTGCAGCCTGACAATGCTCCCAATGGTTTTGTTGACGGGCCACAAAGCGCAGCAACTGATGCTGCTTCAGTTGCTGCTGAAGAAGTTGGTGAGGAGGTTTGCTCCCAACCAGTGTTCCCTATGTTGGTATGACATTTGACTCCATAGAGGAAGCACAGGTAGTGTACAATGACTACGCATGGAAGTTGGGTTTCGGTACACACATAGGGAACGCCAAGTACAGTCAAGCAAGAAATGCACCAAAAGACGCAATCCTGAGCAGAGTGTTTGAGTGTGTACACGCTGGAAGACCTGCTGCAGCAAAACCTGCTACTTGAAGCAAATCTGTTGTTGCTGCGATGGTGGAGGATGCAACTATTGACATGAGCGCCTACTCTGGACAGAAATCTCGCAGCAAGCAAGTTGGTGTGCACAAGGATGCTCCTGACTCAAGACAGCGCAGTAAGTTGCTCCGCCATGATTGTAAGGCAAAGATGCTAGTAGGGAGGCGTGGCGGTGTTTGGACTGTGAGCAATTTCGTTGAGGAGCACACACATCCAATGGTGCAGCAAATTGGACGCCGCCGGTACTACCGCTCACATAGAAAGGTGTCGGAGGAGGATTTTCAGTTGCTATAGACATTGCACAATCAGAACATAACAACAACAAAAATCATGGGCTGCCTCGGAAGTGTGCATGGCGGAGACCCGAGATGCCTTGGTTATGTGAAGAGGGATGTTTCGAACATCAGGACCATGCTGCGAGAAGAGGTGACGCTGCGAGATATGAGCATGACCATGGAGTATTTCAAGAAGTGGCAAGCCGAGTGCCCCAGTTTCTATTATGCTTCGCAGGTAGACGCGAACAATGCAGTCAGAGCTTTCTTCTCGGTGGATGGGAGGACATGAGCTTTGTACCCCAAGTACAAGGACTGCGTGTTCTTTGACACCACATTATGTACCAATCGCTACAACATGCCCTTTGCTCCGATAGTTGGCATAAACAACCACACCCACACTATAGTCCTTGGGTGTGCTTTGCTACCGGATGAGAAAGTTGAGACATTCAAATGGGTATTCGAGAAATGGATGGAAGCAATGGGTGGTGAGCAACCAGAGCATGTAATGACTGATCAATGCAGCAAAATTACCGCAACAATAAAAGAGGTTTTCAAGAAGTCAATACACCGGGCCTGCGTCTTCCATGTCCTGCGCCTAGCAAGAACCAAACTCGGGCCACTTGTGAGAGAAGGCAACCCGTTTGCTGATGCTTTCTATGCATGCATATATGGCACGGACACGGTCGAAGAATTTGAGGTTTGCTGGTAGCAAATGGTGGAAAATTTTGCTCTTCAAGAGAACAAACACCTGAATAACATGTGGAAATCTAAGGCTACATGGGCTCCGGTGTATTTCAGGAAAAGTTTCTTCCCGTTTACAAGCACAACAGGGAGATCAGAAGGTCTCAACTCGTACTTCAAGACATTGATCACTCCTAGTGACTCGGTCTGGACCTTCGTGCAGCAATATGAAATGTGCCAGACCTTGATGCTTGATCGCGAGGACAACTCAGGGTTCATAATGGAGGCTACAACAACACCACTTTGGGGGAGGTGAGAACTATATGCATGTAGCACTAATTCTTGTTGTAGCAACTTATTTTCTTCAATGTAGCATACTACACAAAGTAATGAAGCAACTATGTTGATGTATTTTAGCAACAAGCAAGTTTAAACACCGTTAAAGGCATGTTGTTGTAGCATTACATTCTATCTGATGTAAGCACCTGCTAACCTCTGTTGTAACATTAAAAAATTGTAGCTACCCAATGGAGAAACAAGTGCTTGCTTTCTACACCAGGGAGGTGTTCGAAAGATTTCAGAAAATGATTGTAGCATCAACAAGGTTTTATCCGCTGCGAGCAGAGGAAGATGCCCTTTGCTACGATCTTGTTCCAAACCCAGGAATTGAAATGAAGACATACAGGGTTCGAGTGGTGGTTGAGGATGGGCTCTATTCATGTGGCTGCAATGTATTTGAGATGTGTGGTCTGATCTGCCCACATATCATCCGGGTGATGGTGCACCTGAATGTGCAGGAGATACCGGAGAGATACATGCTACGTCGATGGTCTGCTGCAGCAACAACGCCCTCCCCAGACCCTGGAACAAATGCCATCAGGTTTGGTGTCCCTCCAACGAACACACTGAAGTATAATGCATTGTGTAGGAAAATGAATGATCTTGCATCAGATGCATGCTTCGCTGATGCTACCTACATAATGGTGTCTGAGCTGGTTGCTGATACAGCTAACCGGGTCGGTGCGATGACAAGAGAATTAATTGCAGCGGCTAATCAACCGCAGCAGGATGCAGAAACAAACAATGCTCAGGCAACTGAAACTGAGGAGCAACGGATACAAGCACAGCAAGCTCAAGGTGACCAAGAAGTGCAAAACGTGAATGATGGACCTGACAGTAGAAAACTGAAAAACCCTGCAAGGGTAAAGCCGGCTGGTCGTCCAAAGTTGAAGGAGCAAAGGCGGAAGCCATTGATTGAGCTGCGCCAGGAAGCAAATGCAAAGAGAAGGAAGAAGGCAACTGAACCAAAAACAGACAAGAAGCAGGTCCCCAAGCAACGTAGGAAGAAAAGGGTGAAGAAATGTCCGTTTTGCAATGAGGAAGGGCATGTGGTGCAAGAATGCATGTACTTCAAAGCGAGGCAGGCGAGACAAGCTGAGTTAGACGCAGGAGCTGAGTTGAGGCTGTAGATGCTATACATACAAATTTGCTGCACACATTCATACTTGTATATCGTTTCTGGTGCTGTTGTAGCTTTTGATAGTAAGATTACATTTTGGAAACAATTACTCTGTCTTGGGATGAACTATTTGGTTCATATAAGATTGGTCTGGTTAATGTTTGCTTCGTACTAAGATTACATTGTCTGGTTAATGTTTGTAGCAAACCTCTTTATATGTTACAGCAAGCTATTTTATCTAAATGAGCAATAAAAAGTGAATGCATTTTTAGCAAAAAATGTTCTGATATGACACCAGTCGTTAAAAATATTGTAACAAATAGGAAATGTGTAGGAAGCAAAAGAAATCATCATTCATAGCAACATTATTATACATATGTAGCAAAGATTGTTGCTGCAAAGAAAACTTGATGTTATGGCTCAGTATGTATAACTGTAGCAAACTGTAAAATCAGCAACGCAACATCAAGTTTATTCAATTTCAGCAAAAGATGAACACGTATGTAGCAAAAACACACAAAAAGAATGTTGTTACCAGTTTAAAAAGACAATCTTTGTACATGTCTTCTCCAGGAGAGAAATTTATCCAGATAGTGAAAAAGTAACAAAAGGCATCACATGTTCAAACTGAGTTACATAGGTAGCAAACTACAAAAGTATCACATATTCCAACTGGTTACATAGGTAGCAAACTTCATGGTGACATGACATCTGGACAGTGAGATACAAACTACATGAACAAGTAGAAAAACTTCATGGTGACATCTACAAACTAAGCTTCCTATTCATCAACCAAGTCCTCTTCCATTATCTTGACAAGGTTCCCTTTATTCTCCCTGCTGTCAATGAGTTTTGCTGCGACAATCATGCGGAAGCTTGGGATTGCAGCAACATCGAAGTCCGCCATCACCTTCCATTGAAGTGTTCCATGTACAACATTGTGAAAAACCCACAATCATAGTTGCAGCAAAACAAAATAAATAAAAGTTAATTTAACCAGTGAAACACAATAGTATCTTTTTCTGAAAAAGTTACATGGAGTAACTATGGTGCAGCAAACAAAAAATGCTTACAGTGTCTTTGCTTCGGGTGGGGAGGTGTGATGTGCTTGAAGCCTGACCAGTCAATGTTGGAGCACTTTGCAGCAGTTACAAGTGTCACAAAATTTGTAAAATGCAGAAACAAAAATATGTGACAAGTTAGAAATGCCTAGAAAATGCCTAACATGATTCCTAGGAAGACATAAAAAATGTGTTCTGTAGCAACCCACCAGGTTTTTTGCTGCATCCTCCAATATGGTCTTGTCCTTGGATTTTGTCAAGAATCAAAAGTATGAAACTGCTTGTGCAGCAAGTTGACTGAACACAGAATCCAGTGGTGACTCTTGACGACAGGGAAGTGAAGCTGCATTGCAGCATTGAAGCAAAACACATTCAGAAAAAACATGTAACAAGAGTGTGGTTTTTTGGATAAAATGAAAAACTCACAAGGTCAGACTTCATAAACTTGAAATCTTTATTTAGGGTGTTGAACTCTCTGATGCACTCTTCTGGGTCAAATTCTTCTGGATCCATAGTTAGCTTCATCTTTTTTTTGGTTTTGTAGCAAATAAGAAAGCAAAAGGCATACTCAGGTTATAGAAAAAAAGGAAAGGTGTTGTAGCAACAACATTATGATGCCTCTGTTGATACATTAAGAAAGCAAAAAAGGAAAGCATGCTGCGAAAACGCACCGTTAAATAGCAAGAAAATGCAAACTTCTTCAACTCTTTTGCGCTTTTTTTCGATGCCTCTTTTGATACCTTATTCGAGTTCTCAGTCCACACACCCATGACCTGAGACTCGAGATATTGGCGAGGACGCAGTGAAGAATGAAAGCTCTTGTATGTACAGTGAGTACGCCCAATCTCAACAAACGGAGTGCTGCAATGAAACAAAAGTGTGATGAGAAAAACAGCAAAATTCAGGAAAGTAGCAACATATCTGTACAGTTGTAGCACCCAAAATGTAGTAAAAAAGCAAACGTACAGCAGTAAGGCAGCAAAGTACAAAAATTCTACTCTAATATAACTATTATGATCCAGTAAAGTAGCAAAAAGCTCACGAATTGCATTCTTCTTCTTCACACGGTCAGATTTCAACTCCCGAGTATGCTGATGAACTGATCATATGTGTTAGCAACATCTAAAGGGACCTTCATGCTCTTTAACTTTTTCTTAGGCGACAAGTCCTCCTTCATAGCTCTCTTGAACCTTGTCTGCTTCTCGAGTGTATGAACACCTACACTGGCACCATTCTCTGTAGCATCCTCAGCATCTGAAGCAAAAAAAAGAGATTGCACACGAATCAAAAAAAATGAGAGAAAAATGTAGTGAATGGAGCTGAGTAAAAAGATGCGAGTAAATGAACCTTTGATATTCTGCTGCACTGGTGTCAGAGCCTCGGATACCTCAACTGTTGCTTCGACGGTTTTTTGTGCAGCAAGAGAGACTGGAACATCACAAATGGGTTTGTATCATCAGGAATGGACTCTGAAGCATCAAGAATGGACTCTGGAGCATCAGCAATGGACCTGTAGCATTTGCCAGCAAATCTGTAGCTACAACATCCTTTTGTGCAGCAGGAGAGGCTGGAGAATTGCTTCCCAAGTCATTTGCTACGGCATCATCATGTGCAGCAGACGAGGTTGGAGCATCACTCGCAACTTGTGCGTCCTTGGCTACCTCTGGTACAATGGCATGGTTATCCACACATGATGTATCAGCACAAGAGATGGAGTAGAACTGCACAGCTCATGATGGGGTGTTGTTACGGCGAGATCCTTGGCTTGGCTGCACAGCTCAAATGATGGGATGTCATCCCAATACCCTGGAGGTATCACCCTCTTGGGACTGTTGGGAATTGGGTGGACGGTCGGAGATCTCGCAGGGCTGTTGACATCCTCATTGCCACCGGCATCAGCTCCGGTGCCGGATGAGTCTATGATAACAGCAGTTTGTGGCACGTTTGCTTGTATAATACCACAACTTGATTTGTCTGCTGCCATTGTAGCATTGTGTTGCTGCTCACCCTCCTTAATTTCTCCACAGCAACCCTGGCCTTCTTTTGCTCATCAACCCCATCAGTGGTCACCTCCAAGCTTAAGCCTCTTTTTATGCTCACCCCATTTTGGATTCACCGCCTTATCCCTCATCCTCTTCTGCTGATCACCAACTTTTGCTGCAGCCTCTGGGACCTCAACATCTTTTGCTGCGACCACTTTTGCTGCGACCAATCATCTGATAACTCGTTTGCTTCATGAACAACTGCTGGGCCATTTTCATGTGACAGCTCTTCTGCTGTGACCCCTTTTGCTGACTGGTCTAAAGCTACAGCAACATCAGTTGCAGCATCGGGTTTTTTCGCCTTCTTCTTTACCCAGCCCTCTTTTTGTAAACAACCCCTTTTGCTGGACGCCTTGTCACATCACCATCCTTTGCTGCGCCAACATCGGGCTGTTTTGGTGCATCCTCTTCCTGTGACGCCTGATCCTTTTGCACATTCCCCTGCAGGTCTGGTGAGGTGTCAGTTGAAAACACGACGACCGTCACCCTCTCTCATAGCAGCATCAACATCAAACAGCAAGCTAGACATCCGTTTTGAGTGCATGTTTTTCAAGCCTTCACTGAGTTGCTTCAGAGTGTCATCTACCTCAGAAGCAAAAAGGACCCTATGCTTCTCACAAATGCTTGAACCGGGTGGAACCTGTCAGTTTGAAAAATGGAACATATATTAGTAAGGAGCACATAATAAAAAATGTGATAACCTAATAACATGAATGTAGCAAAATTTCACGATAATGTAGCAGGCAATTTAATAACAGAACATGTAAAAAGCATATTTTACTATGTCAGCAGGTAAACAAAAAACTACTGTTGCAAGCAAAATGAACTGAAGCAGCAAAACAAACCCATACCTCTAAATCCTGCATGCTTGGGAACAACAGCCATTCGTTCAATGATGCAGAAGGGTTGGCTTCAGTTTCTTCTACATGAACATTGCTGCATTCTGCTACTGATCCATAAACTGTTTTGGATAATTCCAAAAACTGCACGATATATACATTGCTACATAAGCATAACACAAAAAAAAGACAGATAATAGCACAAAAATGCATAAGCTGGGCAACGCCTTACCGGACGAATCCCAAAACAGTCTTCCTTCGGGATCGATTTGTCGAGGTCGATTTCCACTATAAAGGTGAAGTCGGCACAAGTCACAAAACATGCTCTAGGGAAAGAGTAGTTGAAGCAGTGCACATTCCTTGGGATATCGAGATGGTCCATGTAGACAATCTATCAAAAAACGAATTAGGTCAGCCTATGCTACAACATAAGTTAAGATATGCTACAAAAACACTAGAGCTATGCTACGAAAACACATTTTGCGCTATGCTACATAAGTCAAGCTACATATCAAGAACTACATGCTACAATATAACTCACGTGTTGCTACAATATAAGTCCATATATGCTACAATATAATTAAAGATGTTGCACAGAAGCAAAAACAAAAAGAAAAAAGGAGTAAGACAACTTACAGCAAGGAAGGCAAAGGTCCGCATATCCAGAACTCAAACTTTGGGTCATCCTTCTCAAGAACCAGTGGCCTCTTCTTCATTAACTGAATTTTATTTACATACTTCATAGTCAACTCCAGTATGTGCTCATCCCAATCAAACTCATGCACCTTTTTGGATCATCCATACTGGCAAGGTAATCCAAGCACATCATATTGCCAGACCCTGGGTGCAGGACAGTGGCGCAGCATAGTAGGTCCCAGTGCCTAATCACAGCATCCTCATCAGTGGAGTCCTGATTCTTCAGCAGAATTGCTACATTCTCTATAGGTAGCCTTTTGAGGTTGCCTTTGTAGAAATCTTCATATCAGAGTGTTCACTCTTTGTCAAACGCTTTACCGGCTTGATACCCGACCGCAACTTGAACACTTTGCTCACCATGTCTTTCGTGAACACTATCCTTTTATCATTGTAATTGAACTCACGGAGCTTGGTACTTGTATTCACTGCCAAGAAATCAATGAGCTCATTCGGCACATTGAAAGGCGATACATCCAGCAGCGAGGCGAAAGCACTGTGCTTCTTGATTATCTTCCTCTTGTCATCCGTGAGTTCATCTGAAATGCTGCGCAAACGCTTCGCAGCAAACCGATCCTTCGACATCCACTCCGTATCCTATTCAACAACAAAAATGCAAAAATAAATTGCTGCAAACAGCACCAGAACATTACTTAAACAATAAAACAGCACCAGAACATTACTTAAACAGCAACAAGTGAGACAAAACAAATATAATAGCACAAGATACAACAACATATTGCTGCTATGGGGAAATATGAAACAATGTAAACAACAAACCAACCGAACTGAAGCAACAAACACTAAAACCTAAGATAGCACAAAACACACAACCCCCACATCATACATAATAGCTCATGGAAATTAGCAAAAAAAACATTACACACACATCAATTTACCCATGAGAATTAGCAGCATACATCAAACTATTGCAGCAAAAATTCATGATAAAACTAAACAAAAAATAATACATAAACAGTAAATTAATGATCAGTAAACATAATTCATGGATTTGTAAAACAAAAATTGAACAGCGAGGAAGCATCAGCGTCATGGGATGAACTGAACCCCAATTTGGGGATGAACTGAAAAAATAAAAATTACACTAGATAGCTCACGTGGACGGGGGAGAAGGCACATACCGCCATTGGTTGAACCCCAGGAGGAAACCCCTAAATCCGCGCTCGAATCGGCCGTCGGAGAAGCTCTAGGTCGCGGAAACCCTAGAAACACGCACGGCGGATTCAGATACACAAATTGATAAGAAAATCGTATGGATTCACGGGGCGGAAGGTCGAGGGAGGACGAGGAACTCACGTGGAAGCAAGAAATGGTTGTCGAAATTGTTGCAGACCACGAAGTCGTCACGGCGGCGCGCGGGTCCCTCCCGCGGCGTTGAGCTCTGGTACGGTCGAGAAGGAGCACGGACGAGGGGAGGGAAGCAGGTACGTGGGCACGGGGAAGGTGGAGTTCGAGGCGGAGGCGCGGGGAGCAGCAAAACGACGGCGGCGCGGCGGCGCGTTCGCGGCGGCGGCGCCTACGTCCGCTTCACGAGAGCGAGAGCGACGAGGAACTGTCGGAGCGAGACGTTGGTAGCAAAATTAATGAGGTAAGAAAACTGGGACGGCTAAATCGGGACGGCCCGCTGGCGCGTCGATCGGACGGGGGCGAGGGGGAGGATGGGAGAGAGAGTTCCCCGGGGAACAGAAGGGTTTTTCCAAAAGAAACCGATCCATTTCCGACGAGATACACCGATGTCTTCGAGGCGCGCACGCAACTCCCGCAGGCCGGCATTCTCGTCGCCTAGATAGGTAAGGAAAAATAAACACAGCAGAGTCGTCTACTGCCCCATCCTCCTCCTCCCGCAGTCCACCCCGTGCGCGATGGCGACGCAGACCTGGGAGCTGCTGCGGCCGGTGGACCCGGCGCTGGCGCTCGACGAGGCGGCGCTGCTGCGGTACGCGGCCGCGCACGTCCCGGGGTTCCCGGCGCCGTCGCCGGCCCTGGCCCTCACGCAGTTCGGCCACGGCCAGTCCAACCCCACCTACTGCATCCAGGCCTCCTCCGCCGCCGAGACCAGGCGCTACGTGCTGCGGAAGAAGCCCGCGGGGGCCATCCTCCAGTCCGCCCACGCCGTCGAGCGCGAGTTCCAGGTCCAGATGACCAGATCCTCCCCCCACGCTTCGATCGCCGCTCAGTTCGGTTAATTGTGCTGTTGCCGATAACCAGTTGACCGATATATTTAGCTCGAACTTAACCGGTTCGTTCGACCCTGAGCTCGGTCCGAAATGGTAGTCGGAATTCGGCGCTGCTTGTTTAACCGGGGTTGTGTCATTGTGTGGCCGCCAGTGCTACAGTGAAATTAGTAGCGTTTACTTCCGAAGTTTAGGATACTAACTCCATTGACTGCGCTTGCTCATGCAAGCTCATTACAAAACCTCTATGGTTGCTGCTAAGTGCTAAATAGACGATCTAGTTTTCGTTCATATTTAGAGTATTTTGAAGTCTAGAACCTTCTAGCTTATGATAAGTAAGGAACTTACTGTACTTACCAGTTACCACTGATCAGACCAGTTGTCATATTTTATCGTCTAAGGGCCTGTTTGAAACACGGGATTTTTGGAGGAACTTTGCAGGAATCGATTCCCGTGGGAAAACTTCCTATAGCACCGTTTGAAACGTAGGAAATGATCTTGGGAAAAACAAAGGAAAGTTTCCTACAAAGGAAGCAGAACACGGTAGGCTACAGGAAACGAAACATTAGCTCTGGCCTCATTTTTCTTTTCCTTTGCGTCAATCAAGGCAAACGAAGCCACGAACCAGCTTTTGCCACCACTGTTAGACAAACAAGTTGCTTAAGATTGTGAAATTCCTATGCTTTGTTTTCCTGCGTTCCAAACGACTAGTGGCAATATTTTACCATGTTTCTCAATCCTTAGGTTTGCACGTGTATTCCTTTCCTATTCCTGTGTTTTTCCTATTCCTACACTTTTTGATTCCTGTGTTTCAAACGGGCCCTAACTGTGTGGTGAAGGAGGGTTTGAATTACATGCTGATGTGAAATGCTTCGTATGTGCTGTTGTTTCCTTCTGATAAGTGGCGTGAGCTTTACCCCTGATTTGTTTTTTTTATATGGAAGCAGGTTCTCAAAGCTTTAGGCGCTTACACGGATGTTCCTGTCCCTAAGGTGTTTTGCCTTTGCACTGATGCAACTGTGATTGGAACCCCCTTCTACATAATGGAGTATCTGGAAGGAGTATTATATCTTGATAGCAGCTTACCGGTACGCTGTTTATTGTGTGTTCTTAGCCTTGCCAATTCTTCAGATTCACTGACCAGGTCATCAACCCCATTTTGTATACCTGTTAGTTGGTGATGTTTCTGGCTAGAGTTTGGACAATACTTGTCTATCACCAGACATTCCTCTAGCTTATGATGGTTGATTGTAGTCGCAGCATAAGATCAGTGTAATTGCTCTTGTATGCAATGTATGGGAACATAAAAAGAGCAGTCTTAAAATTGGAATGACAACTAGAAATAACCTACAAGGCTTAAGCCATAGATTAATTTCAAACTGTAAAAGGCAATGACACTTTTCAAACCCCTCCCTCCTCTACAACACTTTTTCTAGGAGCCGAGATTGGAGTTCCCATAAGCCTATTTGATCAAAGGAATGTATCGTATCAGCTTGGCAACGGTTATATTAATTTTATTATGATCTTTGCGGTGAGAAACAGTTTTATTCATGATAATTTGGTGATCCCTTTGCTCTTCTTATGCAGGGAATAACCCCAGCTAAAAGGAAGGCTATATACTTTGCTGCTGCAAAAACTTTGGCTGATGTACACAAAGTAGACGTGTCTGCAGTTGGATTGCAGAAGTATGGGAAAAGAGACAATTACTGCAAAAGACAAGTAGGTCTTATCTTGTATTTACCATTATACTCCCTCCCTCCCCCTTTCTGACTGTCTTTAAGGACAAAAGTCAAACAAATTTGTTTTATCGCTAGACTCTAACTCGAACTATTATTTCACTCAAGTACTAATTTAACTTACCAACACTTGAAGATGCATTGATCTAACCAGCTGAGTTCGTGAAGTGCGTTGCGTTGTTTAAGAATTCTGCTAGCGAATGTGCTCTCTTTTTTCGCAAACAGTTGCTATGAGGACTGTGTGTTCCCAGCTGTTACAACTTGACTTGATCACCTGAGTTCGAAAAAATTAAAATAAATTCTACTTGTCACGTTCTGAATAATGATAACCGTGATATTTTGTTTGAAGATAGTTACTGTTTCCTGGTTCAGGTAGAAAGATGGGAAAGACAGTATCTTCAGTCGACTGGTGAAGGGAAGCCTGCTCGTTATCAGAAGATGCTTGATCTAACTCGTTGGCTGAAGGAAAATGTACCAGAAGAAGATTCATCGACAGGATTGGGAACTGGCCTTTTTTTTTTTTTTTTTTGAGAACACAGTACAACACAGACGCTCACAAATACGCACATACACTCACCCCTATGAACGCACGCACGCACACCCTACCCCTATGAGCACCTCTGAAGGACTGAGCCGGCAGATCTTGAGGTTGACGAAGTCACCACAGGCGCCTCGCTGTTGACGGGCACGTCACCTACCACTGAAAGAATAGCGCCGGATAATCCTGGAATAAATCCAGGTAAATGCAAACGCCCATGCCAAGTCTAGGACTTGAACCTGGGTGGGTTGGTTCCACCACAGGGAACCCAACCATCAGAGCCAAGCTCCGTTTGCGGGAACTGGCCTTGTTCACGGTGATTATCGTGTTGATAACCTTGTATTTCATCCAACAGAGGTTTGTATTTTGGCATCACGCATGTTTATGCAAGCCCCTAACTACTTTACATAGTTTAAATCTTCTGTATGATCATTGCTTATGTTTCTCTCCAGGATCGAGTAATCGGTGTACTTGATTGGGAACTATCTACTCTGGGGAATCAGATGAGTGATGTTGCTTACAACTGTATGGTATGAAATATGTTTTGTTAAAAAAGAAGTGAAATACGTACTTGTACATAATATTGTTAGGCATCATTCTTCTATTTACAACACGTTTTCTTCTGTGTTTTGCATGCTATCTAAATAACAGTTCTATCTCTTCTGTTCTATTGTGTTAGCTTAACTGTACTCATTGGGCATTATGTCACCTTTTGCTAACTATCATTTAGCTGAAGTTATCTTGATTATTATCATTATCCTTGCAGACCTATATTATCGATTCAACACCCACCGAAAATATTTCCTATAGAGGATTTGAACCTCCTGTCATTCCAGAGGGCATCCCTCAACTGGAAGAGTACCTAGCTGTGTACTGTTCTATGTCTGTAAGCATCGTGTTGTTTGAATTTTGACACGGGCTGGATAGATATGCTCCTCTTACTCACGCTTATTATCCCTTGCTTTCTTTTAAAACTTTTCTCAGGCAAGACCCTGGCCTGCAGCAAATTGGAGGTTCTATGTTGCCTTTTCACTGTTTCGAGGGGCATCTATCTATGCAGGAGTATATCACAGATGGACTATGGTACTTGTCTTTAACTCTGGAAATCTGTGTCTGTTATTCTATTCTAATTTATTTGAGCTGTTATGCAGGGTAATGCTTCAGGTGGCGAGCGTGCTAAATTCGTTGGCAAGGCTGGTAATGTTATGGTTGACTGTGCCTGGGATTACATAAATAGAGACAATGTCCTGCGAGAACGACCTGCTACAGGTAATTATATCTCATAGCATCATCTCAATAGCCTTCTGCCTCATGGTTTAGTGCGCTTTGTGGGCACACTCGTTCTTTATGTTTTCTTAAACCTTGTTGCTGTCTCCACATAAACTGCTTTGCATAGAGATAGAAAATGTGGCTATCATCCTTTATTCCTGTTTAGGAATAACCTTTTATTCTTGTAAAGTCTAATGGTCTTCAGTTTTGTTAACTGACCAGCCTTCGCCTTTAATAATTAGGTATGCATGTCTCGAAAGCTCCAAGGCAAGAGTTCCAGAGTGAGCAGGAAGGTTCGACTTTGGCAAATGGTCAAGGCAGATTTGTTCCTAATGAAAAGGTTATGCAGCTACGGGAAAAGTTAATGAAGTTTATGAAAGATCATATATACCCCAAGGAGGATGAGTTATACAAACATGCACAATCAACTTCACGGTGGACAATTCATCCAGAAGAAGAAAAATTAAAAGCATTAGCAAAACAGGAGGGACTGTGGAACTTGTTTATTCCGGTACTTTATGTTTACTATTGCCATGTTTCATATTTATCTGTTCTGAAAAATAAGAACTTTGTTTCTTATCTAGTAATGTAAGGTGCACTTATTTTATGCTGGATTTTATCTGATTAAAATGATCGATCTGCAGCTTGATAGTGCAGCTAGAGCAAGAGAGCTACTACTTGATGACCGATCTCATATTTCTTCTGGAAGTTCGGATGATCTTTTGCTAGGTGCGGGTCTCACAAATCTTGAGTATGGATATTTATGTGAGATTATGGGCCGTTCAGTTTGGGCGCCACAAATATTTAACTGTGGTGCACCTGATACGGGTAATATGGAGGTAAGACAGATTCTTTATGTTCATTCATAGGCATGATTTTCAAAGTCTGTCACTAGGCAAGCATATTTTGAGAAAGGACTTGTTTTGAAAATATCTGCTTGTATACATTCTGCAAATTATCGATGCTGCTTAATAAATCATGACAGTAGCAGCTATCCTCTTGATTGTGCAGTTTTATGTATATCATAAAGTCAGATTTCTTATTTTGTTTCCCAGCATAGAGCAATGATAGATGATATATTTACTTAGCCCTAGCAATGATCCATGTTCAGTATCCAGTTATTTTAGAAGGTTCTTAAACATATGTCCAGTCTGAATGCTTTGTTATGGTTGGTGCTAGTAATTTCTCATATGAGAATTTATGATACGGAAATCTCATTATAGGTCTTGTTGAGATATGCGACTAAGGAGCAACAAAAGCAATGGCTTGTGCCTTTACTGGAAGGGAAAATTCGTTCAGGATTTGCCATGACAGAACCACAAGTTGCATCTTCGGATGCAACAAATATAGAATGCTCAATATCGAGGTAATAAATTGGATAAAACATCAATGGGCAACAATCTAGGCTGTCGCTATTTAGTTACATGTGTTTACTACTGTCTCTCGTATCTCTCTTTAATTACATAGTTGTGGATGACATGTTTAGCAGATCCTAGTTCTACAGTAACTAGCCTTTTCTTTGTCTATTTTTTTTCTCATCTCAATAGGTTTTTTTTAGTATACTAGCAAAATAAATAATCTAGTAAGCTAGTTGAAACCTCAGGAAAGCAATTATATCCTCGTGGCATACATTTCCTGGCCCCCTCTCTTGATAGTTTATACAAATAGAATAGAATTAGTTTCTTTAATTTGAGCTTTCTGTGTTGCTGATTACTTGTAATATCTTTCCCTCGACAGGCAGGGAGATTTCTATGTGATAAATGGCAGGAAGTGGTGGACCAGTGGGGCTATGGACCCAAGGTGCAAAATCCTGATACTAATGGTAACTATAACATCTATCCATGAAGGCGGTGCTATGGGTGATGTGTATTTTCTTTTAAAGGTGTTTGTTTTATGCAGGGGAAACACATATTTTCTTCTTTTAAATGTGTTTGTTTCATGCAGGGAAAAACAGATTTTTCTGCACCTAGACATAAGCAGCAGTCAATGATTTTAGTGGACATCAACACTCCTGGAGTGCAGATAAAGAGACCATTGTTAGTCTTTGGATTCGATGATGCACCGCATGGGCATGCAGAGATTACTTTCGATAACGTTCGTGTTCCAGTCACAAATATCCTGCTAGGGGAAGGACGGGGTTTTGAGATTGCCCAAGTAAGTGACACTCTTATGTTATCACTTACAATTTTGTTATAATATGTACATACTGTGTCATATTTGAGATGCTTGGCAGGGAAGACTAGGTCCTGGAAGATTACATCATTGCATGAGACTAATAGGAGCAGCAGAACGTGGCATGAACATGATGGTCGAGAGGGCCTTAAGCAGGACGGCATTTGGAAAGAGGATTGCACAGCATGGGTCCTTTCAATCAGACCTTGCAAAGGTATGACCGTTTGACTGCTTGCGTGATTCAATAACCGCTTAGATGGTTCATTTACAAACCCATGGTTTGGGTAAACAGAAGCGTCTATTTCACAGAAGCTAGGTGCCACATGACTACATGATTTAGTTATCAGTTAATTGTTCCTTTTGTTTACCGTACCACTTTGTTTAGGGAGATTTCAGTTTCTGAACTTCATTATTTCTTTCCTAGCATATTTTGTTGTGTGCACTAACATGGATTTGGAATCCAGTGTCGGATAGAGCTGGAACAAACTAGGCTTTTGGTGCTCGAAGCAGCCGATCAACTTGACCGGCATGGGAACAAGAAAGCCCGTGGGATCCTCGCGATGGCCAAGGTAAACAACCAAAGTTCAGCGATGTGGCACTTCCTTTTAACCATTCTAGCAACCCAAATTGAGTGAATATGGTCCTCGTGTAGGTGTCAGCTCCAAATATGGCCCTGAAAGTGCTCGACATGGCAATGCAAGTCCACGGCGCTGCTGGGGTCTCATCCGACACGGTCCTGTCACATCTATGGGCAACCGCTAGGACACTGCGGATCGCGGACGGCCCTGATGAAGTCCATCTCGGCACAATCGCGAAGCTGGAGCTGGAAAGGGCAAGGCTGTAAGATGAGGATGATGTCCACAGGTTCAATAAAAGAGGTGACAATGAACATCTGGAAAAGGTCAGTACAGGACGGCGTCACGGCCACGGGTAGATAGGATGGTGAAATAAGTGGCGTTGGATTCCTCCATGGTGTACACTTTCTGATTGCCTTGTCCATCCCAATGTGTTATTTGTCCATAAGACTAGTTTGTAAAGGGACCAACCCTACCAGTACAGTTACACACGAGTACCGGTGAGTTACAGATCTGAACACTAGTTACAGTACCAGTGAGTGTCGCGGTTCTGAACATCTGCACTAGCAGTTTTTTCTTTGGTGCACAGTACAGACGAATTAGAACACCACAATGCCGAGCCCTGACCCCTTTTCATGGCTTACTAGCATCTATTTGCGGCCACTGTAGTCCAAACCTGAGGTAGTACATGAACCACCTTTTATTCCAGACGGACCAATTACACTACGTGTGAACTATAAACATGAAAAAAAAATCATTCTATCTGAGACCCAGCATGTAGGGGAAGGAGCTGGAATTGAGCCACACGTTGCCCTGGACGAAGGACTGCACGGTGAAGTTGCTGGCGTCGATGGAGCTGTTGAGCACATGGTACCCCGGCCACGCCACCCTGACCGACGTGTCGGCGCCGGGCCCTTGGTTCATGTACTCGGCGTAGTAGAGCGTGTCGAGTGCGAAGGTGTCGTTCCACTCGAGCCAGCCCCTGGGGTGTATGAGGCTCTCCATCTTGGACTGCATGAACACCGTCCTGGAGTAGGTCTTCCATGGCCGGCCGAGGTACGAGGAGAAGTTTGCCTGCACGGGGACGAGGTCGGCGGCGGCGGCGACCTTGCATCCCTGGACGGAGATGCCCGTGTTCTGGTTGGGGTCCTCGCGCCCCTGCGCCGTGAAGACGTTCTTCTGGCCCGGGTTCGGGCGGCGCGCGTAGAGGTTGCAGTTTTGGAGCACGACGGCAGCGTCGCCGAAGACGAAGTCGACGGTGCCGTAGACGTCGCAGTCGCGGTAGAACTGGCGGAGCGAGTGCGCGTAGAGCGTGTCCTGGTACCCCGCGAAGCTGCAGCGGTAGAAGGCCGAGAGGTCCGCGTTCACGCGCAGCGCCACCGCCTGGTGCTTGCTCGGCCCCGCCGCGTTCTCCACCGTGATGTCCCGCGCCATGAACCCTGCCCCGACCACCGCTGCAAGTCGATGATGCGTTTGTTAGCCACGCTGAGTACTATATTTGCCACCGGTGCTAAAACTGCAAATACTTAATGAAGTCTAACTGTTTTTACCGGTACTATGTTTCTCATCGGCGTATGATCGGTGATGCAAGGTGTGTGTGTTGCCATATCGATTTGGCAGCCGAACGTACGTACGCCGGCGGCCGCCATGAATGCGAGGTAGAGATACACGTGAGGCTACCGGTGATCTGGTGTCGCGAGTGGTGGAGCATCGTCTCCGTACCGACACCGTGGACGCCGACGACAGTGCCGTGCCAACCACATCTCCTGCCAACATTCGGCGACGCAGTTATTAAGGCTCAGCTGTGCAGCTAGCAAGAAGCATATCGTCCTAGCTAGCAAAAACCAATGGTGCGCCCATGTTGCCGAAAAAGACATTTACAATGCCATATGGCGCCAGGGTGACCCATGTTGCCCACTACTGACTACTCTGTTCTAACTAAAATGCGTGATGGAGCAAGCAGAGACAAAGCCAAAAAGGAGCCGCGCGTGATGGAACGCACGCACCTCTACGTTGATCAATAAGGACTAATGTCCGCTTGCTCTTGTCGGGGAACCTATAACTAACTAGATTTTGGTAGTGAACTAGTGATACTACCAAAACGACCTTTTTTTCTTCTTAATGTCAGTGCATGTGGTCTTCATCTCAGTTCGAGAATTTGAGGCATTGTGACGGCTAGCTGCCTGTCGTACTCCGCTGGATCGAGCAGCGCTAACCGTTTTGCAACCGAATCTACCTGTCGGTGCCTACAAAAACATGAGGCCATGGCCAACCATCCATCCATGATCCATGCGTCCCCCACTCCGATGGAAGAGGACCATCTCCAGATCGATCCGATTCGGGCTAGACACCAGTTCACATCCACCCAGCTGAAAAGAGGAAGCAATGAGAAGCAGTAAAGGAGATCGAAGCGCCCCAAAAAAGGCACTCCAATCTCCATCGTTCCATAATTGGCTGCCCATTGTTGTAGTGGTTGTTGAATGCGGTCAGATCATAGTCACAGGATCGGTTTCTGCTGCCCTCCTCCTCGATCTCGTCCTGTGGGCTGTGGTTGCAGAGCTATAGCTCGCATTTTCATTTCCATTTCCATCTTCGTCTTGCTGTGAACGCCTGAGACGCGTCCATGGCGAGCTCGTTCGTGAGCTAGCACAATAATGGAGTTGAAATGGCGCCAAAATTAACCTAATTATTATCTCAAACGTGCAATCTAGCTAGCGTTTGTCTGTAACTGGTCATAGGTGGTCCAGTTGCCGCACCTAGTACTAAGGGCATCCGTAATGTATAAGGAGAGCTTTTGCTATAAGTTGGGTCCCACTTATCTTATGGAATTCTCCACAATGTATAAGTTGTACTTTAGCTATAAGCTGGGACCCACATATCTTATCATGTTGCTATATGCATGAGAGAGAGGAGAGAGATAAACAATTTTATATTGCTTGTGGGTAACCTCTAAGCTTGAGGTGCATCTTAGTCTTATGGATAGGTTTGTTTTTCTCCACAATATATAAGGACACCACAAGGACTACCAAGGACTTATGGTGTGTTTTTTTGCACATTGCGGACATGGACGGATCCACCTTGGTGCATGGGTGTTCAGCTGAACACCCAATTTTTTTGCAAAAAGATTCATGTATATAGTGCATAGTGGATACGTATCTCACTGGTTGTATACGTTGCTTTTTTCTCTCGGTGAAACATGGAATTAGCGAGCAGCAATCACCAAATGTTACCAACACACCAGCTTTGTGCTCTCACACCAAGCCATATTTGCCTCTTCATGCCACTAGAACTACTCATGCGCATGGTTAAATGGACATACACATGCACATGCAGCGGCCTCGGGTAAATCTTCGACGATGGCGACGGTCGCGGTGGCTGCGCGGGGTGCCCCGGCCAGATTTCGAGGCACATTTTCAGTTTTTCATCTTTATATTTTCTGTTGGTTTGATTTTGAACACCCAAAGTTAAATTTCTGGATCCATTCCTGATTGCGGATGCTTTGAAAAGTAAAAGAAGCAGGCCCTGTTCCCCGATGACACTCGTGACGAATGTACCACGGACTCACGTGCTCGGATTATCTCACGCTAACAGCCAAGGCGCCCGCGCGCGTGCATTAATTCCTTCGATTCCATGGTGAGTACGTTGGAATCGATTCCTCACTCGTCCGGCCATGCCGGCGTCGGCGCTCCATCGCCATGCCGACAGCGGCTCGTGGGGCACGCACAGTAATTTCGACTATGTCTAGCAGTGAAGTGAGGAGCAGCACGTGCGGGCCTACTGTGCATAGCTACGTCCTACGTAACAACTAACAAGCATTCGAGTCTACGTACGGGCGTACCTAGCGTGGCGGAGCGGAAGGTGGTGTAGTTGTCGACGACGTTGCGGCTGGCCTTGATGACGGTCCGCCACATGCCGTCGCCGACGAACATCAGGTTCGTCTTCTCGCCCCCGACCTCCACGTTCTCGAAGTACCCGCCCGCCTTGATGTGGATTACGTACCGCGTCGCGCTGTTGTTCGGCGCCGCCGCCACCGCCTCCCCCACCGTCGTGAAGTCCCCGCTCCCGTCCTTGGCCACCACCGCGTCCGCCGCCTGGACGCCGCCCTGCTGCAGCCGCCGCCGGTCACCGGCCGACACCCACGTCGGGAACCCGCGCCGCACGGGCCCGTGTCACGCCTCCGAGAAGCTGGATGCGTGACCATCGCTTTAGTCCCACCTCGCTAGTTGAGGAGGCCAAGCACTGGCTTATAAGGACAACCTTCCTCCACTCAACGCCCGGGTTTTGGGTGTGAGTGGTATGGGCTGGTTACTGAACGCTGTGTCTGTGGCGGGGCTGATCCCCAAACAACATCCAACGCTACGCGTGTGTGCGGTACTGGGCTGGCCCATTACAGTGGTATCAGAGCTGGCGTCTCCCGGCCCCCGAGGGGGGGGGGGAGATTGTCACGCCTCCGAGAAGCTGGATGCGTGACCATCGCTTTAGTCCCACCTCGCTAGTTGAGGAGGCCAAGCACTGGCTTATAAGGACAGCCTTCCTCCACTCAACGCCCGGGTTTTGGGTGTGAGTGGTATGGGCTGGTTACTGAACGCTGTGTCTGTGGCGGGGCTGATCCCCAAACAACACCCAACGCTACGCGTGTGTGCGGTACTGGGCTGGCCCATTACAGCCCGTACCCTTCCAACGCCTCGCGGCCTCGTTGTTGCCGCCGCGGGAGGCGCCGGAGCATGGCGAGCGAGTTGGACACGAGGTGGGCGACGTGGTAGATGCGGCCCTGGATGTACGGCCGGACGCGGCCGTCCTCGGAGGCCGACGGCCCGGCGAACCCGTCCAGGCAGGTGTACTGGTTGGTCATGGCCGCCGACAGCACGGTCTGCACGCCGGCCACGGACTCCTCCGCGGTGCGGTTCACGCCGGCCACGGACTCCTCCGCGGTGCGGTTCCCGGCCGAGAGCTCGGCGGCCGCCGTACCCAGCTGGTCCAGCGTGTGCCCGAACAGCTCCAGGCAGTCCGACAGCGCGAGGCGGTCGCGCACGCGCAGCCGTTGCGGGCGCGCCAGGTAGGACGTGCTGTTGGACGCGGCCGCGCGCACCGCCGACGCCGCGCGGGCGACCACCTCGGAGATCACCTCCCCGAGCGGCTTCCGCGCGAGGCCCGGGATGGTGGCCAGCGTCGATACGCACACGTCCCGGTGCAGCATGCCGGCGCAATGCCGGTCCACGGCGGCCGCGTGCTCACTGGCGCCGTCGTCGTCCAGGAGGGCGCGCGCGTGGCGATGGCGGTGGTCGGTGGCGGCGAATGCATTTTGGGCCAAGAGGAATGTGAGGAGCAGGAGGAGGATGGTGGCGGTGAGGAGGAGCTTGGCCGCTTCCGGTCGCTTGGTTCTTGGAGTCGTCGTCGTCGGTGGCATTCTGTTGGTGGAAGTGTGCGATCACTCACTGCTGGAGTGAGCTAGCGGGGCCGAACGTGACAGGGACAGTGCCGGTGCGCGTCGGCGTGAGAGAGGGGATTGGAGGAGCCTGACTTTTATAGCAAACGATAGATATAGATGCTGATGGAATTTGATCGAGATGGAATTTGGGACACCCGATGTTATGGATTCAGCTGTCCTTGCAACGTGTGTCTGCTTCACATTTGCAACTACCCGATTTTACGGTGCTAGCTATGAAGGACTAGCTTATGATCGCAGGAGGGGATCAGGACCATCTGACATGATTTTACTACTTGAGCTTTGGCTAGAGTACTGCCACGCGGTCATGAATTTTTTTTTGGAGGAGAAGCTCTGCATTCATGAATCGACCACAGCTCTCAACAAGCTGCAACTACCCCGTACCCATGATCATTGATTGATACACAGAAACACTGTGCTGCAAGACTGCAAATGAACAGCAATGGCTGTCACTACATTAATACTAGTAGAAGTAGCAGGAGCATCTCAAGATGGTCGCCCGGGCGACGACCCGTGTGTCACGAGCTGCAAAGACTGCAACACCGAAACAGGGCCAAACTTGTCTAGCACCAATGTGAAGAATTCCACGTGAAATAAACAGGGTCCTGCAGAGAATTGTTCTGGCTTCTGGCTGGAGTAGATGGGTTCACTCATCATTCACCCCGGAGACCCTCTTTCGACTTGAGCGAAAACGTTCTACTGTGCATTTAGGCTCAAGCGTTTGGGGTCAACTGAATTGATACCTGGCAATGGCATTGAGACTAAAGGTCAGCAAACAGATCATAATCAAGAAGCCATTGCAGCTGCAGTCATGGAATGATCTGCCGAGCATTTTCTCTCAAGATCACAATGCAATCGATGGAGACTATGGCCACCATGGATTCGCATCCTGTGCCCAGTGCTCTGGCGGTCTGGCCAGCCCGGGCACTACTGTGGGGTGCCACTTTTATCAACGCGGTTTTGCCCAACAGTTGCTGTCGTTTGGACATGACTCTGTCCGATCCGTTAACCTCGAGTCACCACTCACCAGTCACCACCCACCCCGCGCGCGGTTCAGACGAAAAATGGCAATGTCAGAAAAGAGGGGTTGCACCGGAAGCGACGGCGCAGTGGACAGGCGATCGAGTTTGAGTCCTGAGGATGTGGCCGGCAGTGGGCGGCGCACCGTGCGAGGCCGGCCGGCAAGGTGTGCGCGCCGCATGCATTTGACGGTGGCCAAGCGATCTACCTCTCCTCGGAGTCGCGGTGTCATGTGCGTATTCCAAAGACTGGGTAGCAAAGGTGCATTTGTGTAACTTTTTTCTCAGTTGCTGAGTTCTTAATATCTGTAGGAAAAATTAAATTTCTCGTGTGCTCTGCCATGTATTTGATGTAAAATCTATGTCATCAAAGAATAGCAGTACAAAACAGCGCAATAATTCAGAGAAAGCTGAATTTATTAACTCCTAAAATGTCGCTAGTGCATAGGTAAGACCGAAAGGCATGACGAGATGTTCGTAATGCCCCCAGTGTGTACGAAATCCAGTCTAAACAATATCATTTGGGTTTACTGAAATTTTATGGTATCCAGAACTTAGGACCAATATTGAAAAATGGTGGCACCTTGGAGTTCATCCAGAAGATCCTCTATAACTGGTATCGGGTACTTTATTCTTTATTGTCAGTGCATTGAGCCTTCCATAATCCACACATAAACTCCATGTTTTATCCTTCTGTCTGACTATAGGAGGACAGAAAATTATTTATCAATTCCTCTACCAGATTATTATGTTTGTGCGGCACTCTCTAGAGTTTTTTTTGTTGAGATGAGCCAAATGTTAGGAGGAACAACTCCTTCCTTGAGTTGTATTGTATGACCACATGATCTGATAAGATGTAAGCCAGTTGGATCTACAAGGATGTCTGAAAATTCTGCTAAAATGTCTCTTACTACGTAAGTAGTATTGTCAGTTTGTCACCATGTTTCAATTGTTTAGTTGGACTTGGAGGTTGCAAGTTTAACCGGAAGACATTTGCATCTGCTCTTTTTTTTTTTTGAAGTTTAAGACGGTCGTATCCGTCATCCGAGTAGATAGAATAGAGTGTTATGTACAGAATTTCGAGCTAGGGAGAAAATCCCTTTACATGGAAATCAACAAAAACTAGTCTCCGGGATCTTGTGTGTGGGCGAAAGCCCGCATCGCCAACTCCTCCCGCACCAAAGCTGCCACCTCCATCATCTAGGCCTCCCCCGGCGGCATCTGCCGCTCCATCCCGTTCCCTGTCGTCGTCTTCTTCTTCTTCTTGGTCTTGTTCACGGCGAGGACGAGGTCGTCGATGGCCGCCACCTCCTGGTCCGAGAAGGGTCTCGAACCATCTAACAGGGCCAAGAAGTCCTCTCGCCGGCGCCCCGAGGGATGGGCCTCCTCGGTCAGAGAGCCGAGACGGCGCGCCACGGTCTCCTTGGCCAGCTGCACGATGTTGGCGCCTTTCGGGTGCAGCTTGGCGAGTCTCTCGCTTCTCCAAACAGACGGCGCCTCCACCTCCATCTCGTGGACCAACGGCGTGGCCGGCGTGCCCAATACGGTGGCCGCAAGTGGCACCGTGATCCGGGCCAGGAAGCTCGACAAGGGGCACAGAGCTGCACCGACCTCCATGTCCTGCTGTCCAGGACCAGCCCGCACCGGCGTGACAATGTCCTTCTCGAACTGCTGCCCGTCCTCCTTCTCAACAACAATCTCCTCGTCGTCCAGCCCCACCACCTGCTCTCCCAGGTCTGCCAGGCTTGACATCATCTGTTGCATCTCCCCATAATCCCTCTCAGCCTCTTCCTCCATGTCGACTTGCCCCCCCCTCACGGGACGCACCGTCGAGCATCTCCTGTCGAGCTATCACCTCCCCTGTCACTGTCTGTGGAAGCTCCACATGCACCTCCTGCATAATCTCTTCTCGGTCCAAGCGGCAGCCGTGTCGCTCGTCACTGGATGATCCCGACATCATGCCAACAAGCTCATGGAAGATCTCCCCCATCGGATTGGTCACCTTCCTAGGGGAGTAGGAACCAAAGGGCTCGGAACCACCGTCCGCACAGCCAACTCCGATCCCATCAAGCGGAGGCGGTGTAGAAAGCGCCTGCACAACACCCGGCGCCATGGAGAGCCTCTCCAAAGCAAGCTCAGCCCTCTCCAACAAACTCCCAAATCTCTCCAACAAGCCCTGCATAGCCTCCGTCCTCCTGAGCTCCAAAGCGGCCAACTCCTCAAGCTGCGACGCGACCATGCCTCGCAGCTCCGCCCGCAGCAGCATCGCTAGCTCCTCGAAGGCTGCTGGACTAGCCGACGAGCTTGCTGCTGGCTGCGCACGAATTGGGGGCCCCCGGTCCCCAAGCTTGCGAGAGGGCGCGGCAACAGACGCCCATGAGCGGTCGAGAGGACGGCATGGACCGGAAGCCACCGACCTGGAGCAGTGGGGCGCCTGGCTGGCCTTCTGTCGCTGCGGGCAGTCCCTCTCTTTGTGACCTGGGAGGTAGCAACCACGGCAACAGAGCTTGTTCTTGCAGTCAGCAATGAACACTTGAAGCACAACCCGCGCAGATGCGTTGGAACTTGAGGGCGTGGACGAGCTTCGGGAGGCGGGCGACTTGAAGGCGCAGTAGGTCGAGGGCGCCGATTGTGAACCACCTGCCAGGGCTTCTCTCCATCTTCAAGGTCCCCAAAGGATGCGTCGCTGCGCCGCGCGGCTGCCGGGGGCACAGGGGCGGGAGCAGAGCCGCTGACCTGGGAACCCAGCCCGCCAAGAATGCGCGAAGGGGATGGCGCATCGGAGGCGCTGCTGGCTAGCTCCGGGACAAGATCTTCTAGCTGCGTCTCCAGCACCTCCTCCACGTCGGAGGCCAGTCCGGCCGGACAAGACAGGTCGAACGGACCGCCGACCACCACGGATTTGAGCAGTGGCCTCACTGGAGCCGGCGACAGCGGCACCACGCGGGGAACGAAGCCGAGGGGAGCTGGGCTGGAGGTGGAGGTGGGATTTGGTGGGGGCGGAGGGAGAGGGAGGTGGACGGCGAGACCAGAGAGGAAATCGCCGGGAGAGGGCGGTGCGGGTGGGGAACGGTGGTCGCGGGCTCGGTCGCCATGCTCACCTACCCGAAGGTGAGCCTATCGACGTCGGCCGGCCGGGGCGGAGGCTGGAGCAGGAAGCCTTCGAGGCGGAGGGGCTGCTTCTCCTCCGAGCTGGCGGGCGAGGCACCACGCGGCGCAGGCGGCGGCGGCGGAAGCCCCGGCGGCCCACGGCGAGAGCAGGCTCCGCGGCTACATGCCGCGCACCAGGCTGAAGAGCGCGCGGGGAGGGGACGCCGGATCTTGTCGCGGCGGTCGCAGACGACGCCGGAGAGGGGAGATCGGGCCGGCGGCGGCGTCAGCACGCCCGCGTCGCCATGGTCGCCTTGTGTGTCCGGGCTGGGCTGTGGGGTTTCAGCAAATAGGGCAGCTACTCTAGATCCGTTGTGAGGCACAAAACGAAGTAATTCGCATCTGCTCTTTGTAGCAGAAGTTTGGAGCATGTATTTGCTGATATCATACAGCCTTTGCCCCTGGTTTGATGACCATATAGTGTAAAACATTCTCCTTGATGAAAATATGGAAATTTTGTTCTGCTAGTCCAGAAAATTTGGACTGAACCTTTTAAGCGTTGGCACCCAAAGATAATGTCATTTCTCTTAATTAGGAGGAAGTATACGGAAATCATGAGTAAAAAAACCCCCTTTGATTTAGTAAATGGACCGTGGTAACATAGCATGTATGTGATAGAATTGGTGGAGCCGCTAGAATAAGAATCGTGTTAGCTTTGAACCTCTCTCGAGGCCATTTAGGTTTGTTTGCAAACCCCATTAACCAACTGATCTTACTTCATGAAAGATTTAGTTCACATCTTACATCAAATACTTGGCAGAGCACACAAGGAATTTAAATAGTTAGCAACTAAGCAAAGCATCTTACATCGACACCGGCTTACAAAATATACTAACAGATTATAACGAATGTGAAACAACTTTAGCTATTTCATAGCTTGAGTTTATGTTAGAGTTAAACGCGTCAGAAGTCACGAAGTTGCCACCGATGAGCGTTTTGGTCACCAACTGGGAAAACGTCAAGTTTTGGTCACCAAGTTGTGCGGTGGAGCCACGTTAGTCATTCCGGCTGTTTGTCCGTTAACGTGCTGACGTGTCGCCGTTAGGGCCCACATCCTTGACACGTTGGAACGCGACGGTGCCAATTTTTTGCAGAAAGCCCCTGCGGCCATGCCTCATATACCCAACCTGGCTCGTTCGTTCCCAAATCGAGTCAAACACCTAACCCTAAATCTCTTGGCGGCTGCGGCGACGGAGACCATGCCTGGCGGCGGCGATGGGGGCTGGAGCGAGAGTGCGGAGAGCGAGTCGTCCGTGGTCGGAGGAGGGCCCGTGGGCGGCGGAGAGACCGTACCCTGGTCCCGCGTCCGCGACGGCCGGTACTACAGCGAGCTGTTCCGGCGCGGCGAGCCGGATATGCGGCCGGAGTTCGGCCGTATCGTGCTCGCACGCACGGCGGGGATGGCTGCGCTGGAGGAGAGCTATCGAGGCCGCGTCCTGCTTGCGCGCGTTGAAGGAGATGTGCGGGTGACGGCGGCGGCACTGCTGGCTGCTATGGAGGTTGACTGCGGGGTATCCCAGTCGGCCGTGCAGATTGAGGTAACTAGCCCACCGTACCATTTCTTCTTGAAGTTCGATTCGGAAGAGGATTGCTCTGCGGTTGTGCTGTCGGACCTGCGCTCCGGCGGCACGCGCATCCGCTTCCGCCGCTGGAGCCGTTCCGCTCGTGGCACTCCGGGCAAGATGGAGTACAAGACGACGCTGAGCATCGATGGGCTGGCAGAGGAGCAGCAGGAGCCGCAGTCCATCAAGCTTATTGTTGCGGGTCTCGACGGTGAGCTCATCGAGGTCCTGCCGCAGACTGATAAATGGGTGGTGACGGTGAGCGCTTGGATGCGTGACCTCTGCAATCTACCCAAGGTGCTCACCATCACCGTGCCGACGGCTACCGAGCCTCGCATCGATCCAGATACTGATGAGGATGTTGAGTCTCCACCACCTCCAATGTCCTCAAGGCATAAGAGCAACATGCAGTATCAAGTGATCTTGCATGTCAAAGATGTAATTGACCGTGGTGACTTGCTTAGCGATCTGCCTCCCAAGTATCTACCTGAAGAAGGCGTCGATCTGAGCCGCAAGCATACTTTCCAGACCTGGCGTGGCAAGGTTGATGGAACAGGGCCCGGTGGCAATGGATCTGCTTGAAAATTGAGTCTGTAATGTCAGAATTGTAGTATGTTTAAGTCTGAATATTGAGTCTGTTATGTCTGAATTTCGAGTCTGTTAAATCTGAAATTCGAGTCTATTATGTCTGGATTTGTAATGGTTATGTCTGGATTTGTAATGCATGGTTATGTCTGAACTTCGAGTCTGCTAAATCTGAATTTCGAGCCTGTGATGGAAGTGTGGGCTTACTGTTCAATATTTTGCTTTGATGGTTATGATGTCTCTGAATTTCGAGTCTGTAATGGTTATGTCTGGATTTGCAATTTGTCGTGGCCATTTGGTCCCAATTGTTGGCGGCGCCGGCGACCATTTGGTCCCATTTGGCGACGGCGCTCGTGACCATTTGGTCTCAGTTAACAAAATAAGCAGAAATTTTGTGACAAATAATCATAGACTTCACTACTTCAATGCATTAGTTTGCATACAAAATGATCAGAACCCAGTACCCAATACATTACATCAGTCTAGCTTCTCTTCCACAACTTTCATGCATTAGTTTGCATACAAAATGACCAGATCCATCTTACAGGTTAGTCTAGCATCTGGTTGCATACAAAAGGATCAGAACCCAGTACATTACATCAGTTTTCATCAGAATTGTCCTCAGGTGCGTTCTGTGTAGTGTTCACCTCCGAGTTCTGATATTCTTCAGGTTGAGATGAGCTCGGCTCTCCATCTCCATCACCACCCCACAGCCAATATGGTGCGCCTCTGCCTCTACCTCTTCTTCCTCTACCTCGTCCTCGACCTCTGCCTCTGCCTCTTGCTAGTGCTGCATTTGCAGCTGCTTGTCCTGTTGCAGTTTGCCTCCAAGCTGCTTCTGCTGTTGTCCTTCTGTCAGGTGGCGGAATGGAGTCTCTGTAATGTGCTACAAATGATGATTCAGGCATGTCCGCAACTGGCTGTGCACTCCTCCTTTCTGTCCTCTGCAGCAATACAACGATAGTAAGCAAGTGTTCTACTGAACTTCTAGTAATAATAGGTGTGCTAAATGCTTACATCATGCGAGAACTTGTAGACAAGTGTGTTCTTCAGCAGACTAGGATCATGAGAATGAACCAAGTGTTTCTTTGTAATGTGCTGCGAATTTTGAAACAGATGCAAGTTAAATTTTGAAAGAGATGCAAGTTAAATGTTGAAAGAGATGTACTAACTTGTAGAATGGTTGGATCATCAATGTCGCCGTTTTCATCAAAGGTTGTTGCTCTTTTTCTCAATTGTTCGTAAGCCTTGTCGGCTTCCTGCTGCTCTCTGACTTTCAGGCTAGGATTTCTCTTCCTTTTGGGTTTTTTTGGCTGAGCTGTAGGCTCTGGCTCGTGCTGTTGTTCTTCCATGTGATCAACATTATCTTGGTGAACTGATGGATTTGGGTCAACTGCAGGCTCTGGCTCGACAGTAGGCTCGGGAATGGCACCTCCTTGTTGCTCAACAGCAGCTTCTTCCTCGAAACCTTCCTCTCTTGCTACATCTGCCTTGAATTTTGCACAGTTCCTCCTTGTGTGGTTTGGATCTCTGCAATAACCACAGTGCATCTTCACCCCATGTTTACTTAGTTTAGTTCCATCTGCAAGTTCTTCTGGATTCTTTCTTCTACTCCTTTTGGGCCTACCACATTTTTTCTCATAGTATGGTGGCAGAATATCAGGGCCATTGGTCTTTGTCCACTCAGATCTATCAGCAACTGGATAAATATTGCTGTTGTAAGCCTCCACATATGTCGTCACATCATAGCATCTGTCAACCATCACCTCGGGCTTCACTCTCTCATGCCTCAAAGAGGAAATGACATGACTACAAGGGATGCCAGTTTGCTGCCATCTTCTACAAGTGCAGCTCTTCATTTGTAGTTCCACAATGTATTGTTTCTGGTTTGACATAACCTGGAACACTCCCATTCCTTCGACAGGAGCAGGTGTTGTTGTACAAGTTGCAGCCCAATCTGTATTTTTCCTAAGCTTCTGCCTAATCTTGGGGCATAAAGTACCAACCCATTTGGTGTTAGCTTCTTTCAACTTCTCGTAGTGCCTACCCATAAGTATGCACCGGATTTGTTCCCACATTGAGAGGACACACAGCTCCCTAGCATCAAGGATCATCCTACGAAAAGCAGTAGTGTTGCATTAGCACTGTTGAAAAGCAAAAACTGAATTTACGAACAGTGTTTACTACGATACAACAAACTTACTTGTTCCAGACTTCGCATGCATTGTTCAGAAGAAGATCGCATTTGCTAAAGTCGCTGAAAAATGCCCTAGACCAAGTATTTGGAGGGATTTGCTCAAGAAAAGCATGTGCATCTGAGCAATCAGCTTTAAGCTTCTCCATGTTGCTATCCCACTGAGGTATTGTTGTGGACCTTGCACATCGCCAGAGATGGTTTTTAAGTGTTTCACCCTTCCAACCATGCTGGTTCATGTTGCTCCACAAGTGCCGTACACAGAATCTATGCTCTGAGTGAGGCCACACTTCCGTCACAGCTTTAATTAGTCCCTGCGTGAAACAAAAGTTGAACAAATTGTGAAAGTGAACTACTGGTACTAGTATAAGCAAGAGTGGAACTGGAATAACACTCAAAGTTGCGAACCTTTTGCTTGTCGCTCATAATTGTGAAAGGAGAAGTGTTGATAATATTGAGATCGTCCTTCAAGGTGGTAAGAAACCACTTCCAACTGGAATAACACTCAACCTCCACCACCGCCATTGCTATAGGATATATGCCGTCATTGCCATCTATAGCAACTGCTGTCAGTAGTTGTCCACCATACTTGTTTTTTAGATGAGTACCATCTAGGCAAATGACTGGTCTGCACCCCTTCAGAAATCCTCTCTTACACGCATCCAGTGAGAAATAGCAGGTGCTAAAAATTCCAGGGTTGCCTACTGTCCTAAGGTAGAAGGATGTACCTGGGTTTCTCATCCTCAATTCCTCGCCATAATCCCACAAACTGTTGTACTGCAACTTCTCATCTCCATGTATCATTTCCAGAGCTGCGTACTTAGCTTTCGCAAGCTTAAACCTGCTAGGCAGCATGTTCAGTACACTTTGAACATGCTTTCCAAATGCTTTAGCTGACACAGACTCATTATCTCTGAAAAATTCAACAAATCTCTTGGCAAGATACATATATGTCAACTCATTGACATTCCAAACTGCCTCACAAGAATGCTCATCAACGTACTCCTTCACCAAATACTGATCAGTCCTACTATCCTTTGAAACAACAAGTTTCCATGGGCATCCTTCTACACAATGCGCTTCCAATCTCTTGCTGTTGTTCCTTCCCTTCTTCACAGGCCACCTGTTTTTGATAGCATACTGCGCAACAGCAGCTCTAACTTCTTTCATTGTAGAGAATGCCATTGCAAGCTTGAATATTGGGTCTGCCATATCTGCATCTGGGTTAAAAATTCGGGGCTTGAAACTGGTCAGAAGCTCATCATCTGCACATAAAGGCTTCAAATATTCATCATCTGGTGCACCATCATCTGCCCACACCTGATCAGGTTGCTTTCTTCCAAGCTCGCCATCTTCCACCTCGTCATCTATATTCTTCTGGTAATCCTTGTCATCTACACTGTCGTCAGATCCATCGTCTTGTTCTGAAAATTGGTAGTCACTGTCCTCTATGTCAGATTCAACTTTCATCACTCCTTCGTCAACTTCTGGCACTTCTACTCCATCATCTTCTCCTGTTGCACGCCTCGGTTTTTTCTTGAATGGAGATAGAAACACCGAAGGCAGTGCAGCAACATTGCCCTCAAGTACATCATCTGGTGATCCCTCCGACTTCATAATGTTAGCTTCATCGATATAAATTCGCAGTTTCTTCCACCGAACTGATATCGCAGCCATTTTTTGTAGCTCTGCATCTCTCTCTGCAACTCCTTCCCATTTCATTGGCCTCAACCCATCTGTCATGCCATATCCAGGCTCCAGCCAGTACGCACGCTCCAAACATGTTGCAGGATAACCCAAGTCCGACAGAATAAACCTAATTGAAGCTTCAGACCAGCTCTCCTTGTCACAATCATCAAAGATGTTCAAAGTTCCATCAATGTAGCCTCTATTATTATCTAGGCCGCAGAAAAATCCACCGTGGTATACACTCACGCAGAACTTGCCGGGAAAGAGGTCTACATTGCAAACAAAAACGGAAGAATTAGATCCTTGATGTCCGAAACCCTAGTTTCTGAGAGATCGAAACAAACGAATCTAATCCGACCGAAATTACTGAAATAACATACATTACGCACAATCTAACATATATGTACACCGAATCGACCCCAAATCGACCCCGAATCGACCCTAATCGACACTGAATCAATGGATAGATACTCACCGTAGTCGACGACGGGGGGGGGGGGGGGGGGCGGCCGCTCTGCGACGCGGAAGCTGGACATCTGGGACGGGAGAGGCCATCTCCCGTCGACGCCACCGTCTCCGCCGCTCGCCGGCGTCGACGATCTACTGCCCCACCTCCTTCACCGCCTGCTCAAAATCGCCATGGCGTCGCCTCTGCTTGCGACTGCTGCTCGTGGACGTGCAAATGAGAACCCAAAATGGCCGCAGGGGGCTTTCTGCAAAAAATTGGCACTGTCGCGTTCCAACGTGTCAAGGATGTGGGCCCTAACGGCGACACGTCAGCACGTTAACGGACAAACAGCCGGAATGACTAACGTGGCTCCACCACACAACTTGGTGACCAAAACTTGACGTTTTCCCAGTTGGTGACCAAAACGCTCATCGATGGCAACTTCGTGACTTCTGACGCGTTTAACTCTTTATGTTAATCAACTTACTTTACTTCACGGCCCATCCATATCTTTGTTCAAAAAAATGTTTGACTAAGTGATTTTAGTGATCTCAATTAATTGTAGTATTAGCCTTCGCCACTTATCATACAGGCGAAAACATCTTCTCGATGTTTAATTTCGACCGTATTTGATTTTGACCAACAAAGTACGATGTGTACTGTAAAACTTACTATTGAATTCGCACCCAAAAATATTTGCAATGGTCTAAATTTTATAATAAACTAGGAAAATTTACGCGGCGACACGCCGCGCCCGTGTGGAAACCTGTCCGGGAAAAGAAAAGCAGATAAACATGCATGAAATATATTTGGAACTTTTCTGGATATTGTTGAATATTCTTGGAAAAACAATATTACGCCGCGCCCGTGTGGAAACTTGTTCGGGAAAAGAAAAGCAGATAAACATGCATGAAATATAGTTGAAACTTTTCTGAATATTGTTGAATATTCTTGGGAAAACAATATTTTCGTATTGTTGAATATTTTCTGGGGGGAAATATTTATTGGGAAAATCTCCAACAAATTTTGTATGAAAAATATTTTAAACTTGTAAAATTTGTTGAATATTTTTGGAGGGAAAATATTTTTTTGAAAAAATCTGTAACAAATCTTGTATGAATTCAATTTTGAAACTTGTAAAAATTGGTGATTTTTTTTTGGGAAGAAAAATATATGGAAAACTAATCGTCTACAATGGGCGTAACGTGGGCACCTCGAGGGAACGCTGAGAAAAACTATTTTAAACTTGTAAAAAATTGTTGAATATTTTTCGAGGAAAAATATTTATTGGGAAAATCCAAATTTCATCCTTTTTATGTATTATTAAAATTATGACAGATGGGACCCACATGTCAGGGTTTTATTATTTATGAAGTTGTCTAATAAAATTTTAGATGACTGACAGGTGGACCCGCGGTGACGTCATCCGGCTCTGCCGAGCTCGCGCTCGGGCAGGGGAGCAGGCGCGCGGGCCTCGGGCCACGCGGATCCGCTAGAGGGCATTGAGGCGAGCCAGGCGGTCGGCGCCTCAGACCAAATGGTCGCCGGAAACGCCGGCGGCGAGCAAATTCGCGTCGGTGGACGGCGAGCACGGCGACGGCGAACCGGAGCGCGGGAAGGATAGGGAGGAGGTCCTATGGGACCGGCGGCTCACCAGGAAGACGAAGGAGGGGTCGGGGAAGCCGGGGAAGGTCGGAGTTGACCGGAACGACCTCGGCGGCCGACGGCCGGAGTCGGGGAAGATGCACAATTTATCGGCGATTTCGGGCGTCCCGGCTCGCGTAACTCGCGGAGGCCTTGGCGGCCGCGTAACTCGCGGAGGAGATAGAGGAGGCGACAGCGGAGCCCTTGGCGGCCTTCTATTTGTGGGAGGAGGCCTGCAACAGCGGTGGTCCACATCGGCGCCGGCGGCGGCTCCGTCCGAGTGGAGGAGGAAAAGGGGAGAAGGCTGGAGAGGCTAATCGTAATTTCCAAATAATGCAGGGATCTTTTTGCAAAAAAGTGCGTGGATTGGGTGCACTGTTCAACACTGTAGATATCTACAGTAGTGGCCGAGCGCTGTGGGAGCGAGAAATTGTTTGTCTTTGATATAGGTAGGTAATATAATTTTTGGGAGAACAAAAAAAATTCAAAAAAAACTAAAGAAAAATTTCGCAAACCTAAAAAAAAATTCGCAAAAAAAAAAAACACTGTAATAAGGCACGAATTTGGATTCAAAATTGAGTAGTCAGAGTCGACAAAACTCGAAACCGTTCAGGGGAATGGAACCTGCTCGTCGATGCGCATATATTTCATGTATATAATTTTTGGGAGAACAAAAAAAATTCAAAAAAAACTAAAAAAAATTCGTAAAAAAAAGAACACTGTAGAATTACGCGCACCGTGGCACTCTATGCGATGACGTGGACACCTTTAGAGGTTGCTGAAGAGGAGCCCTTTTATATATACTCCCTCCGTCCCAAAATAAGTGTCTCAAATTTGTACAAAATTGAATGTACCTATACATGTTTCATGTCTACATACATCCACTTTTTGACAAATCTAAGACAGTTATTATTGGACAGAGGGAGTAGATAGATAGATGGATAGATAGATATCTTAAAGTAAATTTGATGGTTACAATTAATCACAAAAGAAAACAGGAACGGATGGAGTAGGCCGATAAATTACAATTGGTCTCATTTGGGCGCAACAGACCCAAAGTCCAATCCGTCGGGTCCGTCGGGCGCATTCTAGATAGAAGGGGGACTCGTGTCTTCCACCTCATTCTCGAACTCTCTACCACCTCGTCGTCCTGCTCCGGCCACTCTCTCGCCGCTCCCAAACGAGAGCATGCCGCTCTATAAAAAACCAACGCCGCAGAGGCGCCATGACCAACGAAATCACAGAACAAACAAAACGAAAGGAAACGATAGAAAGCCACGAGCAGGATGATGGCCACAGCACGAGCTCTCCGCCTTGTCGCCTCAAGCCCATCAGCCACCCAGCGCAACATCCTAGCCGTAGACCGCCGGTTACTGTCCATCTCGACGGAAGCCGCCGGCGCGGGCGACACCGCCGTCCACTCCGGCGGCCCACCGAGCGACGACTACGCCGAGAGGCCCCCGAAGTTCTCCGGCGCCGAGGAAGCCATCAAGGGAGCCGACGAGAAACACGCGTCAGCGACAACGCCACGGCCGACGGAGACGTCCACCACCACCAGCAATGAGCGCGTCCCGCCGTTCGGCACCTCGGGGAAGCTGGGTTCTCAGGAGCTCGCCGACCCGGCGGCGGGCTCGACGTTCACGCAGAGGCGGCGCTGCTCTTCCGCCAAGCCCGCGGGGAGCAACCCTCTCGGGGACGCGACGCCCGGGGACGAGGAGGCGGCGGCGCGGAAGGTGAGGGAGGAGGACAGGGAGTACTACCGCACCCACAAGCCGTCGCCGCTGGCGGAGGTGGAGTTCGCGGACACGAGGAAGCCCGTGACGCGCGCCACGGACGGAGGCGCAGAGGACCAGGCGGAGAACGACGTGCCCGGGAACATGGTGAGGGACACGGCCGACGATTCGCTGGCTCGCGCTGAGGCTATGTTCCGGGAGGCCGCGTCGCGCGGGAACCCTGAGTGGCCGCACTCCCGCGCGCTCGCCGCCATGCTGGCCCGGCGTGGTGAGGACGGAGGCGCCGCTCCGTGGGGCAGCTGATCAGCACGCGGTGACGCAGATGTAGACTGTAGTAGCGGTAGGTTTCGCCCGATCAAATCCTCGGTGTAAGGTGTAAAATATTTGGCTGTTAAACTCGTTGGAAGAGGTTCTACTCCGTACAGCCCGAGCCCTCGTTGCTATGTATTTATATCGATGGTGCTATGCGGCACCTGGCAATTACAGAGTCCGAACTGTTTAGGACTTGGTTTTATATTCCAACCAAGTCCAACCGAGTCCAATTACAACCGGGTACAATTATATCTCTAACACCCTCCCTTAATCACAACTTGCCCAAGTTGAGATTATGTTTAAATTCTTCGAAGGTACGGACTGGTAGTGGCTTTGTAAAACCATCAGCTACTTGATCTTTGGAGGGAACAAAGCGAATTTCCAACTGTTTGTTAAGAACTCTTTCTCTCACAAAATGAAAGTCTATCTCAATGTGTTTAGCCCGAGCATGGAACACTGGATTAGCTGACAGATATGTAGCTCCCAAATTATCACACCATAAACATGGTGGTTGAGTCAATTTAACTCCAAGTTCTGCAAGCAATGACTGTACCCAAATAATTTCAGCTGTGGCATTGGCAAGAGACTTGTATTCTGCTTCAGTGCTGGACCTAGAAACTGTAGCTTGCTTCTTTGCGCTCCAAGAAATAAGATTTGGGCCAAGAAAAACAGCAAACCCTCCAGTTGATCGACGATCATCCACACATCCTGCCCAATCAGCATCTGAAAAGGCACTTACCAAGAAGGAACTTGACTTGAGAAATGTCAAACCAACACTGGATGTATGCTTAATGTATCTCACAATACGCTTAGCAGCGGTCCAATGCAATGTAGTGGAAGCATGCAAATACTGACAAACTTTATTTACTGCATAAGAAATATCAGGCCTTGTGAGAATAAGATATTGTAAGGCACCAACCATGCTTCTGTATTTTGTACTATCCTCTTGTCCCAAAGGTTCTCCTTCATGTGATGTAATTTTTTCTGAAGAAGACAATGGAGTAGGCGAACTCTTGCAGTTCCTCATACCTACTCGGTCAAGAATATCTTGAGCATATTTTTCTTGAGTTAGAAGCAAGCCATCTCGTACCTTGTGAACCTCAATTCCCAGAAAATAGTGAAGATCACCAAGATCCTTCAAGGCGAACTCCTTACTCAAGTCTTTCATGAGAGCATCTGTTGCAAGTTGTGAAGAACTGACAACTATAATATCATCGACATAAATAAGCATGTATATAGTGACATTCAACTTGCGATAAATGAACAAGGAAGTGTCAGACTTTGATGCAACAAACCCATAGCTCATCAACTGAGAACTGAGGCGAGAATACCACGCTCGAGGTGCTTGTTTTAACCCATATAAAGCCTTGTCAAGCTTGCATACGTGCTTGGGCAGTCTATCATCTTCATATCCTGGTGGCTGTCTCATATAGACCTCCTCTTCCAGAACACCATGTAAGAACGCATTCTTTACATCCAATTGTCGCAGACTCCATCCCCGAGACACAGCAATACCGAGAACAAGCCGAACAGTAGCAATTTTGACAACAGGACTAAAAGTATCCTCGTAATCTATGCCATAACGTTGTTTAAAACCTTTAGCAACCAGTCTTGCTTTATACCTGTCAATGGAACCATCAGCTCTTTTTTTGATTTTGTACACCCATCGACAATCTATGATATTTGCACCATGTCTCTCCGGAACTAAGTGCCATGTTTTATTTTTCATAAGAGCATCATACTCTTCATCGATAGCTTGTTTCCATTGTGCATTTGCAAGCGCATCATTCAAACTTGCTGGCTCCTCTGTCGTGCAGGACAAACACCACCTGACAGTACCGTCCGTATATTTTCTGGGTTGAATAATTCCACGTGAGCGACGTGTAACCGGGCGTTCCAAAACTTGCACAGGACGAGCTGCAGGCGCACTGGGAGCAGATGATCTGCTGTCGGCCGAGACATGCACAGCAGTGCTGCTGTCGCTGTCCTCTCTATTACGGTCAGAAGTCTGACTGGTCTCCCCCTCCGCATCAGAACTCACGGAAGGTGAAGCTGTGCCTGTGGCAGTGTTGTGGGCGCCCGTTTCAACAATCGTCGACGCAGACGATCCAGAAGACGGCGACATGGGACACTCGCCAGCCACACGGGAGGCGTTCGTAGGCGACGCGCTGCCCGGCGAAGGTACCTGGCGGGATTCCGAGGCGGGCGGCACGGCAGATTCTTCTTCATGGTTGGATCCCGAGGTACTGAAGACAGGGGAATCTGGCATGGGATTGGCCGAAACAGCTTCGTTTTGAGCACCTGAACTGTCCTCTGCTATCTCATGTGTAGAGTTGGGTGCACTGTTTTGCTTTAAATTTTCGCCAGTTTGCACCGCTCTTCTTCCTGTTTCCTGTACAGCAGCTCTTCTTCCTGTTTCCTGTACAGCAGCATGCACAGGTCTAGCAACACAATTAGTAGGATTAGCCAATGATGAGTCTTCAACAAATTCGTCCCCACGTTCAGGATTTTGAAGAGAGGAATCAAGTAAAAGAATTTCTTGACGAAGACGGGCACCAGCATTAGGATGAAGCGACTCAAAAGGGAAAACATTCTCATCAAAAACAACATCACGAGAGATATATACACGTCCAGTAGAGACATCAAGACATTTAACTCCCTTGTGAAGTGGGCTATAGCCTAAGAATACACAACGCTTGGAGCGAAACGCCAATTTGCGCTTATTATATGGACGGAGATTAGGCCAACAAGCACACCCAAAAACACGAAGGGAGGAATAACTTGGTTTAGTGTTCAGAAGACGTTGAACGGGAGTGTCGTTATTGATAACTCTACTAGGAAGCATGTTGATTAAATAAGTGGCAGTGAGAAAAGCTTCATCCCAAAATTTTAGAGGCATGGATGCATGAGCAAGAAGAGCTAGCCCAACTTCAACTATATGACGGTGTTTTCTTTCAGCAGAGCCGTTTTGCTGGTGAGCATGCGGACAAGAGACATGGTGGGAAATTCCTTGCGTGCGAAAGAAGGAATTGAGTCGAACATACTCGCCACCCCAATCAGACTGGACCGTAAGAATTTTGCGATCAAATTTTCTTTCAACAAGTTTTTGGAAGGTGACAAAAGCATTGAAAACATCAGATTTCTGTTTGAGAAGATAGATCCATGTAAACTTACTAAAATCATCAATAAAGCTTACATAATAGTTGTGACGTCCAACAGAAGTAGGAGCGGGCCCCCATACATCAGAAAAGATTAACTGAAGAGGTACAGTGGACACACTAGTGGATACAGGATAAGGCAACTGATGACTCTTTGCTTGTTGACACGGATCGCAAATAAACTCTATGCTCGAATCCTTAACAAAAGGAAGTTTATTTTTACTAATAATTTTGTTTACGATAGCGAAAGCTGGATGACCTAGGCGACTATGCCACATGGCTTGAGACGGCTTTGTGGCAACGAAGGCATGCTTCTGAGAGGAAGACACCAATGACGGAATAAGCGGATAGAGACCACCAACACACCTCCCTCTATGAATGATTCTCCTCGTGACCTGATCCTTAATTAAAAAGAAGGTGGGGTGAAATTCTAGAAAGACATGATTGTCAAGGGGAAGCGATGAACAGAAAGAAGATTTTTCGAAGCATGTGGAACATGTAAAACATCGCGAAGGTGAAAATTTTGAACGGGGTTACGAACTATTGAACGACCAACATGGCAAATTTCCATACCTTGCCCATTGGCGGCATTGACCTTGTCGTAGCCCTTGTACTGCTCACGGAGGGTGAGATTATTGAGCTCCCCCGTGATGTGATGCGTAGCTCCTGTATCGGAGTACCAATTTGTGTCCACACCGTAGGAGGCCGCATTCACCTCCTTATCATGGTTGTCATCATCGTGATCATCCCAACGGTACCAGCAGTCTTTGGCAGCATGCCCTTCTCTATCACAAATCTGGCACGTGACGTCAGCCCAAGGCGTCGTGCGGCGACGACCACGGCCACGCCCACGCCCTCCACCAGCAGGCGCAGAACGTCCACCGCCCCTGTTTGCATTGCGGGGCTGGCGATCATCTCTTGGAGGACCACGATCATCTCTTGCTGGTCCACGGAAGCCTCCACGGGCACCATTGAAATTGCGCGGACGGTAGCCACCACCGCGTCCACGCATCGCTACATTGGCAGAAGACTCGAGACCACCGTCGTGGGACGTACTGATCATGTGTTGGCGCTGATCATAGGCCAGCAGCTGCGAGTACAGCTCGCTGATGGTAAGGCGCCCGCCCTGTGTGCTGATCATCCCAAAAGCGGCAATAGGAGCGTCATAGTCATTGCCAAGGCCCGCGAGGATGAAGGAGATGAGTTCATCATCATCAAGCGGACGTCCAGCAGCGGCGAGTTCATCCGCCAACCGCTGCATCTGGCCGAAGAATTCCGGCATGGTTTTGTTGTTCTTTTTGGTATTGGCCAACGCGATCCGCAGATTCGTAATCTTCGCTTGGCTTTGGGAGGAAAACATGGCCTCCACTGCCTGCCATACTTCGGCGGCGTGCTCCATCCTAAGGACGTGGATCAAGACTTCCTTGGAGAGCGAGTTGATGAGATGGTTGAGAACAGCCTGGTCGCGGGCGAGCCAGACAGCGTACGCGGGATTGGGCGCCGTTGACGTACATCCATCTCAGCGGCGCGGAGTCGGAACCATCGAGGAAGCCGACGAGTTGGGCGCCACGGATCGAAGTGAGAATCTGGGCGCGCCACAGTGGGTAGTTGTCCCGGGTCAGCGCCTCCTTCGGTGGATTGCCAAGGGACGGAGCATAGCTCGACGCCATGGCCATGGTTGTGGGCGGGTAGGGTTGTGGGATAACCTGCCCGAGAGCTGCGATCTGGGATGTGGAAGAGGCGGCTCTTGATACCATGTTAAACTCGTTGGAAGAGGTTCTACTCGGTACAGCCCGAGCCCTCGTTGCTATGTATTTATATCGATGGTGCTATGCGGCACCTGGCAATTACAGAGTCCGAACTGTTTAGGACTTGGTTTTATATTCCAACCAAGTCCAACCGAGTCCAATTACAACCGGGTACAATTATATCTCTAACATTGGCTACGCCCGTGTATATATATATGTTCAGAATAAATCCATGGCTAGAAGTTTTTCATTTCAAAGCAAGAGATGTCCATCGCAAGTACAACTTGGTACTAGTATGTTTCAGATTGTTCAGGACGGCTGAACGACTGCCTTTTACTCAACTTTTTAAAGCTTGTTCACATGTTCATCGATCACCCACGGATTAGAGACAAGAATCTACATCTGGCTTGAACGACGCTCTTTGTAATGTACTAGGATTGAGCGGATATGTATGCATTACACGGCCCGTACGTCCGGCTTATATCTCTGATTCCGAAGACACGGCGACGCGGCGGAGCGCTGGAACCACGTAGCGATGCACACCCCGGCAGGAGCCTCCCGCCGCACCCCGAAGAACACCGCACTCGTAGTCCGGCTCTCCCCAAAGATCCACCAATACCGGGAGCAGCGAGAGTGGTCCGAGCAACAAACCTATTTACTTCATCTACTAATGTTGCTGGACCATCAAGTTCTCACCATACAACCCCACTAACTAGCTACCAAGCTCCAGCAAATCCTCCAACAGGATCATGACCAGTTTCTGTGAATAAAACAACAACAACAAAAATTAAACTCCAAGAAACAAACTGCAGCTGCTCCATCTGGTGGTCCTGGAACATCTTCTCATCCTGCTCAAGTTGCTCCAACACCAAGAGCTCCAGATATTGTCACGACAAGACGAAGAGGAACATCAAGGCGCATACCTCTTTATGCAATTCCATCTTACTCTTACTTCACTTGTAGTGGCAAGTGGCAACTACCAAGGATTTATGTCCTTGCTTTTGATGATCATGTACTAAATACTGTTCAGGAGTGAGTGTTGTGATGAGACAATGTTTTGTTGGTTACTAAGCTATGTAATGTCGCGGACAAGTTTAATTTACCTATGTTAGTCAATGTGCACTGAAAATTGCAATGGTTCTCTTTAGTTGTGTTATTATTGTTGTGCTATACAAATGCCAACTTCATTTTAGTTTTCCATTTGTTTGCATTGAACATATCATGCCGAGAACACAAAATTCAGCACACATACTTCATATTAATCCACTGGCAGATCACTGTCAGTTCACATCTTGGAACACTTGATCCAGTATACATAATTCATGCCCTAGCTCTCGCGATGCTGGCGAACCCGCGGCCCCCGCCGCCACCGCCGCCGCCGCCGCGGGGCTCCGCAGCCCTAGCCCCTGCTCCTCCCAAGCCCTCCCATCCACCTCCTACCCCATCCTCTCGCGTTGCTGTCCGCCACGAGATGGCAGGGGCGCCCCGGCCTCCCCCAACCACCACCGGCCCCTGCCGACGGCGGCCGCTCCGGCCCCGTCGCCCGGCGTCTCCCTGCGCCCGCGCCAGGTCCCCCCGCCTCCGCCTGCCATGATCCCGGCCGGGTTCACCCCCGAGGTCGTGCTGTTCCCTCTGGATCCGCAGCGGCCGCTCCTCCGATCCGTGGTCGTCGGTGACCTATGCTCCCTGGCTGGGGTGGAGGAGGTGCCTGAGGAGGTGGCGCCCGAGCCTGTGTCCCCGCTGGATCCGCTGGCTGCTGGGCCAGAGGTGGAGGGCGATGCAAGGGGTTGGCAGGTTGTCTGCAACAAGCGGCGTCCACCTCCGAAGCTGCAGTCCTGTTCCCCTCCTCGGGGAGGTGAAGATCGTGCCATGGCCTTCAGGCGGAAGGTTCGGGGCCGGTGCTTCCGATGCTTGGCGCCCGACCATCGGGTGGCAGATTGCCACGGCAAGATCCGGTGCCTCGCTTGTCGCCGCTCCGGCCACCGGGAGCGGGAATGCTGGCAGCACCAGAAGCCCAGCCAGGCCACTCCCTGCCCCGGGTCGCCTGCTGCAGGCCCGTGCCGTCCTCTGGAACGGTCGTGGGCTTCGGTTGCTGCTCCCCCAGTTCGAGAACAGCGAGAGCAGACGATGGCCAACCCTGGGTCTGTAGGTCTGGTTGCTGCTCTTGACGCAGCGAGCTTGCGGGAGGAGCTGCGTGGGTTGATCGAGCCCCAGCTTCAAGAGATGACCATGTCCCAGAGCAAGATGGAGGAGTCTATGCAGGCCTAGTTGATGGGTCTTCGGAGGCTGATGGAGCGGGCAGAGGGGGTCTTGGAGAAGCTCTCCTTGCCGCCGGCTGAGGCGCAAGTGGAGCCAACACCATCTCTGTCTGGGGGCAATGCTGCTTGCGCAGACGGTGGGTTCGTGAGCTTCGGCTGCCACCCAGGGGTGTGAGCTTTTCAGTGTCGGCGCTTGCCCTGGAATCCACCTCCATGCCTGTTGCTGCTTCGGAGCATGTCTCCCCGGTGGTGCAGGGGCCCCCGATGCAGGATCTTTGAGTGGAGATGGCTTTGGAGGAGTTGGGGGGTTCCGATGCCCCTAGCCCGGAGGAGAAGATAGCGAAGGTGATGGCTCAGTTTGACGTGATTGAGCCACAGGAGAAGACCTTGCCTTTCTCGATGGTGGAGCTCTGCCGAGAGATTGTCGACATGCCCAAGGACAAGGAGCTTAGGGTGGATGCTTCCTCTTTGGACAAGCGACGAAGCATCCGGTTGGACATGAAGAACAAAGACTGTGGCATTCCAACAGCCAAGCGCGCCGAGATTAGGCGGGCGGAGGCTTTTTGGGAGAACCCCAAACTCAAGAGCAAAGGGAAAGTCTCAGAGGAGGTCCTGGATGAGAAGATGCAATTTTATTTGCAGATGTACGAGAAGCAGAACACACTGGTGACACCGCAGGTGATGGAGGCTGTTCGAGCCTTAGTTGCTAGCAATGGTTGAGCTCTTCTGCGCGGAGGGTGCATTTCGTTGCATCTCTAGTGGAGAGTTTTCGTGTGTGTTTGGAGAGGGTTTTTTAGTTGGATATGAGGTGTGGCCTGTTAGCTTGGGTTTAGGTTCCCTTGTTTCAGGCACGGATGATGTTCCATGAGTTGAGTGTGCGGTTTTTTTAACCGCGTTTTGTATGGTTTTTGGATCCGGTTTCCCTGATTAACTGGATCAATTCTTTTCTACTATAATGCAACACGGGAGCTCCCCGTCATAGCTTTCAAAAAGTATACATAATTCAAATATTACAAACCACTGCTAGTACACTTAATTCATCTACAACAAACCACTACCAACTTGACGGTCACTAGACTAACATTTTCCCTAGAACTAAACCTACCACAAAGATAGTGAAATCAAAAAAGAACATTCATATATTTGCCTTTCATTCCATCTATCTCTGCATTCTTCAACTTCAACTTGTCTGGCAGAACATCAACTCTCTTGTTAATTCATATTCGGACATGGCAACAAATGCAGTTGCATCTTCAGTCAAAGCCACACTTCCTTCACCCTTGAGCCTCCAAACTTCATCCCTCAAATCTCCAATACAATTGCTGAAAAACTTCGGCAAAAAATCATCATGCCATTCAACGTAGCCACAGCCACCATGCTATTCGATTGAACAACATACCTGAATCAGATGGGAGGAGAACAAATGAACAGAAGAAATGAGCAGAAAAATTAGGGCTTCACCACTGCATCCACGCACGCGTAGTACCTCATGCACGCGTAGTACCTCAGACCTGAATAAGATGGGACGAAATCCATCGCAGCGCCTTCCGCGGTGGATTGCAGCGGCAGAGATTTGCTGGCTCGTACACCATCGTGCACCGACGACCTCGCATCCGCGTCCCTCCTTCCACAAGCTCGACGGAAGCCGGGAGCGGAAGAAGCCCTGAAGACCACAACATCGCATTGCCCGCTGCCGCCGCCGTGCACCCTGCGGCGGTGAGAAATCGCCTTGTCGCCTCTCCGCCGCTAACCCTAATTGCATTCCCCAAAGTCCCCAATCATTCACTCTCCCGCCCCTAATGGTTATAACCCATGCACACCGGTCAACACCTCCGCACCGTTGCCCACCGCTGACAACAATCCCGATTGACATTTGCCACGTCAGCTTTTTTCATGTTAAACGACCCCCAGGGTTTGATTTAGACCGGGATCTGAGAGTTGAGTGAGCTGATTTCGGGGATTAGGAGTTGAGGGTTCGATTTAGCTTTTATCTACAAGTTCAAGGTTCAGAATGGACTTTTTCCTAAGAATAACACTCCCTACAATTTTATTTTATTTGAATTTATGAGGCAAAAGCTTTGCCCCTATATATTGATTAAGGAGGAGTTAGTGGGTTTTAAAGTTTTACATCACCGGCCAAAAGGCCTAAAGGAATAGCAACAAAGTATGGGATTAGTCTCCCGGTAGCATAAACTCCAAATGCTTGGCACCCGCTTTGACCCAAGTGTGAGCCTCGTCTTTGATCCGTCCCAAAATGATCGAAGGTAGTGTAGATTTGTGTCAGAACACTCTAGCATTGCGCTCGGATCATAGCTCCCAAGATATTAGCATGGTGAGGGTGGCAATCACCTTTCGTCGAGCGGAGTCGTTTAAAGTCATATGAGTCCACCAATCTTGAACACAAGTGAATTTATCCCAAGAGCTCATATGTCCAACCAAGAGAGTTGAAGCCAAGCCTTCACCATGCTCCAAATGCGCTTAGCGCACCGACATTGGAATAAAAGGTGAGCGTCCGTCTCTCTAGTTTGCTTGCAAAGCGGGCAAAGATCACAATTTGGCCATCCCCTCCGACGTAGCCGGTCCGCCGTCCATACCCGGTTTTGAATGACAAGCCAAGCAAAAATTTGCATTTAGGGGGTGCCCACACCTTCCACACCAACTTCTTCATATTGGAAACGGTGGAGCCTAAGAATTGGGCGTGGTAAGCCAAACTTGCCGTGTAGGTACCCGATGCGGACATAGTCCAAGTGATGGAGTCGGGGATGTCTTCGACAAGGTGCACTTGTTGTAGAGGGGTCCATAGATCAACAAATTGTTGTATGTGAGCAAGGGTGATCCCATCGGAAGTGTTTATTTGGTTTATCCATGCATCCTCATACATGGCCTTGTGCACACACCATTTTTTCCGCTTCGAGATGGCGTAGATGAGAGGGGCAATGTCGCGCGGTCTACGCCCGTCCAACCAAGGGGTGTCCCAAAAAGGCGCCTTATGTTCGTTGCCAATAGTGATAGTTGTGCATGCATAGAAAAGGTCATGATCCTCGCTTGAGCATGGGTTGCCCATCCCAATCCATAGCTTGGTGGTGTCCGTCCACTCGTGCCATAGCCATCGGAGCCGTAGCGCCGCCCCAAATCTTTCGGTATCTAGTATCCCCAAGCCTCCAAGCTCGGTTGGGCGGCACACCTTTTTCCAATTTACTTTACACTTGCCACCGGAAACCTTATCGGAGGCCGCCCAAAGGAAAGAGCGCTCAATCTTGTGGACCTTGTTGATGAAACCGGGAGGCAACTTGAGGGAGGTTTGGTGGAAAATGGCTTGGGAGGCCATAACTGACCTAACCAACTCTCTCCTCCCCGCCACATTGATGTACTTGCCCGCCCACATGGGGACCTTGCCGGCAATCTTGTCCTCAAGGTGTTGAAGGTCTACCCTCTTGAGTTGCCAAACGGAGAGCGGAAGGCCAAGGTAACGCATGGGGAAGCCGGTCCTAGTTGCCGGAAAAGGTTGTAGAACCTCGTCCAAGTCAATGGCACCACATCGGATGGGGACAACGGATGTCTTTTGCATGTTTGTACACAGCCCCGTAACGTCGCCGAAAGAAGTGAGGATGTGTGCTAGCTTGGTGATTTCCTCCTTTATTGGAGCCACAAAAATTGCGGCGTCATCCGCATAGAGAGAGGTCCTAAAGAAGGCCCCGCGCCCCCGGAGGCGGGAGAGGTCTCCTCTTGTCGTTGCGAGCTCAAGGGTTTGTTGGAGTGGATCGATCGCAATGTCGAATAGGAGCGGAGAGAGCGGGTCGCCTTGCCTAAGGCCTCGTCCATGCCGAATAGGTGCGGTAGGCACCCCATTAAGGAGGATCCTCGAAGTGGAAGTACGAAGGATGGCGGAGATTCAATCACAAAACCGAACCGGGAAACCAAGGTGACGGAGGCGATCCATAAGGTAATCCCATCGAACGGAGTCAAACGCTTTTCGGATATCAAGCTTAAAGAGGAGCGCCGGAGTCTTGGTTCGGTGAAGCCTTCTAGCAAAGTTCCTCACAAACAAGAAGTTATCATGAATACTTCTATTTTTTATGAAGGCGCTTTGCGCGGGAGAGATCAACGTGTTCATGTGAGGGGTGAGCCGCGTAGCCAACACCTTAGCAATGATTTTTGCAATTGCATGTATCAAGCTAATGGGCCGGAAATCCGAGATGCATTCGGCTCCCTCCTTTTTTGGACTGAGAACAACATTTGCCGAATTTAGCCAATGGAAATTGTCGGAGTGGAGGTTGTCGAATAGGTGAATGACCCGCATGACATCCGTCTTGATAATGTCCCAAGTGGCCTTAAAGAAAGCACCGGTGAAACCGTCGGGCCCCGGGGCCTTGTCCGCCGGCATTTGCTTGATAGCTCGGTGCACCTCCTCCTCCGTGAAAGGCGCGTCAAGATCTCCAAGATCAATGTTTGGGTGAACAAAGGTATCCCAATTGAAATCTAGCTCTCGGGGTGGACCTCTTCTCATAGCCGTGTGGAAATGGTCGTGCACAATTTGCTCCTTGTCTTCATGGGATGTGACCCATCCATGATTGCGCCTAAGTCGGTGGATGTTATTTTTCCTCCTTCTCGCATTGACACGTAAGTGGAAGTATTTGGTGTTTGCATCTCCCTCGCGAATGTTGGTGACACGGGAGCATTGTTTTTTCCTTGACCGTTCAACCACCGCGAGGCTTAGAACTCTACGCTTGAGGCGCGCACGAAGGTCTCTTTCTTCCGGAGAGAGTGGCCGAAACTCTTGGGCCTCGTCGAGGCGCAAAATGATGAGGTGTGCCATGTGCGCTTGAACCTTGGCGTTGGAGAAGAAGCCTTGGCTCCACCGTCTAAGTTTGACCCCCGTCTTTTTAAGTTTGTGGAAGAGGATTTGGTATTGCTCTTGGTGTGTCGAATGCATGGACCAGGCATCTGCAACAATCTCCTTGAAACCGGGTAGACATGTCCAAAAAAATTCAAAGCGAAAAGAGCGTGGACGGCGCGGCCCGGAGTCATCGGCGAGCAAGAGGGGACAATGGTCGGATAACGAGGACGAGAGGGCGTGGAGGATGTGATGGCCGAAGCTAAGGTCCCATTCCGGATTGCAAAAGGCGCCGTCGATCCTAGACATGGTGGGATTGGCTTGCTGGTTTGACCATGTGTTTTGGAGATGTATAGGCTTGAGATCACAATTGTCAAGTGTTGCTCTAAACTTGTTCGTCCTTCTCCTATCGATGTTGGTGTTATTTTTGTCTAGCTCGATATATTTGGTTAAAATCTCCAAGGACCAACCACAAGGTGCCCACCGTAGGCTTCTTCAAGGACATCTTGCCATTTCGCCAACTTTAGAGAGCCAGCAGCTCAACCGGTGTTGCTGCACACATTTGAGGTAAAAGATTGGGTTGTATATGGAAGCGTGCCTCGCCAAGCTTAATACTCCCTCCGTTCGGAAATAGATGTCTTCTATTTGTCCAAATTTAGATGTATGTGTACACTAAAACATGTCTACCTACATCCGAATCTAGACAAATGCAAGACATCTATTTCCAAACGGAGGGAGTACAAGTAGATCTCTGCTGATAGCAACCAGGCATTGACTTCCAAAGCATAGAACCACCCACTAAAGAGCACAAAGAAGCCATTAGCCATGATGCAAAAGAGAATTGAATCAGCAGTCCTTACTGAGTCACCATCACCACCTCGGTGCACATTTTGCCCAAAATCGCAGCAAATTGAGTGATAAAACAGTGGACCCAACTCCCTACTACAAGTATTTGAAATCCACATAGACGATGGATAAGAGAACAAAAGAAAAGCCTAAGACTAGCCACAATGGGAGTATCATAGGTGGTATCATGCATGCCATGTTGGCAAAAAGCTGATGTGTCACTGCAATTAATGATGAGAGAGGTGATAGTAGTATCATAGGTAGATACCGTAACATAACGGATTCCAATGCAATATGAGTCTATAACCTAATTAATGTTGTATTATATGATACAACACATATATGATACAACACATATGTTACTACCCATTGTGGAAGTAGTAACATAGACTAGTATCATATGCATGATATTTGTATATGATACTCCCCATTGTGACCAGTCTAAGGAGATATCAGAGCCTCCTCACCGGTTGCAACATGTGCAGACGGTATCAATCTTCACCCAGATATGGTTAGCTACCTTGTTGCTGTTTCTGTCCGTGCGGTTAGGAATGGGCATAAGAAGCAACGAGGAAGTAATGGTTTGAAACTGGCTGCCAAAATTGACTGAAACCATGGGCTGGCAGGCCTGGCACTAGTTCTATCCACGTGATTACGTAACATGGACGAACAGATCGAAACACAAGATATGCCGCCAACAGCCAATCACGATTATCAACAGGTATGGCTACCAGCCTACGACCGTGCATAAATGGATGTAAAACTAGGTTTACAAGCATAATCAGACACTGAATTCAACATTTCAAGGAAACTCTGCATAAATATCTCTGCTACATCCAACACAACGATCACGGTATGATATTCAAGGTATCTGAGACACGACACTGATATAGCACATAAAACAGTTCCAAATTGTGGTGCTCCAAAATTAGGCTAACCCTTCGTAGTACCAGAAAGCTAAAGCTTCATATCAAACCTTTCACTTCTTGGCCTTCTTTGGTGCCCTGTTAACATTGGAACAGAAGGAAATCAGCTAAATGAAACAAACAGAAAACAACCTGATGTGAAGAATACTTATGAAGATACTTACGCTGCAACGGGAGCTGGGGCTGCAGCTGCTGGTGTTGGTGCATCATGATCCTTCGGGCCCTGTTTGAGAAAGGGTAGAGGTTCACCAAGTGTTTTATAACACAAAAAAAAAAAGACAGCATGGCAAATGCAACACATGAACATATTCAACATTAACATCCATGTCTCACAACAATCTGTTGCTTAAGTTCAACAGAAAGATGGCCACACATTGTAGTAATCCCCAATTTCTTCAAGAGACAAAGATAAGATACTAATTTTTTGAGTGACATGTGTAACAGTAAGTATCGCAGTAGCAATATCATGCATAACTTAATCTAACTAAACAAGGAAAAGAACAGGCTCAAGTCAAAAGATTTTCTTACCTGAGCAAACCTCTCTTCCCTCCTGGCATGCTTCCTCTCCCGGCTCGCCTTGCTCTTAGCGCGCTTGGCCTCAAACTGGTCAGCAATGGTCTTCTCTCTTGCCTTCTCAGCCTTGGACTTGTGGATACTCTCCATGAGGACCCTCTTGTTTTTGAACATGTTACCCTTGACCTTCAAGTACATGTCATGGTACATGTGCTTGTCAATCTTCTTCGCCTCACGGTACTTGCGCAGAAGGCGCCTCAGGACACGCATCCTGCGCATCCACAGAACCTTCGTGGGGAGCCTAGCCTCCCTGGTACCCCTTCGCTTACCTATACAGAGAGCATGATCACATGTTACATCAGGTTTCCAACATGAATGCTTATCAAAGTTGCATGTGCTAATCAAAGCTGCAGCTACAAACCATATCCTGAGTGACGTCCCTTCTGCTTGGCCTCATGTGCCCTCCTTGCACGAGACCTGGAGTGGATCTTCTGAGGCTTCCTAATTATGAAGCCATCCTTGACCAACTTCCGGATGTTCTGCCCTGCAAGTTTTAGAGAAATAATGCATCATGATTGTGCTCCATGATAAATCAATGAAGCAAGCACAGAACATTGAAGAATGAGAAGCTCCAATGGATTAATTATAACCTCAAAATGTTTCACAGTACAGGGGAAAGCATAACAGATAGGTACACACATAGCACTAAGAAGCATAAGAGAAATGCACATTACAAGGAAACACGAAACAGCACCACATAAGAGAAATGCACATTACAAGAGTACGTGAACAAGCTACTTATCAATACAAACTGAGTAACAGAATAAGGAGGTATCTCCACTAGATTGACATTTGGAGCAAACTGCTCATAGCCTAGGTGTGTGCAGGTGCAGTAACAGCAAAACACGTAAAGTTCTATTAGCTTCATTGTTCACACAATTTTTAAGACAAGACACCATGGTTAAGCCAATGAAGCAACTTGATACTGACAATCAGATTTATACTATGAATAGGTATATTAGAAGTTACAACTGGAAGCAGGTTTTGATTTCTGTTTTTAAAGAAGTGTTTCAATTTCTGGTGCACAAGTTTTAGCAGCCTATGTACAAATTCTACATGCAGGCATAGAGCAGTGCGAAAATTGCATCTCTAAGAAACATATCTATACTCCTAACACAGCAGTGATAATTGGTACATATACTGGGAGCCATTTGATGATTGTGATGGATAATACAATCAACTGATTATCACCTCAAACTTAAAAACATATTTTCCGCATGGGCAGAAAGGCACGAGCTATTGAATCCACACAAATAAATACACTGTAGGCACGACCAGTACCAAGCTGGATTCTATATAATTGACAACAGCAATAAACACTGAAAGCCAGCCCATTTAACTATGTGGGACGCCTAAGCAGCATACAAAAAATAAACACAAGCAGGCACTGCAACTCAATATAGGTGGTTCCCAGTGTTAACAATCGCGTATAGAAGCATATACAAGAATTCGCCGACCCATAAGCGCTAAAAAACAATCATACGCAGACGGACAAATATCTACATCACAGTCCGTAGCTACCACGGTCCATCAAAACAAAATCAAAACCATAGGGTTATCAGCAACACGAAGAACACTAATCCCGTCCACCCGCTGCTCACAAATAGCGTAGGCGCAGAGGAAACAAGCGTCGATCTATCGACTCCGAACGACGAACACCGATACGACAACCTCGACGATAGATCTACGCAACGAACACGATAAGCGAGAGGGGTGCGAGGGAGGCTCTTACGGGAGTTGGCCATGGAGATCTCGTTGACCTCATTGGGGTCGAGCCAGACCTTGCCCTTGCCGCACTTGAGGACGCTGGAGGCCAGACGCTTCTGCAGCTTCAGCGACACCATCTTCGCCGCCGCCGCTCTCTCCCTTACCTTCCGTGTGGTTGTGGCGCAAGGGTTTGGGAAATGCGGCGGAGGCGGCGCCTTATAGGTTCCAGCCGGATTAGGGTTTCCTTGCCTCTCAAATTGGGCCGGGCCTTTGCTGTGTGGCTCGCTAGGCACTATGTTTTGGGCCGAAGCCTGGAGTGTTAATCGGCCCATTGAGAAAGATGTCGCGGGTTTTCTTTTTTCCAAAAACTTTTGTTTTTGCATTCTGCGCAAGATTTTGCCGTGTCTTGTAGTTGTAGCCATCACTCACAAAGATAATGATAAAATATTGACTGGATGACTTATAGTCAATGTTCGTAGCTAGTACAGTACGTGACAAAATGTTGATTGATAACTGACTTACAGTAGCTGGTAAGATAGCTTGGATGGCAAGGTATTGACTAAGGTCTAAGGAGTATTACTTACCAACGACTTGGTTGCCAAGGCAAGAAATATCGTTTCACAAGGCTGAATTACATAGAACTTATACCTTGCACATGTCTTGCACAACAAATTGTCTTATATTCTACAAAAAACAAAAGAAATGTCTTATATGAGGAAACTTTGAGAATAGCATTACGAGGTTGGCCATATAGGATGTTCATGCCTCAGAAAATGAAAACGGAGGCCAATCTAAAATGTAGCTCGGTTTTACAAAAAAAAATCTGCTTTCAAAAAATCAAAAAAATAAACTCATGTGTAGATAATATCTAGATCTAAAACAGTGCAACATTTTAATGAAAATTCATTATATTTTCATCTGGACAAATATACAAATTTGGATAGGAGAACACTGCACAGTCTAAAAAAATCAAATTTTTTCCTGATTTATTATTTTTGTGTAGACCAAAATAATACGAATTTTGATTTGAAAATTTATACCGTGGTAGATGTCGAATTTATCTACTTCTAGGATGTGTTGTCGATTTTTTTTTGAAACGCAAAAAACTAGATTCATTTCTTTTCAAACCCAGCAACATGACTACATGTAGGTCAGCCTCCAAAATTGTCGCTCTTGTCCATTCGTAGCATAAGTAATGAGAGATAGGAAGAGAATAACATACCCAATGTAGGTAGTCCTTCTTGCCACTCCACTTTTTCCCAAGTCGCTAGTGTTAGCACACTAGAGCACAACCCTACATGTGCGGATACCTTGGAGCAGTTGCTCTTTGTGGCTCTAACGGTTCTAAAGTTCAAAAAAACATAAAGAGTTCAACTAAAGGAACAAGAGAAAGACAAAATATGCTTGATTCTCCTAATAGTGTGCTACCGATCAACCAAAATTCGCTTTAGTTTGTGCTATCGTAGCCTACCATCATTTCCCTATACTTTTTTCCATGCTTAAAAATTAAAACATTGTTCATTTGGTATTATATGTATTGGTATCACATAGTTGTTCATGTTGTTTAGCATAATTTGTTGGTGCACATAGTTGAGTCTACTACATTTTGGATTTGTGCTAGTTAAATTAAACGCTATAATTTTATTACGCATTTAATCAAAATGGGTTTAAATCTCTTATTCACCCCCTCTAGGGATATCTGTGTCATTTCAGTAAGTAAAACTAGTTCTATTCCAGTGGCGGAGCCAACATACACATAATGGATGTGTTTTTACTTCTTGTTTCAAATGTATTTGATGTGTATTGTTGTTTATATGTGAAGTATATATACCTACTCAAGTCTTTTGCCAAAAATAATGGGTGTATAGATGTACACCCAAGTCCCATATAGCTCTGCCCAAGCTTGTATTCTGAAACGTAAGACATTTACACTTAATATTACTCCGCCTATCTATACCCGATTCATGCAGTGACATCCGATGCATGAGAAATGCCACTCGAAAGAACTGATTTTTTTTTTTTTTTTTGAGGAAGGATCTGATCATATATTAAGGAGGCCAGACACTTTACAACAAGGTCCAGAAGAAACACAAAATTACAAAAGAACCCTGGAAAAGTGCACAAAGCACCCTCAGCCGCCGGAAGAAACGCAATCAGATCCAAAGCTTGCCCCAAGCTTCCTAGACGCCGGCGAGGTCGCCGTACCGCAAGCCGCCGGAGAGCAGACGCCGCCACAGCATGTAGATGACCGCATGGACCGTCCGCCGCCGCGCGACGGAGCTGAAGCACGCTGAACGAGCACGGTCACAACGCCTGCACCCCGACACCGCCCAACCTCCAGCCGAGCCGCCGTCGTCCAGGACCACCACCGCCAACCCCCGACCATCTCCAGCCTCCACTCCCCTCGCCACCGAGGCCGGCCGGAGTAGAATCACCGAAGAAAGCCACCTGCAAACCAAGCACCAAAACAGAGCACCCACCTCCCGCTGCTCCTCCCCCCGCCACCACGGCCGTCCAGAAGAGCAAGCAAGGAGAAGGAGGTCCGACGAAAAAGCTCCACGACCTTCCCGGCGACGAGGCCGGAACGGGGGAAGAAGGGGGAGCACCACGCCCAAACACACCGCCGCCATCGCCTTCGTCCTCGACAGCAGCGCCAGGGCACTCACACCTACGAAAACTACAACCTATCTACACCCGAGCAAGAGCCCCGAGCTCCCCCCCACCTCACGGTGCCGGAATGGCGACCGGAGGCGGAGGGGAGCGCGGATCTGCCGGCGAGCGGAGGGAAACTCGAAGTCGCCTTTTCCTCCGCCTCTCTCTACTGTAGACGGGGAACGATAAGGACGGCTGCGTCGAAAGAACTGATTTTTGTTCATCTGCTATATGTGTATGTATCGTCTGATCTTCTAACCAATGAGAAGAAAAACTATTGAGAAATGACTTGTGTCTAGTGAAGCAGTGTGATGCGTAAATTCAAATTTTGTGTGTTCTCCTTTAGTCTTACTACACGCATCTATCTATTCCCTTGAGAACGGAGGGCGCACTCAACGACGTGAGTTTGATCGATCCCGAGGATGAATTACTGGAATTCTCGCGAAGAGCGCTTCTTCTATAAAGAAAACCACCAAGGGCTAGTCCCGGTTGATCTTTTTTTCTCTTCCTCGCAGCTACGATTAACAAATATTAACGTTAAATATTGTTACATGACAGTAGGCGCATCTGGTGTAGTGGTATCATAGTACCCTCCCACGGTACTGACCAGGGTTCGATTCCCTGGATGCGCAATTGTTTTTGCTCCAACAACTGGTGTTCATCGCACTTTATTTTTGACAGTGCGTACTACGGGCTCCTCAGTGACACTTCTGGCCCAAGCTGCAGTTGTCTTAGCCCGTGCTGCAGCTCGGCCTAGCTGAGAATATTCGGCTGAGTATTAGTCTATTTCACACTCCAGATCTTTCTTCTCACGATCCACTCAGAACAAAACGCTATATTCTCACACTCAGGCCTGCATCCAATGTGGCGGAAATCAGTGCATATATTTTCACCAACAAAAAATGGAGAATATCATATTCTTAAAAAGCAGATTATATTAACCGCACAAATCTATACATAATAATAAAAGCGGTAAAATTTTAGCCAAAAAAATTGTCCGCCCACACAAACTACCTCTGTAGTTGATGCAAATTACTCACCGCTGCCACCGATAAGTGGGAAAAACAGTTTGATACCCCCTCTGAGTGGACCATAGATGAGAGTTTTGAACCACCGATGATGAGAATGCTTAACCGTAGATGGAGAGTGCTGAACTAAAATGTAGTAACATATTTTTCCTTTTTTGGCATGTTATCTGATACGTCTCAAACGTATCTATAATTTTTGATGTTCCATGCTTGTTTTATACCAATTGCTACATGTTTTGCATCTACTTTATATCACTTTTATACATTTTTTGGGACTAACCTATTAACAAGATGCCGAAGTGCCAGTTCCTGTTTTCTGCTGTTTTTGTATTCCAGAAAAGCTAGTCTGGAAATATTCTCGGAATTGGACGAAATTTCACGGGGGTTCCTATTTTACCAGAACTCACCTGAAGAACCGAAGGAGCAACGGAGAGGAGCCAGGAGGGCCCCACACGCACCTAGGGCGCGGGGCCCCCCTCTGTCGCGCCCTAGGGTGGTGTGGGCCCCTCGGGGGTCGTCAGCTGCCGCCCTTTCGCCTACTTATTCCCCCCGACGCGAAAACCCTAAGTGCCTGAGCCAATATCCACGAAAAGTTCCAGAGACGCCGCCGCCGTCAACCCTAGCTCGGGAGGGTCCAGAACCTCTTCCCGGCACCCTGCCGGAGAGGGGAATCGTCACCGGAGGCTTCTACATCGCCATGCCTGCCTCCGGAGTGATGCGTGAGTAGTTCATCCTTGGACTACGGGTCCATAGCAGTAGCTAGATGGTTGTCTCTCCACTTTGTGCCATCATGTTTAGATCTTGTGAGCTGCCCTACATGATCAAGATCATATTATTGTAATGCTACATGTTGTGTTTGCTGGGATCCGATGAATATTGAATACTATGTCAAGTTGATTATCAATCTATCTTATATGTTATTTAAGATCTTGCATGCTTTCCGTTACTCGTAGATGCTCTGGCCAAGTAGATGCTTGTAACTCCAAGAGAGAGTATTTATACTAGATAGTGGGTTCATGCCTCCATTTAATCTGGGGCAGTGACAGAAAGTTCTAAGGGCATCTCCAGCCGTCCCCCCAGCGCCCCCCCAGGGCCGATTTTGGCGCCGTTTTGGCCTGGGGGCGCCGTTTTTTCGCCCAGTCGGCCCCCCCAGGAGCCCAAATAGCGCCGGATCGGCGGAAATTAGCGCCGGCGCTCCCAGGCCAAACCCAGCCCACCGGGTTCGGCCTGGGGGGTAAAAGCGCGCGTGGGCCAGCGCTGTCGGCGTGATAGCACATATCCCACCCCGCGCCGCTTTCTTTCCCCATCCCTCGCGTCGCCGCGATGTCGCCGCCGGCACCTCCCCTCCGCCGCATACGACTAGCTAGGAAGTCGCCGCCTTCTCGCCCAATCCTCCGTCGCCGGCCGCCCCTCCTCCCTCCGCCTTCATCTCGCCGCAAAGAAGACTCTCGGGAAGGCTCGCCCCCACCTTGCCTACTAGGTGTTCGGCGATTTGCCCGCCCAACCATGGACTCCGACGACGAGGATCTGCTCGCCGAACTGCTCGACGAGGAAGCCCAGGCCGACATCGACGATGAAGAGCACCTGCTCGTCCTCGCCTGCCTTTCCGGCCTGCTCGACAAGGCGAAACCGCGGCGTGGTGGCTCAAAGCCCGGTCGCCGCAAGAGCAAGCCGAGGCAGCGCTACGAAGGCTACTGCATCCTCTACTCCGACTACTTCGCCGAGCACCCACGCAGGACGAGGCTGTGTTCCGGCGCCGCTTCAGGATGAAATGGCAACTCTTCCTCGACATCATGCATGCCATCCGAGAGTTCGACACCTACTTCAAGCTGAAGACGGATTGCACCGGCACGGTAGGCTTTACCTCAATTCAGAAGTGCACGGTGGCGATGAGATTGCTTGCATACGGTGCTCCCGCTGACGCTCAGGATGACTATCTGCGCATGTCCGAGTCTTGCGCCATTGAATGCTTGAACAGGTACTGCAGGGCAGTGGTGGCAGTGTTTGGGCCAAAATACTTGCGATCACCCAATGCGGATGACACTGCCCGGATCCTGGCCACCAATGAAGCAAGAGGCTTCCCAGGGATGCTTGGAAGCATCGACTGCATGCATTGGCAATGGAAGAACTATCCATTTGAATGGCAGGGCATGTACAAGGGGCACAAAGGAGCTTGCAGTGTCATTCTTGAGGCTGTGGCTACACAAGATCTATGGATTTGGCATGCCTTCTTTGGAATGCCAGGAACACACAACGATATCAATGTTCTGCAGTGCTCAAATGTGTTTAGCAGCCTTGTTGAGGGTCATGCTCCCCCGGTGAACTATGAGATCAATGGGCACCAGTACACCAAGGGCTACTATCTTGCAGATGGCATCTACCCAAAGTGGTCAACATTTGTGAAGAGCATCTCCAACCCTGTGCCAGGAAGTGCGAAAGCTTGGTTTTCCAAGTGCCAGGAGGCTTGCAGGAAGGATGTTGAGCGGGCATTTGGTGCGCTGCAGTCTCGATTCGCTGTTGTCCGGTACCCAGCTCTGACTTGGTCCAAGGCCAACATGTCTGAGGTGATGAACTGTTGTGTGATCTTGCACAACATGATCATTGAGAGCGAGCGGGATGATCCGGTGGCTGACACTAAGTACTACAGGCAGGGTCCTCTTGCAGATGTTGATCACCAGGTGCCGGCAACTTGGGCAAACTTCATGACTATGCGCCAGGAGATTCGAGACTCCATGGTGCATACACAGCTGCAGAATGATCTGGTGGAGCACCTGTGGAGGCGCAAAGGCAATGGCCATGCCGATGCCTAGTTTGTTCTATTTGCTTGCATTGTTGAACTATTTGTCTATGGATTTGTATGTTGAACTATTTGTGTGTGGATTTGTATGTTGAACTATTTGTGTGTTGATTTGTATGCCGAAAGTTTGGCCGAAACTTGGCCGAAAGTTAATGTGTCGGTTGATTTGTATGTTGAAAATTTGGCCGAAAATTGGCCGGCTGGGTTCGGCCTGGGTTTGGCGACTGGGAAAACGCCGAACCCAGGACGCCAATTTGCGCCGGCGTTCCCCCAGGCCGTCCAAAAAGGCGCCGTTTTTTGGCCTGGGGGGGCCGAACGGCTGGAGATGCCCTAAGGTTGTGGATGTGCTGTTGCCACTAGGGATAACCTAACGATGCTATGTCCACGGGCATATGTGTTTGTTTACATTACGCGCTTTACTTAATGCGATTATCCGTTGCTTGCAACTTAATACCAACGGGGGACTCGGATGACAACCCGGCGGTGGATTATTAGTCATAGATGCTGTTGGATAACGGTCTATATATTATTATCGTAATGCCCAATTAAATATTCATAGTAGTCATCATGTCATGTATGCGCTCACTATTGTCAATTGCCCAGCTGTAATTTGTTCACCCAACATGTTAGTTATCTTTTATGGAGAGACACCACTAGTGAACTGTGGACCCCGGTCCATTCTTTTACACTGATTAAACAACCACAAACTGCAAACTGTTCCTTTTTCATTCTCTGCAATTTAATACTCATTTTCCACACCATACGTTTAATCCTTTGTTTTCAGCAAGCCGGTGAGATTGACAACCTCACTGTTTCGTTGGGGCAAAGTAGTTTGATTGTGTTGTGTGCAGATTCCACGTGTGATCGTATTGCGCGTGCGCACCAACAACCTTCTGAAGAGTTGCTGCTCCTACTGGTTCGATAACCTTGGTTTCTTTCTGAGGGAAAACTTGCTGCTGCTGAACATCATACCTTCCTCTTGGGGTCTCCCAACGACGTGTGATTCACGTCATCAAGCTTTTTTCTGGCGCCGTTGCCGGGGAGACAGCAGTCTTCTGCAAGGGGAGTTTCACGCTTCCAATCTCTTTACTTTGTTTTTGTCTTGCTTAGTTTATTTTATTTTATCTTGTTTGCTTTCAATTATCAAAAACACAAAAAAATTAGTTACTTGCATCTAGTTTATTTTCTGTTTGGTTTTTATTATTTCATCATGCTTCTCCCTAAGTATACTTTAAAAGAAATATCTGTGGGTAGTGGGTCTATCATTGGAAGAGATAACATTGAGGAATTCTTAATCATGTTAGTATGGTTAAAGATTTTGAAGATAGATCCTTGGTAGAACTTGCTCCAAATTATGAAATTGCTACAGCTTCTCTAGTTCACATGTTGGAAGCTCGGTTTGTCAATCTTAGTCCCATAATGCAGCACATGTTTCTAAAACTCATGATACGGAAGATGGTGAAAAGAAAGATTTTGTTTTAGAAACCCTACTTAAAGAATTTGGTGATGTTGCTAGGGAAGCTAGAAAAGTTTTTATTAAATACAAGATGCTTGGTATTGTATTGACGTTGTTAATACACTTGAAAAACTTGAAAAAGAGAGGCTAAGTACACTAAGAAACTAATGTGAGGGGGAAGTTAAAATACCAATACCTTTTAAGCTTATAGGAATGCAGGAGGCACTAGAAAAGAATTTTGATTGGATTGTTCCTGAAACCCATTTGATGAAATGATGAGCCTAGAGGTATTGAGAAAGGGAATTCCGAAACCTACATAGATAAGATAAATGCATTGTTGAGAAAACTTCCGACCTCTCTTTGATGCTTCTTCACTTGGTAATACTTGATGCATGCTTTGTGCCTAGCTAAAAGGCGTTAAAGAAAAGCGCTTATGGGAGGCAACCCATTTTTTTTTTCTGCAATTTTTCTTTTATTGAGTCAAGGAGGTTTGTTTACTTCTGTAGCAACTCCTTTGTATCTTTATTTTCTCGCATTGTTGTGCCAAGAGTAGCCTCTAATGTTAAGATGATGCTTAATTTTGATTGCTGCGCAGAAACAGATTTTTGCTGTTCACTGTACGAAATTCCTAAAATCACCAGATTGTTAATTAAATCTGAAATTTTTGTGCGTAATCTTTATGAATGTCTGAAACTTTCATTAGTTCAGAGTTTCTCGATCTGAGCGTCGTAAGTGCCTCGAAAAAATTCGTCTTTGCGGACTGTTCTGTTTTAGACAGATTATGCCTTTTTATTTTGCATTCTCTCTTTTACTAGTGTTGAGTGAAATTCTTTTTTGGGTGGAAGAGCTTCACATAACATCAGTGGCTGTAGCTAATGTTTAAAGTAACAAATCATATTGCGTCTTTAGAACATGTGAATTTTTGATTATGCACTAACCCTCTAATGAGATCTACTTTGAGTTTGGTGTGACGGAAGTTTTCAAGGGTCAAGAGAGAAGGATGATATAATAGGATCAAGAAGAGTGAAGAGCTTAAGCTTGGGGAGGCTCCCATGGATCTCCCCAGCATATTTCAAGAAGACTCAAGCGTCTAAGCTTGGGGATGCCCAAGGCATCCCCTTCTTCATCGTCAAAATTATCAGGTCATCTCTAGTGAAACTATATTTTAATTCTTTCACATCATATGTGCTTTTCTTGGAGCGTCTGTGTGCTTTTATTTTCAGTATTGCACTTTTATTTTCAATAAAGCTTGACTGGACCCTAGCATTCTTGATTGGGAGAGAGACACGCTCCGCTTTTTCATGAGAATACTCCTATTCTTCACTTATATTTGTTGAGTATTCATATCTAGCGCTGTTCAGCTTTTAGCTCTTGTTTTCATGTATCTCTTGTCAGAGCTATTAGCTTTCTTTTGTAGAAAGTACTCTCTTGCTTCACTTATATTTGTTTGGAGAGTTGATGAAATAAATTGATTGGTGTTTGGTTGGTTCAGAAAATGTTGCATGTGGTAATTGGTATAAGGAAAAACTTGCTTAATCTTGTAGATCACTAAAATGGATAACTTGATGCTTGTCAATTGTTTTGAGTTAACAAGTAGATCATGATTAAATTGTGCATCACATGAGTTAAGCCTATTAGTGAAGAACTACCGTAAAGCTTGTTGAAAATTTGGTTTGCATCGGTGGTATCTCTAAGGTCTAGATATTTTCTAATAACAGGGTTTGGTTAACAAGGAAGACGGTATGAAGTCTTATAACGTTTGCAATATGTTTGTCATATAAAACTTGGTGTACGGGTTGATATTCTTGTTTGCTTACATAACCTTGCTAGCCTAAACTCTGTACTGAGAGGGAATGCTTCTCGTGCATCCAAATCCTTGAGCCAAAATCCATGCCATTTGTGTCCACCATAACTACCTATATGTGGTATTTCCTTGCCACTCCAAGTAAATTTTTCATGTGCTACCTTTAAATTATTCAAAATGTTATTATTCCCTTTTTGTGTCAATGTTTACTAGCTCATGAGGAATTAGTGTGGTTATTCTTTATTCTATTTGTGATGGACTTTTACACCTGGACTAGTGGCATATACATCCGCTTATCCAATAACTTGCAAAAAGAGCTGGCAACGGGGTGCCCAGTCCCAATTAATTACAACTTTAACCAATTAATTCTCTTCACACTTTTGCCCTGATTCATCAGTAAGCAATGACAAACAGTGAAATACCTGAATGTGTGTAAACCAAAGAGAAAGAGGGATGATCTGCCTTGCTGGTAGAAATAACGTCCTTCATGGGAGCCGCTCTTAAAAGTCCGTTGACAGGTAGAATACTGTTCTCACCCGCTACCATTCGTTGACAATTAACAAACACCTCTCAAAAATAGATACTCCTCCATGGTATGTGATTGATGGAAGGCACCCGAGGATTCGGTTAGCCATGGCTTGTGTTAGCAAGGTTGGGAGGAGTATCAAATATTTTATGCAATCTCTATATGCTTTCAAAAACCTAAAAGCTCTAGCACATGATTTAATCCCTGCTTCCCTCTGCGAAGGGCCTTTCTTTTACTTTTATGTTGAGTCAGTTTTCCTATTCTTTCTGTCTTCCACAAGCAAACACTAGTGTCAACTTTGTTACAACATGCGTTATATGCAATGTATTGGACTTGTTATACTACTTTGTGTTGACAATATCCATGAGATAAATATGTTGAAAGTTGAAGCAAATGCTGAAACTAATTCTTCCTTTGTGTTGATTAAATACCTTTTATTAGAAACTATTGCTTTATGAGTTAACACTTATGCAAAACTGTTTGATGCTTGTCTCGAAAGTACTATTCATGAAAACGTTTAGCTTGTGTGATTCATTGTTTACTCATTATCTATTTGGTAGCAAATTATAGACCATTGACTTGGATCACTTCATTCATTTACATGTGCCTTGCAATATTATATGATCAAGATTATGATAGTAGCATGTCACCTCAAAAATTATTTTGTTTTTATCGTTTACCTACTCGAGGACGAGTAGGAACTAAGCTTGGGGATGCTGATACGTCTCAAACGTATCTATAATTTTTGATGTTCCATGCTTGTTTTATACCAATTGCTACATGTTTTGCATCTACTTTATATCACTTTTATACATTTTTTGGGACTAACCTATTAACAAGATGCCGAAGTGCCAGTTCCTGTTTTCTGCTGTTTTTGTATTCCAGAAAAGCTAGTCTGGAAATATTCTCGGAATTGGACGAAACTACACGGGGTCCCTATTTTACCAGAACACCTGACGGACCGAAGGAGCAAGGAGAGGAGCCAGGGCCCCACACGCACCTAGGGCGCGGGCCCCCCTCTGCCGCGCCCTAGGGTGGTGTGGGCCCCTCGGGGGTCGCAGCCGCCGCCCTTTCGCCTACTTATTCCCCCCGACGCGAAAACCCTAAGTACCTGAGCAAATATCCACGAAAAGTTCCAGAGACGCCGCCGTCGTCAACCCTAGCTCGGGAGGGTTCAGAACCTCTTCCCGGCACCCTGCCGGAGAGGGGAATCGTCACCGGAGGCTTCTACATCGCCATGCCTGCCTCCGGAGTGATGCGTGAGTAGTTCATCCTTGGACTACGGGTCCATAGCAGTAGCTAGATGGTTGTCTCTCCACTTTGTGCCATCATGTTTAGATCTTGTGAGCTGCCCTACATGATCAAGATCATATTATTGTAATGCTACATGTTGTGTTTGCTGGGATCCGATGAATATTGAATACTATGTCAAGTTGATTATCAATCTATCTTATATGTTATTTAAGATCTTGCATGCTTTCCGTTACTCGTAGATGCTTTGGCCAAGTAGATGCTTGTAACTCCAAGAGAGAGTATTTATGCTAGATAGTGGGTTCATGCCTCCGTTTAACCTGGGACAGTGACAGAAAGTTCTAAGGTTGTGGATGTGCTGTTGCCACTAGGGATAACCTAACGATGCTATGTCCACGGGCATATGTGTTTGTTTACATTACGCGCTTTACTTAATGCAATTATCCGTTGCTTGCAACTTAATACCAACGGGGGACTCGGATGACAACCCGGCGGTGGATTATTAGTCATAGATGCTGTTGGATAACGGTCTATGTATCTTGTCGTAATGCCCAATTAAATATCATAGTAGTCATCATGTCATGTATATGCATTGTCATGCGCTCACTATTTGTCAATTGCCCAGCTGTAATTTGTTCACCCAACATGTTAGTTATCTTTTATGGAGAGACACCACTAGTGAACTGTGGACCCCGGTCCATTCTTTTACACTGATTAAACAACCACAAACTGCAAACTGTTCCTTTTTCATTCTCTGCAATTTAATACTCATTTTCCACACCATACGTTTAATCCTTTGTTTTCAGCAAGCCGGTGAGATTGACAACCTCACTGTTTCGTTGGGGCAAAGTAGTTTGATTGTGTTGTGTGCAGATTCCACGTTGTGATCGTATTGCGCCGTGCGAGCCACCAACAACCTTCTGAAGAGTTGCTGCTCCTACTGGTTCGATAACCTTGGTTTCTTTCTGAGGGAAAACTTGCTGCTGAACTGCATCATACCTTCCTCTTGGGGTCTCCCAACGAGCGTGTGATTCACGCCATCAAGCTCTTTTTCTGGCGCCGTTGCCCGGGAGACAGCAGTCTTCTGCAAGGGGAGTTTCACGCTTCCAATCTCTTTACTTTGTTTTTGTCTTGCTTAGTTTATTTTATTTTATCTTGTTTGCTTTCAATTATTAAAAACATAAAAAAATTAGTTACTTGCATCTAGTTTATTTTCTGTTTGGTTTTTATTATTTCATCATGCTTCTCCCTAAGTATACTTTAAAAGAAATATCTGTGGGTAGTGGGTCTATCATTGGAAGAGATAACATTGAGGAATTCTTTAATCATGTTAGTATGGTTGAAGATTTTGAAGATAGATCCTTGGTAGAACTTGCTCCAAATTATGAAATTGCTACAGCTTCTCTAGTTCACATGTTGGAAGCTCGGTTTGTCAATCTTAGTCCCATAATGCAGCACATGTTTCTAAAACTTCATGATACGGAAGATGGTGAAAAGAAATATTTTGTTTTAGAAACCCTACTTAAGGAATTTAGTGATGTTGCTAGGGAAGCTAGAAAAGTTTTTATTAAATACAAGATGCTTGGGTATTGTATTGACATTGTTAATACACTTGAAAAACTTGAAAAAGAGAGTCTTAAGTACACTAAAGAAACTAATTGTGAGGGGGAAGTTAAAATACCAATACCTTTTAAGCTTATAGGAATGCAGGAGGCACTAGAAAATAATTTTGATTGGATTGTTCCTAAAAACCCATTTGATGAATATGACGAGCCTAGATGTATTGAGAAAGGGAATTCCGAAACCTACATAGATAAGATAAAATGCATTGTTGAGAAAACTTTCGACCTCTCTTTGGATGCCTGTACACTTGGTAATACTTGATGCATGCTTTGTGCCTAGCTAAAAGGCGTTAAAGAAAAGCGCTTATTGTATGTAGGTCGCTGCGCGCTAGCATATCACATAACTGCGACGCTACTATGACAAGGGTAACCTCTCGCACAAATGCATGTAAAGCCCTCGTTGATGCTGGTTTTTATCTTTAACCAAGAAAAAGAAGTCGTGTACAAAGGGATTAAGTCACAAATGACCGGACAAGAGAAATGAACTAAGGCATCCCCGGAAATTTATCCGGCACCTCCCAGATTGTGTCCCTCTGGGGGGGGGGGGTGCCGGACACTTGTCGGGCCATTCCCCGATAGCCTCCCACACCCGCACCCCCAAAACGGCACCCCCAATCCATTTTTCTTAATATGAATGAATTTTTAGGAAAATGAATGTATAGTCCAATAATAGTTTAAACATAGAAAAAATATAGTAACTACAACTATTCAAATTCAAATAAAATTCGATCAATTTCAAGGAGCAGCAGATTGGTTTGCTCGGCGCGCACACAAGTGCGCGACTATATCACTCTGCAGTTGATCATGGGTTGTTTCATCTCGAATCTCGAGATGAGTTGCGAGGAATTCAGAAAATTTGGTCGGCACGCCCGGATTTGGCTCAGCAAGGGGGGCATGGAATTCGTACGGCTCATTCATGACCAAGTTGGCTTCACGCTCACTCTCGATGATCATGTTGTGCATGATGACACAAGTGTTCATGATCTCCCACATCTGCTCTAGGGACCAAGATAGACATGGGTACCTGACAATCGCAAATCGGGCTTGGAGCACACCAAATGCTCGCTACACATATTTGCGGACTCTCTCTTGCTTGCCCCCGAAGTGAGAGTTTGCCTCACCAATAGGGTTGCGCATTGCCTTCACAAATGTCGACCAGTGAGGATATATGTCATCTGCTAGGTAGTATCCCTTGTCATACTCATTGTCGTTGATCACATACTTGCACCTGGGGGCTTGGTCGACGACAAGTCTAGCAAACACCGGAGAGCGTTGTAGCACGTTGATGTCATTGTGAGAACCGGCCATGCTGAAAAATGCGTGCCAAATCCATGTGTCATGATCTGACATAGCCTCTAGCACAACACTGCACGCTCCAACATGTCCTCTTGTACATCCCCTGCTAAGCGAATGGGAATCCATCTCTAGTGCATGCAATCGATGCTCCCAAGCATCCTAGGAACTCCTCTCGCTTCACCTTGTGCCATGAGCTGAGCCGTGTCTTCTGCATTTGGTTCTCTCACATACTTCTCCCCGAACACTGCAATCACCGCCTTACAAAACATGTAGGTGGCTTCAGCGGATGTGGATTTGGACATACGAAGGTAGTTATCCAAAGAATGTGCGGAACACCATATGCGGGACACCAAAAAAGCAGCATGCATTTCTGAATGGATGAGAATCGAAGAAGACCCGTGCAATCTTTCTTGAGCTCGAAGTAGTCATCGAAGTCTCGAACACCATGTACAATGTTCATGAACACTTTTCGGTTCATCCTAATGCGTCGACGAAAGTCATATTCATTGTTTGCCGATTGAAAGCAAAATAGTCATTGTAAAGCAGCACATGACTAGTTGTTCTGAATCGGTTCTTGTTGCCCCTCTTCCCTTTCGTCGACCCACCGTGTTTGGGAGGTGCTTCCAGCATAGCCTTTGTAGCCTGAAGAACGGCGAGAGCAAGCTGATTCTCCCCATCATCTTCATCATAAAAAAGAATCTCCTGTTCCATCATTTGGTTAAACATATCATTGCCATAGCCTATTGAACAATACTCAATGAACAATCGAGCTACGCAAAATTTACAACAAAGAAAAGGACTTGGGCAAACAGACGAACACCTTGCGGGCGGGTGAGACGGAGTGGCGTCGACATGTAGAGCTGTGGTGGCTCTGAAAGTCGACTCGTAGTGGCGCCGACCGGCTAGGAGTCGGCTGGGGGCGGGGAGGGGTGGGGAGTGGCGGCGACGGGAAGGTGGTTGGGAAATGGCGACGACAAGGGGAGGGGGTGTCGCGAATCATCGGTCAGGTAGGGGAGGATGGGGAGGGGGTGCAAATGACCACCGGCCGCCTATGCCGTTATGTGTCTATAGCAGGTGGACTCCGCCTGTCGGAAGGCTTGTCCTGGCCACTGTCCGGCACCCCCGAGCAGACCCCCAAGTTTGGATACCTCTCGAGGTGTTGGACAGAATTTGGATCAGATCAGCCAGTTGACAATGCTGATGTGGCACATTTTGGTGTCCGGCTCCCCAATGAGCCTTTGTGGGTGCTTTGGGGTGCGGGTGTAGATGCTCTAACACACACAAAGGGAAAAAAGACACGCAGGACTATGGGCCGTGGCACATGCAAGACACCACTGCTTACGGTCCGCTTAAAAACTGTGGGCCGTGGCACTAGCAAGACCCCTCTGCCTTGCCTTGGCTCGATCGTCCACTACAGCTGCAGCGACCAGTGCAAGTGTGCAAGCAGATGTCCTCCCGAGTCCCAAGGACTCACAGGTCTACTCCATACCAAAATTTCCAACCGGCAGCTCCATGATCGACGACGTACTTTTCGAAGCTCAATCAAGCACACCCCCTTTTCGAAGAAGAAAATAAAAATCCAGCGCGGGTACGGCCGGAGCTAGCTAGCCTGCTACGTGCCGGGCTCATCGATCAGTGACGAATGCACATCGATCGATCACGCGCACTGAGGACTCGCCGGCGAGCTGCTCGATACGTTACTCGTCGAATGGGGCTCGTACGTACACCGTGCGCTCGAGAATCCTATGAACGCATGCATGCATGCATGAGCAGTTTATATATATCTCAGTTTAGTGCGATCATCTTCTTTTGCGGGGGATATCGGTGAAATGTTTAAATTTTGGAGGAACAAATTTAACGTGCATGCATCAGGGTCGAGATAGCTAGATGACACTATTAATTGTACTGCAGTTCAGGGGCCCAATTTGACCCCCTCCCGTAGAAAATAAAACAAATTCAGAATTTATTCTTATTTTTCTCAACACATGCATATGCTCGCATCGTCTCCTGATCATGGCAACCTTTTTTTTTTTTTGAGGAAAGGATCCGAAACAAATACAAGACAGCTCACACACTTACAACAAGGACCACAGAGAGACAGAAAATACAACGAGGCCCCTGAAAAGTGCAAGAACCACTCCTGCTGTCGAAGAACGCACGGACGGATCCTCAGCCGCTCCCAACCCTCCTAGCCGACGCCGGAGATGCAGTACCTCGAACCGCCGGAAAGAAGCCACCGCCACGCTTTGTAGATGGTCGCAGAAGCCGTCCGCCGCTGGCGACGGAACCTAGCCTCGATGAACGAGCTCGACCCCAGCAGCAACATCCCGGCTCCACCCAGCAACCAGCCACCTCCGCCACGGCCAGGATCACCCGCACCAGCCACCAACCGCCTCCCGCCGCTGCTCCCCTCGCCACCACGGCCGGCCGGAGCGGAAAACGACGAAGAGGACCTCCAGAACCACCACCGAACAAAACAGGTCGCCGCCGCCCACCTCCTTCTCCCCTCACCACCACGGACGGCCAGAGAAGGAAAGGAGAGGGCAGCCACCTGACGCACCACCTCCACGACCTCCCCGGCACGACGGCCGGAACGGGGAAAGGAGGGGGACGACGAAGCCCAGCACGCCGACGCCGCCGCCACCGTCTTCGACGCCGTCCGCAGGGCACGCACACCTAATATACAGAGAACAAGTCGGAGTCGCTGGACCGGGGTTCCCCCACTCTCCCGCCGCCGCAGCGGCAGACGGAGAGGGAGGGAACCGCCGGCCTGGCCGGCGGCGAGGTGGGGAAAAGACGGCCGCCTTCTTATCGCCTCCGGAGCCGCGAGAGGATAAGGAGAGGAAAAGGCTTTTTTAGCAACCCCTATTTATTTGGTTGGATGCGGCAACCTTTATTTATATTTATTAAAAGAACCATAAGGGGTGCTCTTACTAACAAATCTTAATTAAAAGCAAAAACAGAGATGAAAAGAGACAAAAATAACTGCGCATTTCATGCATACAAGACAAAAAGGTCAGATATTACATGGATTGCTGGGTCCTCATACGCACGCATGCGAGTACTTGCTTGCTCGCCTATGCACGCACAAAGACCAGAACAGTACGAGAGTTCACGAGACGTTTGTCGAAATTCCATGCAGCCAAAATGCAAGCACAGCACTGTGGCCAATGCGGCTGTATATACAGATATATCGGTCTCATCACGTGATCGAGTGAGTGTATTTGTAGCGGGGCGGCCGCGGAATGTCGCTGCCACCGGAGACAGACTGAACGGCCGGAAACATGCCTCCAAAAAACAGCAGGCTCGATGGGATGCCAGCCACACGGGCGATCGAATTTCCCGTGCATGCTGGATTGCTGGCGGGTCACATTCTCTTCCACGCGGGTTTGCCGGCCAGCACCAACAGTCGATCGATCGTAGGATCCGCGCGTGTCAGGAAGGAGAGCGCATGTGATCGTAGGACGCCGAGGCTGTGGCCGAATCCCCATATTTCCATGCAAGGCTCCGGGCAGCCAACGGTCTCGTCCTGGCCGGCCATCACGAGAGTACTCGCGTACGTCCGGCCAGGAAGGAACACGGATGTACGACGAGCTCTGCTCCGTTTCATGGCGACGCGCGTTGTCATCACCACAGGAATGGGCTGATACGCCAACGGCCTGAAGCCGTCGGCAAAGCCCAGAAAAACCGTCGGCGTAGGCTGCCGTCGGCGTATGGCCCTCGGCGTTATACGTCGTCGGCTCAGGTCGTTTGGCCGTCGGCGTATAGATTGCCGTCGGCGTAGGCTATGCCGACGGCCCTACGACGACGGCTTGGCAAAGCCCAGAAAAACCGTCGGCGTATGGCCCTCGGCGTTATACGTCGTCGGCTCAGGTCGTTTGGCCGTCCGCGTATAGATTGTCATCGGTGTAGGCTATGCTGACGGCCCTACGACGACGGCAAAGCCGTCGGCATATGTTTTTCAGTTTTTTTAACTTTTCAAAATTTTTTGAATTTATTTTCAATTTTTTTAAATTTTTTTAAATTTTTTTGAATATTTTTAATTATATTTTATTTCTATTTCGAAATTTCTCACTTAGCCACATATTTAATCTCTAATTACACACTTAATCATATTTCAAAGTAATTACCATGGTCAAACTTCTCATTCGATCACCCATCCTCAGATTGCTCCAGCCCAAGCACGCTTAACTTTTGAGTTCCTTCAAATTAGCTGCCAAATGAAATGTTAGAACTTACTGACATTAGTATCCTATGAATCATATTAACCCCTCGGTTACGATGTTACACTTTTTATTGTTTAAATTTTAAAATTTGTTTGAATAAGTAACAATGATTATGTAATAATATTTTGAATAAATAACAATAAAATTTATTTTACTTTATTTTCTTCTTTTTACGTTTTATATGGAATAATTCATATCTTTAAATCCGTAAATCGAAATTTGACAAATAAAATGTCTAAGTCGATTAGAAAAATGAGAAGAATTCAAATATGCCATCAATATCATCTTTTGAATCATGTATATGACTTTTTGCAACATGTTTTTGGTACTTGCAAAATAAAAAAGTCATTTTGGCACTTAAAAATGGAAAAAAATGATATTTATAAAAATATTTTGAAAAAACTCAGTTCTGCAATATTGTTTACCATAACAAGATACAACTATGTGTCAAATATGGGCAGATTATCACAAACTATGACATGGGAATAGTCATAACTTGGTCATTTGACTCGAAACTTATACACGTTTATAGATGATTGACCTTTTGTGAAGAAGTTTTTTGTAAACTTTGTCAAAACTCAAGTTTATCATTTATCCTAGCAACTAGTACACATAAAATGACTCCATGTCAAAGGATTTTTTTTTTGACTATTTTGTCACTTTCTTTTATTTTGTTGAAAAATGGTTAAAATGGCCGCCGTGCCTATTCATCGAAAGGGGTCGCATTTTTAAAAACTATCGATGGTTCTGTTATATAACCACTAATGGTGTATCTTAAAATGAATTTTGTAAAAATTTCAGAGCAAACTATCACACACTTGTAGTTACTTTCGGAAAATAGGCATAAAGTCATTTAAATAGGCGAAATTAGGTAGAAACCGGGAAAATTAGTAATATTGATGGATTATCCATAAAACATGGTCTACTATGTGTGATAATTGGATGGGTGCCAGTTGCTTCACAAAAAATGTCATTTTGACAATTAAAAAAAATGAAAATGATATTTATAAAACTAATTTGGAAAACCTCAGTTCCGCAACATTGTTTGTCATACCAAGATACACCTATATGTCAAATATGGGCACATTATCACAAACTATGGCACGGGGACGACCATAACTTGGTCATTTGATTCAAAACTTATACATGTTTATAGATGATTGACCTTTTTGTGAAGAAGTTTTTGTAAACTTTGTCAAAACTTAAGTTTATCATTTATCCTAGCAACTAGTACACATAAAATGACTCCATGCCAAAGGATTTATTTTTTTTGACTATTTTGTTACTTTCTTTTATTTTGTTGAAAAAACGGTTAAAATGGCCGCCGTGCCTATTCATCGAAAGGGGTCGCATTTTTAAAAATTATCGATGGTTCTGTTATATAACCACTAATGGTGTATCTTAAAATGAATTTTGTAAAAATTTCAGAACAAACTATCACACACTTGTAGTTCAAAATTCAATTACTTTCGGAAAATAGGCATAAAGTCATTTAAATAGGCGAAAATAGGTAGAAACCGAGAAAATTCGTAATATTGCTGAATTATCCATAAAAGATGGTCTACTATGTGTGATAATTGGATGGGTGCCATTTTCCACCATATGTTTTGTACTTGCTTCACAACAAATGTCATTTTTGACAATAAAAAAAAAATGAAAAATGATATTTATAAAACTAATTTGAAAAACCTTAGTTGTGCAACATTGTTTGTCATACCAAGATACACCTATATGTCAAATATGGGCACGTTATCATAAACTATGGCACGGAGACGACCATAACTTGGTCATTTGACTCGAAAGTTATACATGTTTATAGATGATTGACCTTTTTGTGAAGAATTTTTTTGTAAACTTTGTCAAAACTTAAGTTTATCATTTATCCTATCAACTAGTACACATAAAATGACTCCATGCCAAAGGATTTAATTTTTTGACTATTTTGTCACTTTCTTTTATTTTGTTGAAAAAACGGTTAAAATGGCCGCTGTGCCTATTCATCGAATGGGGTCGCATTTTTAAAAACTATCGATGGTTCTGTTATATAACCACTAATGGTGTATCTTAAAATGAATTTTGTAAAAATTTCAGAACAAACTATCACACACTTGTAGTTCAAAATTCAATTACTTTCGGAAAATAGGCATAAAGTCATTTAAATAGGCGAAATTTGGTAGAAACCGAGAAAATTCGTAATATTGCTGGATTTTCCATAAAAGATGGTCTACTATGTGTGATAATTGGATGTGTGTCATTTCTACCATATTTTTTGTACTTGCTTCACAAAAAATATCATTTTTGACAATTAAAAAAAATGAAAAATGATATTTATAAACCTAATTTGAAAAACCTCAGTTCTGCAACATTGTTTGTCATACCAAGATACACCTATATGTCAAATATGGATACATTATCACAAACTATGGCACGGGGACGACCATAACTTGGTCATTTGACTCGAAACTTATACATGTTTATAGATGATTGACCTTTTTATGAAGAAGTTTTTTTGTAAACTTTATCAAAACTTAAGTTTATCATTTATCCTAACAACTAGTACACATAAAATGACCCCATGCCAAAGGATTTAATTTTTTGACTATTTTGTCACTTTTTTTTATTTTGTTGAAAAAACGGCTAAAATGGCCGCCATGCCTATTCATCGAAATATCCACCCAACTCTTGTAAAAACGGTTAAAATGGCCGCTGTGCCTATTCATCCTAGCTTGGTTGTGTTAGGTTAGGACATAGGAACATCCAAAACCAATATCTACCCAACTCTTGCAAAGATTCTCTCAGTTTCGTCCGGAGTGGGAGTTTTCAGCTATAAGTCCACCAACTTACTAGAGAGAAAATGAAGTCGGTGAACCCGGTCACACACCGGAGTAGGATATTGGACATGTACAACATCCAACACACTTTTACACATAATAAATGGCCACATGTAATTTTTTTAGGCATTCCGGCGCTCCAGTGGTCTTCTTCCGACGAAACCCTAGAGTTTTGTTCGGAATTCTACAAGATATCAAATATGCAACTGCAAATCAATCATAGGATGAACTAGTCTCAATAGGTGTTTTAGGTCGTAAATATAGTGTGGCTCACAAAGCAATGTAAGTGGGGAGAAGACGCGGAATGTTTATACCTTTCATCGCCGGTCTTCACCCTTTCTTGTTGGTTCCATCCTTACTCATCACTTTTTTTTGAATAATATAGTTTGAACAATGTATATGATGATGAAGATCTCATTCTCTTCTTCGAAACGAACTAAAGAACATCAAAATCCAATTTCAAATGCAAAAGTTATGCGGAAAATGGTGAGCTAGATCAAAACAGTAGAGAGACTATGCCGAGCGTGGCCGTCGGCGTAGAGAGGATACGCCGACGGCTTTTTCTATGCCGAGGGTAGCCGTCGGCGTAGCCTCTGTACGCCGACCACCATGGGGCCTTTGGCCGTCGGCGTATGACGCCATTCCTGTAGTGCATGTGACCGAGCTCTACGCACACCGCTAGCTCTATCTGTGGCACCGAGATGAGGACAACGGCTCCCATTGGACGGCCGCGCACGTCATTGATCGAGCGCATCACGTGTGCGTTCCAATCGATCAGAGCGCTAGCGCGCACGCCGGCCCGGCCATCAATCGCCCGATCACAATTAAGTTCATCCATAGCACACCAAGTGATCATCTTCAGTTCACGCGGAGTGGTGGAGCCTGGGCAGAGTAAACACGATATATCTCGCAGACGTGCACTTGTTAGCATAATTTAGTCATCAGGGACGACACTGATATGTGCTGATCATACATTCGAGCACATGCTAAGCTTACGAATGAATGGTGTGGACATAATCGCCTGACCTGTGCAGGCGATATTAAGAGTTAACGTAGTTAAAGGAGTCGATTACTTATCTGCCGAACACATTCCGCCGCCACCTGCACTTGACTCGAAAGCCTGCCGAACTTTAAGTTTTCCCGCCGTTTTAGTGCTCCCCTAGATCGATACGGTTGTTATGAATTTGAAGAGAGTGCTGCAACACGTCAACTTATTTTTGACGGTTAATTACAATACGTCAACTTGGGTGCTCTTGTGCGGCAACTATGACAGTGATGAGCAGATCTAAGTCGCGCCATGTCCTTCGTCACCTAGTGTCCAACAAGCTTTTGGGTTCCTATGTGGCGTCCCGTTATGAAGCAGTGAAGTCGGAGCTGTGGGTCGCGAGCCGGCACGTCAGCAACGATGTCGCCTGATCGGTTGTACAAGTGCGTGGATCTCCAACTAGCGCGCGAATTTCGTCAGTGCAAGGTGTGCCACTTTCTCCTATGAAGCTCTTCGTCGAAGTCAGAGTTGCATCTTTCTCGACATTGTGGGTCGACTGTCTGGCATGGTCCGACATGGCTGTGGCTAGGACTTCGTCGGTGGTCGTCAAAGGTGCAAATCGGGATCGCTGGCTCGTTGAGGAGTGATGACAACCTCGATGGTGGTTTCTTTTCTCGAAGGCGCATGTCTCGTATGGGTGGCCAGGTTGTCCGGAGTGCATAATGTAGTCGTGTTGCATTACGACATTGGTGCATTTGTTACGATTTTTGGCCGATTCCCGTTAAAGAATCGGTCAATTCTCTTCTATTTTTTTAAATAAAATTGAGGCAAATTGCGCTTTTTGTTTAATAATAGTATTATAGATGTGTGCCTAGGGGACCTAAACTATTAGTACGTTTGGGTGCCCCCGATCAGGGCACTTTCGTTAGGTCAAGGGGCACAACGTTTGTTTGTGACCGCTCTCCTTTTAATTTAATGTTCCTTTTAGAGCATCTCCAGCGACATCCTCCATATTCGTGTCCGGCTGATGCATGTAAAATGCATACATGAACTTTGCACTTTAATTTCTTATATTCAATCATATTTGCATCATATAAGGGTTATATCAATGTTTTATAATGATTTTGGAATATTTCATAGTTTTCCCATTTATTTGGAATTAACCCTGTTTTTCCAGAAAACGTCTTTTTTAGTGTTTCAGACTTTCCGGGAGCTTCGGGACTCCAAAAAGGGCAAGGCCAAAGAGCACGGTTCAGAATTTTCGAGACGAACGCAATGGGCTTAAATTGAAGACCAGAAGCCCAACAGGCTGGAAATGGGAGGGTCCCACGCGGCCTAAAACACCTGGCCGCGTGGGCCCAGCTCTTTTCCCCCTCGGAGCTCCGTGGCCGTCGATCTTTCGTCCACCGACTCCGTCTTGACCTAAAAACGCCTATAAAAAAGGTCCCCTGACGTTTCGCGAAAGGAGGCGGCGGAGAAACACAGAACACGAAACAGAGAGTCAGAAGGCTGCCGCCGGAGAAGATCGGAGGGGGGAAACGCCGCGGAATCACCTCCGGAGGGCTCCACCCCCCTCCGGCGTGTTCATCATCAACATCTACAGCAAGAACTTCTCCACCATCATCACCATGATGAAGGGGGAGTAGTCCACCCTGGACTAGGGTTTGTGGTGGTAACTTTTGTATCTCTCCTCTCTCTTGAGCTTCACTAATTAGTACCGTATGAGCTGCTGAACATGATTACGGTCATCTATGTAATACCTTTGTGGTGAATATTGTGGTGTGAGATGATTTGTTATGCATTTACCGTTGTGTTGGAGCTTTTGTGATTTGTCATACTTTGAAGTGATGTATGTGGGTACGGGATGGCCGATGTGACACGGCATAGGTATTGAGTGACACAGTACCCCCAACGTCCTTTATCTGGGGGTAAAAAGAAAGAGTATGATGTGGGAGTGAGAGAAACCACGCTAGCCTTACGAGGGGTGACCTAGCAACACAAATGAGTATTTCTTTCAACTATGTGTTTTAGGACATATAGCCGTCATAAAAAGCTACCATTAAAACATGACAATTGTGTGTACTTTATCTATAACATGATGATCACCGTAGATGAGAGAGAGAGGATTAAGTGAACCCATGAACCATGTCCATTGTTCCTATAAGAAACACACACTTGAGCTTGTCCTCTTGCTACATAGAGGATTGGGCTTTCTCTCTTTGAGAGCTTTCACTTGCTACTACCTTTGTCTTGTCCTCTTGCAAAGAAGAGGATTGGGACACTTTTACATCCATCAAACCAACCATCTTGTTCTCTAAACTTGTTTAGTGCATAATCAACTAAAACTTGTGACACTTTAGTTGTAGGGAATAGATAACTTTTCCTTCTTGCTCCTGCGGATCGATACCTTACTTCCACATTGAGAGGTGCTACAGTGATCCCTTGCTCTTGGGGGTTATCAAGTACTTTTCTGGCGCCGTTGCCGGGGAGCGTAGCGCTTAAGTTTCTATTCTTGTGTGCACTAGACTAAGCTTGGGGAGGTTCTTTTTATATCTTGCAATCATCTAAGCTTGGGGAGGTTCTTTGACTTGTTTGATGATACTATGTCTCCCATTTATGATGATGAATATGATATTTTCAGTCCACCCACTATTGAGGATATAGTTTATGTTGATTATGATATGCCTCCTATATATGATGTTTACAATGATGATATGATATTTTCAGTCCATCTACTATTGAGGATAAAAATCATTTTGATTATTCTATGCCTCCTATTTATGATGATTACATTGATGGATGTGATATTTTTACTCCCACTATTACTAATGAAACTGTTTATGCTTATGTGGAGAGTAATGATACTTTTATGCATGTGGATCATGATAAGAATGCTCTATGTGATGGTTATATTGTGGGTTTTATCAATGATGCTACTGAAAGTTTTTATGAGAGAGGGAGACATGACTTCATATACCACAATAATATTAAGTCTCCTCTCTTTTTGTTGAAATTTTGAAGTTGCACTTGCTTTGCCTTCCTATGCTAGTCACTTTGTGCTTTATTGATTTATTTTCTTACAAGATCCCAATGCATAGGAAGTGGGTTAGACTTAAATGTGTTTGATATTTGCTTCTTGATGCTCTTTTATATTCAACTCTTATTCCTATGGGAGCATCATTAAAACTATCAAGCCTAGCTATATGGCTATAAAGAAAGCGCTTTGCGGGAGGCAACCCGGTTATTTTTGTGTGTGATTTTCTTTGTGTCCTCTTGCTGTAACAAGAGATTTGTGTCTAGTTAGTTTGGAGTTTTAATAAAGTGCCAAGTTTTACCCTTTTGGTTTGAAAAGTTGCTTATAGTTCGGAGATTTTATTCCTGCACGAGTCAGTGCACGGTATGATTTTTAATTCTTATTCTGTAACTCCGAATGAGCTCATATTTGAACTGTAGTTGCAACTTTTCATCCTCTGTATGCATGAATTTTTTCGGAATTTTTCGAGAAAGTTTGGTAGGGTAGAAAAATACGTTTTGCTGCTGCTGTTTTTCTGGACAGATTCTGTCCCATTTTGTTTGATGCATGCTTTGAGCTTTTAAGTTGAATCTTTTTGATCCAATTGAGTTTATGAGTAGGCATACAACATTATACACTTTCTGGACATCTCATATGAATTTTTGTTCAAGGATTATATGCAGCAAGAACCTATTTGTTTATCACTATTAATGCACCCCACAGAAAAGAATGGGAGAAACGGTGTTTTGAAGTTTTTTCACAGGGATTGGAGGAGATGCACCAAGAGCTATCCAAGGATGGTGAAGACCATAAGCTTGGGGATGTGAAGACAACCCCGCTGGACCTACACACTCTCGGTTTGCACACGTCCAACTTCTGTTTTTCGATCGAAACACTTTATCGCATAAACTTGGAGCGTCGTTTTTGTTTTTGTTTGAGTCTTGAGAGACCACCACACTATCATTATATATGAGAGAGCTACTGGAAATATGGGTTGAAATATGTTGGATGCTTTTATAAGATTGGGAAAAGGGATGTTTGACTTGATTTTTAATGATACATATAGTTGCATGATTCATGAGCTTGTTTATGAGTAATAGTTTGCAAATTCTTTTTGAGAGCTATCACTTATTCATGTTTTGGTGCTGATTGTTATTTTACTTGGTTTAACATGGATTAGTTAGTTCTATGGACACTCATGCATGCATCTAGATGGTCAACTTTCTCCCTTTTGCTAGCCCAAAAACTCCAACAAGCAAAAACTTGTTTCCAACACCTTCAACCAAAGTTATTCCAGTGAGTCCACCATATCTACCTATTGGCTTTATGCTATTCCGAGTATGTTTAACATGTTGTTTGTGTTATCTTACCTCTGAATGAAAATGTTTATGTTATTGATTGCAATGGAAAAAATTGGTTATATAGCTCTCACGAACTTGATGCACAATGTTCTTTTATTTGCATAATAAAACTTGACCCATTGTGATTAAGATTATGATGTTTGTGGCTTGATGAATGTTTTGGGTTGGAAGTTAGCCCATATGTGCTGTCACATGGCAAGCTTTCAACACGCTCTTCATCTCATTTAGTTGATATCATGTGCTTTTGTCTATGGATGCTTATCATGTTGAAATAAATGTGGAAATAGAGTGAGTTTAAATGAGTTTGTGTAAATGGTTAGAGAGACGCCTGGGCCGCTAATCTAAGCCATGCATCATTCATGGTGGAAATTTACTTACATACTATGGTGAACCTTCTGTGATACACCTTGCAATAAAAAACTATTCCAAATGGTAAATAAAAAGGGTGTTGAGATTGTTCATTTTGTTTGTTTGTCTTGTCATTTTGATATGGGCTTGTTCCATATCTTGGGACAAGAGGTACCCCAGTTGACGCTCTTGATGATACTATTATGCTTACAATGATATTTAATTGAACTTGCTTTGTTTCCCAAGTTGAGTAACACATGGTGTAAGTACTTGTATTCAAGGGGCATGAGACATTCAACCCATTCTTTATCAAGCACACTACTCATATTTGCTTTCACTTTAACCTTAATCATTCAAGATGCTATGATAGGGGCAATGAGAGCTTGACACCAATGAATACCTTATTGCAATCATTAACTTAAGTAGAAGAGTTTGGAAGTTGGATGAAACTTATGCATGCTTTACCTCTACTCACATATACATCTTTCCAAAGTGTACACCTATCATATTCAGATTTTCATCTACACTCTATGACCATTGTAGGATGTTCTACTTATCATTATGCATACATGTGTTCCATATTACTTGCTACTATGTTACACTTTGTGAACTATCAATGAACATCCTTGTCTTGAATACTTGATATCACTTCATAAACTATTTGCATATTGCTACTCCTTTGAAGAATGAATCATTTGACTATATGTAGCAATAGTAATCATCTTTGATATTCATTGTTAAGTATTAAATTGCAAAGTCCATGTTAGTTTTATCATCTTCATACTCGAGGACGAGCATGGATTAAGCTTGGGGATGTTGATGCATGTAAAATGCATACATGAACTTTGCACTTTAATTGCTTATATTCCAATCATATTTGCATCATATAAGGGTTATATCAATGTTTTATAATGATTTTGGGAATATTTCATAGTTTTCCCATTTATTTGGAATTAACCCTGTTTTTCCAGAAAACGTCTTTTTTAGTGTTTCAGACTTTCCGGGAGCTTCGGGACTCCAAAAAGGGCAAGGCCAAAGAGCACGGTTCAGAATTTTCGAGACGAACGCAATGGGCTTAAATTGAAGACCAGAAGCCCAACAGGCTGGAAATGGGAGGGTCCCATACCTGGCCGCGTGGGCCCAGCTCTTTTCCCCTCGGAGCTCCGTGGCCGTCGATCTTTCGTCCACCGACTCCGTCTTGACCTAAAAACGCCTATAAAAAAGGTCCCCTGGCGTTTCGCGAAAGGAGGCGGCGGAGAAACACAGAACACGAAACAGAGAGTCAGAAGGCTGCCGCCGGAGAAGATCGGAGGGGGGAAACGCCGCCGGAATCACCTCCGGAGGGCTCCACCCCCCTCCGGCGTGTTCATCATCAACATCTACAGCAAGAACTTCTCACCATCATCACCATGATGAAGGGGGAGTAGTCCACCCCTGGACTAGGGTTTGTGGTGGTAACTTTTGTATCTCTCCTCTCTCTTGAGCTTCACTAATTAGTACCGTATGAGCTGCTGAACATGATTACGGTCATCTATGTAATACCTTTGTGGTGAATATTGTGGTGTGAGATGATTTGTTATGCATTTACCGTTGTGTTGGAGCTTTTGTGATTTGTCATACTTTGAAGTATGATGTATGTGGGTACGGGATGGCCGATGTGACACGGCATAGGTATTGAGTGACACAGTACCGCCCAACGTCCTTTATCTGGGGGTAAAAAGAAAGAGTATGATGTGGGAGTGAGAGAAACCACGCTAGCCTTACGAGGGGTGACCTAGCAACACAAATGAGTATTTCTTTCAACTATGTGTTTTAGGACATATAGCCGTCATAAAAAGCTACCATTAAAACATGACAATTGTGTGTACTTTATCTATAACATGATGATCACCGTAGATGAGAGAGAGAGAGGATTAAGTGAACCCATGAACCATGTCCATTGTTCCTATAAGAAACACACACTTGAGCTTGTCCTCTTGCTACATAGAGGATTGGGCTTTCTCTCTTTGAGAGCTTTCACTTGCTACTACCTTTGTCTTGTCCTCTTGCAAAGAAGAGGATTGGGACACTTTTACATCCATCAAACCAACCATCTTGTTCTCTAAACTTGTTTAGTGCACAATCAACTAAAACTTGTGACACTTTAGTTGTAGGGAATAGATAACTTTTCCTTCTTGCTCCTGCGGATCGATACCTTACTTCCACATTGAGAGGTGCTACAGTGATCCCTTGCTCTTGGGGTTATCACCGGCACACCTGGACATGTGTCATACGGTTAGCAACACATATACTCATGCTAAATCTTTAGTAAAAATATAGTTGCAGCAGATGTCCTACGGTTCGCAACACATGTACTCATGATTACATACAAATTCGAATTGCTAAACAAATTGAGGAAAGAAATTTCAATTCTTACACTCCAGGGGCAATGAACGGCCCATTCACCGGGTTCTAGAGCTGCAAACCTTTGCAACCATCTTCTACCCCTACGTCGGCCCCGCCCATGATCTCCTACCCTGCAGGGTCCATCTACATGCCCAGATCCCGTGCAAAGCGTTTGGGGGCGTGACTCGTGCCTCACGCGCTGCGCTTCCAACCGATAGAGCTTGGCACGACAACCGATGGAGGCCGGAGCGATGGCCAGAATGGCACGATGGTGGAGGGGACAGAGGAGGGGAGAGTTACTAAAATTAGGACGAAACAAAAAAAAAATGATCTCATATCCTCGAATGCAACACACGCCTGTAGGGATAACGGTCAAAACAATTTGCTCGTCTGTGCGGTGGGTCACATGTCATAAAGCGAGTGAAACATACGGTAAGTTGGTTAGACTTAATGGCAACTAGCGTCAAGTGCGCCGTGTGGTGTAGAAATAACGAAATCGCCAGAGTTAGCGGTGTTTTGCCGATTCAAAAAAAAAAAAACTAGTGGCACAACACGAATTTCGGTGTGAAACCGTGAACTAGTGATCATGACACAATAGACACCGTGAAAAATACCTAGAGGCAATAACTTATTCAACAGTGTGTTTGGTTGGGGTAAGTTTTAACTAGGGAATGGGAATTAGGCGGTTTCGAGATTAAAAGTCACCCGTATGGTTTGAGGGAATGGGAGTTTTGCGAGGAAGGGGAAGGGGAGTTACGCAGGCTAATTCCCTCCTATCTCTTCCCTAGGAGGGGTCTGGTAATTCAAACGAGATAGGGAATTGACAGGGGGATAATCAAGTGTTAGTTGAACAAGTCCCGCGATCGAAGGGAGCAAAAAACCCGTTAAATTTGTCCCAATTCACGGGGAAATCTTTATTAAATAAGCCTGAGCCTCTGCTTCTCTGGTGAACCTGCCATCGCTAACTGCCTCGGTGCCTCCCGATCTGTACATGGGCGACGCCAGGAGCGAAAAGAGTCAGGTGCGGTTGTTATTCTCCCTCTTGCAATCTCATTTTTTCCTTTTGGAAATTTCCATGCAGCCCTGATCGTGATTTTGTTTCCGTGTATAAACAGATGAAGCACACAAATGTCTCACGCTCACCAAAACAAACAGAATGGGAATTAAAATCTATTAATTATCTATAACCCTTCAGCCAACTCCCAGCCTAAACTCCCATTCCCCATCCTTTACGTTGCCAAACACGCTGATAGGGATATCAATAGGAAAATTTCGTTGGAGATGTCCTTTACACTAAAAAAAAACCCTACAGCCTACAGGCTGTAAATTAGTTGCTGTAAGCGCCGGTGGGAATTGGGAAATGAAATGGACTGTTCACTGTGCGGTGTGATCGATGATCCTATCCTAGTATACTCCAAGCATGACCGTGGTCATTGGTCAATTCCTAAGGAGACCGTGGTCTATCAATTTACGCACAAAGCTTGAACTAATATATCTCAAACCCAAAACCCCCCAGTGACAGTGATCATGACCCAGTAGACACCAAGAGACATCTCGATCGCCATTCGGCATGCAAGCCCGGCCGAAGTTTCCCCGGATATACGCATGGAATCCCGAGAGCTCGGTTGTGCTTGGCAAGCTCGGCCACCACCACCACTAGCGCCGATGAGCTAGCGGCCGGGTCGGGACGCGCTCAGGCTCCCATGCATGGAGAGATCGATGTCGCCATCTCGCCTAGGTTCGCCGATCAATGCATTCCCGTGGTCGACGGATCATATTCGTCGCCAAGCCCACACACCGGCCAGCGACGCCGTCCTTTGACGGCCTCGCGCGGCGGGGCGCCCCCACCACTACGGGAAACCCACGATACGCCGACGGCCAGAAGCCGTCGGCGTAGGCACGTTTGCCGTCGGCGTAGGCCTAGGCCGACGGCAGCCGTCGGCGTATCGCCGTCGGCGTAGCAGCCCGTCGGCGTAGACAAATAACCGTCGGCGTATACGTAACCGTCGGCGTAGCCTCTGTGGGGCCCACAAAAACGGAAGCCGTCCTAGTGTGCCACGTGGAGCAGCTGGTGCGTCTGGGACGTGCGATACGCCGACGGCAATGCCGTCGGCGTATCCATGACCATTTGGTCCACTTTAGGCGACGTGGCAGCACCCTGTGCGCCTGGGAGGTTCTCTACGCCGACGGAATGCCGTCGGCGTATCCTTGACCAGAATTTCCAGTTTTAGCTGCTTGTTGCTGCTGGTTTCTAGCACAATTTAAATACAATTAAAATTGCACAAATTATAAAACTTGACAGAAACATCACATAAACATCACATAGATATCCAAAATGACACAAACATGATTCGAATTCATACACGCATTCATACAAACTCAAAATGACAGAAACATAGTTCGAATTCACACCCGGAACACCCGAACTAATCCTACATCTCCTGAGAGGTCGAGCCACCTATCTCTGACCGCGTGAGAATAGGCGACCGACCGCGTGGGCCAGTCGAACCACACAGGGAATCCGGCGAGGCAAGGGGCTGTGTGGTCTCACGCGACGAGCCCGGCGAGGCACCACCAGTGCCATGCACCACGAGCGCGCGCGTCGAAGTCGGCGAGGCAAAAGCAGGATCAAAGGGTGCATTCCTCGAGCAACTCGATCCCTACATGTTTGAGTCCAAGTTAGCAACTTGGAAAGCACAGCATGGCGGTAACAATTTGTTTGGCAAATAACTTACCGGAGTCGCTTGCCTGTATGTGCGAGCGACCGACTCCCTCGTTGGGCCGACGGGCGGGATCCCCGGCCTAGGTGGACGCGTAGGCAGCGCCTCCCGCTCTCCAGTGGAAAAAAAACTTCTCGGTAGCCTACAAGATAGTTTATGTCAGGAGTTGTAGAAAAAGAAGGTTCAAACTAGAGGAAATGGGACTTGTCATATTTTGCAAATATAAAAGTTGAAACTTACAGCATCCTTCAACTCAATCCACTCCTCATACGCCTGGCTCTTCTGTACCCACGACTGATACTGTCTCTCATAGTCCGCGTAAGCGGCATCGAAGGCCGCCTCGAAATCAGCCTACAGTTTTAAAAGGGAACGCATCTCGTCAACTTAGCCACTTAGCTAGGAACGAATGTCGGAAAGAGAATGAAATTGAGAAAAACTTACATCGGGGTGAGCTCGGGAAGGCCGACGAGGCAGGACGGGAGGGTCGTCGGCGGTGAGGGTAGCCTTGACACGCGAGAGGCCCAACTCAGGAGTACGCGTGAGTACCGAACTAAGCATGAGAGGACGGCCATGCTCCCAACCGTGCCCCGCAAGGACCACCGCTCTCTCGTCGGTGTCATGCCGAAGAGGGTTGTCCACAAACGGATTTATACCCTTGAACGTCTCGACGTATGCCTCTAGCCCCTCCTTGGCAGTGCCGAAGTAATCGGGCTGCGAGGGCTGAGGCTCAGAAAAATTGGGCTTCTTCATCTTCATCCTCTCCCATGTTTGCATGTCCGTAAGAGGCTCCCCGAGATCGGCCTCCTGCAATGCCAAAGAAGTGTCATGCGCATCAAGTAGGAACATGAGGGGAAATAAATGAAGATTGTTTCATGTATATATATACCAGCTTTGCCTTGAAGCGATCAAGGTTGCGGGCACCCGCACAATGTGTCCCCCCGCTCCCGCGGTTTAACTTGTTTCGCTCGCTCAAGGCCTTGAACTCGGGGTCCTCCCCAGCCCACCTAGACACCAACGCCCTCCACGCGTCATCCTTGCCATAGGCCCATGAGGGCTTAAACTGAAAAAACAATACTCATGTGAAGAACGGATAATGCAATTGCAACCTAGCAGCAACATGTAATCTCATTAACAATCTACTTACCGCAATGTAGTCATCTACGGTCACCTCAAGTGGGTTCTCCACAATATCATGCTTCACCGCCTTCTTGTGTAACGTCTCAGTACTGAAATGATTGATGATGGTATGCTTTGCATTGTAGAACTGCTGTCGTGTCAACTTCCTACAAGCCCCCTCCAAAGTCCTGTCCGCATCGGCCCGCTGCTCAGGAAGTACCCTATAGAACCTCTTTAATCATGCACAAAAAACAAATTGTGAGAGCATGGTGGGGACATCAAGTATGAACCAAATTCTAATAGTTCAACTTACCCAAAACTTGTTGATCACGGCGTCAGAACATTTCCCGCCGCTCGCGTAATTGGCGGCCTGATAGTCTGCCCACTGGGTGGCTAGCTTCGTCGCGCCGTTGGGGATGGTACTGTACAAGCCGGGCCAAAACTTCCTAATCAAAGCTCCAATCAGGGTGTTAGGCACACGGGCTCCCGCAGGATGTATCCAGTTGCTGCACAATAATTAAACATTACTACATGTCAAATTGTCCTGACCACAATGAAGTTACCATGTTCAAAATTAGTATATATAGTCACTTACTCTTTCCCATTAGGCGTAATGAGGATCTTCGCCTCCTCGGTAGCAGGTTCCTTGTCCTCATCAGGGACCTGGGATTCCCCTCGAATCCTTGGCTTCTTCGGCGGCGCGGAGGGCCTCGCCTCCAAGTCCATGGAGGGGCCTGTCCCCACGTCCGTGGAGGGGCCCGTCTCCTGCGAGTCCGTGGAGGGGCCCGTCCCCACGTCCGTGGAGCCCGCAAAGGGTATGTCCGAAGACACGTCGCCCCCACCTCGCCCTCGTCCTCCCTCACCTCGCCCTCGTCCTCCACCTCGCCCTCGTCCTCGTCCTCGTCCTGCACCTCGTCCAGCATCTCCACCCTCACCTGCATTGAGAAAGGGTGAACAATTAAGCATAAAGACATGAACAAATTAAGAATTGCATCACCTCTACTCTCACCACTGTCAGACAGGTAACGCGGGTTCGGATTAGGTTGTCTTCCACTTTTAGTAGCTTTCGTCTGGCGCATCCTCTTCGACAAGGAGGCCGATGATTCCTTGCCTTGGCTCATCTTGGTCAATCACCTGCATTGAGAAAGGGTAAAGTTTTAAGCATAAATGACATGATCCAATTAAGAAGCATGAAGACGCAATGCAATTAATAAGCATGTTAAAAGACATGAAGACATGTCTTACTAGGGGTGGGTACCACTTTTGAAACCACTTTTGTACAACAGAAACCAACTTTTACTAGGAAAGCAAGCAAGAAGTTGATTTATATGGCTTTCATCGATGTTTTACTAGGGGTGGGTACGCACCCTCATATATAGGTAGCAAATCCATTCTCATCTTTTAATTCAATCATAGTTTGGATACACTAAGTTAAGGGTATGACATACTTGTCTAAACTAGTATATCTAAGAGAAATAAGAGATTTGGGAAAGCAGGAAAGGGGGCATTTTTACCTTTGGGGGCAACCGGGCAGTGGAGACGGCGACGCGGGGTCGCTCGACGACGGCGTCGCGGGGCGAGTGGGAGGCTGAGGCCGGAGGGGAGACTGGGCGGAGTTGCGGCGGAGTGGCTGGACCAGCGCCGGCGGGGCGAGTGGGCGGCGGCGGCCGGCGGCTGACCCTGCTCTGTTTCTCTCTGTTTCCCGCACGAGCACGGAGCACGGACGCCGGCGCGGCGAGTGGGGAGGGATTGGGGAGGTCGCCGGCGCGGGGAGAGATTGGGGAGGTCGCCGGCGCGGGGAGGGATTGGGTCGCCGGCGCGGGGAGGGTTGGGTCGCCGCGGCGCGGGTAGGGTTTTGGTTAGTTGGGGAATTTTTGGAGTGAAGGCGCGCGAAGCTTTCGGGCCGTTTTTGCTTAGCTAGCCACACCTACGCCGACGGCAAAGCCGTCGGCGTATGGTTTTGCTTCTTTTTTTTTAAAGAAATCAATTAATTTTTTAATTTTTTTTCAATTCTTCTATTATGTTCTATTTTTTTTAAAGAAAGGGGGTAGCCAGTCATTTTTTTTTGACTCACTGGTCCCTTTATCCTTCGGATCAGAGACTACCTCTTCGTTCTAGGATCAGAAAATATCACACCAAACTTGGGTACATAGACGAATGACAACAAATTTGGGTACATAGACGAATGACAACAAACTTGCACTAGTAGGAATGTGCTTATAGCCACCAGTCTACATCTTTATTTAATCCATAATACATCACGAATAATGTAACTAACTTTTGCCGGGTCCTAAGCCGCGAGGTGCTGAGCGGCCGGCGGCTTGCACCCAAAGATAAGGAACCATCACTGGGGCAATACTCACATGAGGAGGATCCCTATGAAGTGTATACCACATATTGTCATGCACCGCTTGCGTATCCAACCTAACCAGGTAGCGACGGACGTGCTCGTCCTCCTCTCTGATACGGCGACGCACCTCCACCTCGGGGGCCGGCGGCCTCTGCACCGAGGCTGGCCCACGCGACGGCCACCAAACAAGATCCGGGTCGACGACGTCACCCGGATTCCTCACCAAACTACGCGTCCCGGAAGACACCTCCCAGTGCCAGCCCGGCGGAGCCCAGTCCCGGACACTGCCCGTGTCCAACAAATGGCCGGTGGTCATCATCGATTCCCGCCGAGATCTGAAAAAATGAGTGGGGAATTTGATCAAACAACTAAGGTGCGTGCAACCTAGGTACGTAGGGGAGGGAGAGGGCAGCACCTTGGCATGGCGGACGGCACACGCGGTGGTGACGCCACGGGAGAGTGATGAGGGATCAGATATCAGTTTAGATGTGCTATGCCAATGGAGGCCATGAGTACATATATATAGTGAGAAATGGGCTTCTGAGCTGTAGCATGCCCAATCAGGAAGAAGCACACGGATCGTGTGTTTCCTTCGTGTGCTTCTGAGCCGTCGGATCAGCGGTGTGTTTCTCCGTGAGCTACCACTTCCACCACCACCACTCCCACCTCCTCGGCAAATCATCATTGCGTCACCCTAATCCAGTGGCTGGATTCAACCTACCTGCGGGCTTGTGTTTCCAACAGCGTCGTTGTGTTGTCCTTATTCACCGACCTACAGGAGGTGGCTCCAATGGCTGGCTGGTGAACAAGGACGAACACAATAATGCCAGGGAACATGCCAGCAGGTAGGCTAAATCCAGCCATTGGATTCGGTGGCGAAGGTAGAACAAAACACACGGTTTCTCCTGCAAATCGGCCTTCGATCCACGGAGCGGCAAGACGTCTCTGATGATTTGCAACCGTCTGGCAAGACGTCTCTGATGATCTGCAACCGTTTGGAACGGTCGCAGGTCATCAGAGACGTCTTGCCGCTGGTTGCCCAAAGATGCCTCTCCGAGTGACGCTGGAATGTGTTGTGTGAATGAGTAACCTGTCTGAGGAGGTGGGCTATATATAGACCTGCCTCTCCGAGTGACTCCCTCCAGCTAGCCAATCAGGAATAAGTTCGCGGATCGTGTGTTTTCTTCGAGAGCTTGGGAGCCGTTGGATCAAGCGAAAGAAACACACCGCTGATCTAATGGCTCAGAAACGCACGAAGGAAACACACGATCCGTGTGCTTCTTCCTGATTGGATCAGGAAGAAGCACACGGATCATGTGTTTCCTTCGTGTGCTTCTGAGCCGTCGGATCAGTGGTGTGTTTCTTTCGAGCGCTGGTGAGCCGTTGGATCAGCGGTGTGTTTCCAATTCTTGAATGCACTGCAGCCCCTGTTGATGGAATTTTTGCTTCTGCATGGTTTTATTGTAAGTTTGCAAGATTTTAGTGTGCCCAAGATTCTGTTGATCTCGGGACTCCGAGGTGTGACCGGCCTTTCGACTACTTTTCTACCCCCTTTGAACTACTTTTCGCATTGATATTAAACAAACCATGCAAATTACAGTGACAACATAAATTACACAGAGAACATTGTTGAACCGCCGATACATAATTGACTAAGAAACAAGTAAACATGCAAGTAGAACAAATTACAACAATCATAAACAACTAACAAACTTCTCCACCCTATGCCGTGCGTGTGCTGCCACCCTTGCTCTTTGACGAAGATTCTGCCTTCTTGCCTTTGCCCTTGGACGAAGATTCTGCCTTCTTGCCTTTGCCCTTGGACGAAGCTTCAGCCTTCTTGCTCAGTGCTTCAACCCTCCTTTCCTTTGACGACGGCATGAAATCGTCGTCATCATCGCTGTCAACTACCCAGAGACAGGAACGGCCGTACGAATCACGGTCAGCTTCAGTTCGGTAGAACGGACTATTCGTAACTTTCCTGTCAAACTTATCTGCAAGCCTGAGCATTTCTGCACGAATTTGGAGCGGGGTCCTATACGGAAACCCATCGCGGCATAGCTTCGCCCTGAGTGAAGCGAGATGACTCTCAGTGTGCAAAATTTCTTCAATTGGAACTACCCTACCATCTACCTTCAAATTGCTTGAAAGCCTAGCGAGATGCTCGGATGCGGAAATGTGAAACCCAGACACACACTTCTCGCAAGGACCAATACACACCATGCTTGCGCTCAAGTGAGTACCATGCCTACCTTCGACTGGGTTATATAGAACTACCGGTGGCGGCATTTGGCGGGAAACAAAACACACGGTTTCCCCTAGCTACAGCCCTACAGTGATTCACGGTCTCCGAGTGACTCCCTCCAGCTAGCCAATCAGGAACAAGTACGCGGATCGTGTGTTTCCTTCGAGAGCTTGGGAGCCGTTGGATCAAACGAAAGAAACACACCGCTGATCCAACGACTCACAAGCGCTGGGAGGAAACACACGATCCGTGCGCTTCTTCCTGATTGGGCAAACTACAGCTCACAAGCCCTTTCGAGTGACTCCCTCCAGCTAGCCAATCAGGAACAAGTACGCGGATCGTGTGTTTCCTTCTAGAGCTTGGGAGCCGTTGGATCAAACGAAAGAAACATACCGCTGATCCAACGGCTCACAAGCGCTGGGAGGAAACACACGATCCGTGTGCTTCTTCCTGATTGGGCATACTACTAGCCAATCAGGAAGAAGCACACGGATTGTGTGTTTCCTTCGAGAGCTTGGGAGCCGTTGGATCAAACGAAAGAAACGGATCGTGTGTTTCCTTCGTGCGCTTGTGAGCCATTGGATCCCGCCTGTTTAATATCCGGTAGTGAGTCTACCCCAAATCAACACCACGAGGCAGGATAAATTGAGCCATATATTTAATTTATGTTTAATATCCTTTGTCTATTCACAAAATTTGAGAAACAATCCTCCACTAGTCGGCTTGAGTAGAACTTTCCCTCACGGTAGAGCTGCAGACCCACAAAACCAAGTTGTTGAACTACTTTTGACACCGAGGAGTCGCTCTTTGGGTCAATAAGAAGACCAAGATGAGAGGATTTCACAACAAAATCTGAAATTTGTTGCTTTAGATTGTTGTCAACCTGCATTTCCACAACAAAATCTGGTTAGCTGATTCTTTGCTCAACATGGTTCTTATAGACATGTGACTGAGGGTAATAAATATGCACACAATCTCCATCGAAATCTGCTGACAAATTACAACTACATTAAATATTGCAGCAAGTGACCTAGGTTTTGGTGGTGTTCCGACGCTCCGGGGCCCCGCTTCGGCGAAACCCTAGATCCGCTGAAAAAACCCTAACGTTTTCGTCTACCCCCATAGATGTGCGTCGAAATGGGGTAGGCCAGTGGACTTTTTTGCTTGGTTGTGTTAGGTTAGGCCATGGGAAGGTGAGAAACCAAAGTCTACCCCAAATCAACACAAGATTCCATCCGGTTCGCCCGAAAGGGGAGTTTTCACCTCTAAGCGCAGGAACTCATTAGAGAGAAAGTGAGGCCGGTGAAGCCGGTCACACCCCGAAGTAGGATATTGCACATTTACAACACATAACACACTTGTATACATGTGGTATGCCACAACCTAGGTTTTGGTGGTGTTCCGACGCTCCGGGGCCCCGCTTCGGCGAAACCCTAAATCCGCTGGAAAACCGTAATGTGCACGTCTACCCCCATAGACGTGCGTCGAAAGGGGACATCAACTATGTGTTGTAGGTGTATATTACATGTGTTGTTTTTATTTATTTTACATGTATATGTTGTAGGGGATATAAACTATGTCGGGAACTTTGACCGTTATTTTATGCGGATGGGATACCGGAAAACTCAAACCGTTATTTTATGCGGGTGGGATACCGAAATTGGGAGGGAACTTATAGATCCAATTTATGTATAAATTATGCCTACATTAAATATTACGTAGATAAATAAATAAAGAAATATCATATAAAGAAATAAATAAAAAAGGAACAGATATACGCCGACGGCATTGCCGTCGGCGTATGAACCCAGGGAATTCTTCCGTTCCTCCTCCGTCATGGCCGTTGCTACGCCGACGGCCAGTAATACGCCGACGGCGCCCGTCGGCCTCTGGATGGCTACGCCGACGGCGCCCTGTACGCCGACGGCTAGTGGCACGGCTGCCCTATCCCTGGTTGTACGCCGACGGCCCCGACATTTGGCCGTCGGCGTACAATCCGGCCGTCGGCGTTTTGGGCGATTCCCGTAGTGCACCTCACGAGCCGGCCGGCCGGAGATTCCTTTCCACCACACCACACCGCGTTGTTTGGAGCCCAAATCTACACGCCACGGAACATGCGCTACGAGCGTAAATACGACGCGCACATGTGTGTCTCCAGTGTACAACTATACAATCAAAGTGCAGAATATGGTGAGTTGGAAGAGCTGGAGTCGACCGGACTCTACGCGTGAATGTACGCTACGTTATACCATGTTCGTGGTGGTGGCCACTAGCTAGCTTAGATCGATGCAACCCGTGTGCAACCCGTGCCATGTATGCTGCCATGGATGGGAATGGCAGCAACCAAGCTAGCCGACAACGCACACGTACAGGGCATATTCCAAGCTGTCCAGTTTCAGCTAAAATTTTCAGTCTAATATTTTTTATTTCCACAAAAAGAGGTTGACACCTTTTCGTAAATATACTCCGCCAGACGGCACTTGTTCCAAAAAAGAGAAGGTTACTATCCTCTCCGTTTCTAATTGTAACATCTTTTTGTACTCACTCCTTATCAAAATATAAGATGTTTTAGCATTTTGGGCCCAACATGCACATAAACATGTTTTAGTGCAGTTGGGTCTAAGGGCATGTACAATCAGAAACGCTAACATAGACGCTTGGAGAAAAAAAAAACTAATGAAGTGCTCCCTAAATTGATGCAGCTTCCAACGCGTGGGCGCTTAGATTGTTTAGAAATTGTACTACGAGCGCACGAGAAAGTACTAACCTAATCGCCAAGCACCCGACGCAAACTAAAGCGTCGATGGTCGCCTGATCATCAAGATTGGAGCGAGCGAGGCCATAACGGCTGGGTTTTTTTTTCCTAGTGTCGCTGTAAGCGACGCCCGTTGTACGTGGCCTAAAATGCTAAAACATCTTATATTTTGATACAGAGGGAGTATATATCAATGTGGACTAGTTACATACTGAAATAAGTGAACAAATACACTAGAACACGTCTACATACATGCGATTTTGAAAAAGTTATAGCATCTTATAATTCAGAACGGAAAGAGTATTACCTCGATGATGCATGCATGCCAGATTCCATCTACTTAAGTTGTAATAATCGTGTATATTATCACGATAAATATGAGGATCCAAGGTGCGCGCCCAGCTGGGCAGTGTGTGTGTGACATGCAAAAGGCCTTCTTGTAGTACTACTAGTTGCATGAACAAGCAGAAGTGCTAAGTACACATAATAATCTACATTCTAAGCTTTAGACATTGATCACATTCTCGATAATCAACACCAATGCAATCTTGCGCTCTCTATTGAACGTAATTGATTTTAATGTAGTTTGGATTGGTTGTTTACATATCTAAGTAATACTATTAGACGAGTTACTAATTTGTATATCTAATTTCTGGAATGTACAATATACTAAAACTGAGGGAGTATAGACGTGAAACGAGAAAAAAACTGTTGTCCTAACTAAAAGATGATTTGTAAATAAATATGTTTGGTAGATCAAAATTTTTGCTCAATTCACAATCTGTTTACCTCGCAACCACATGTATTCGAGGGGACCTGCTTAGCTTTAACATGGTCTCCGATCGCCTTTTTTTTGGTACAAGGTTTGGGGTCCAAGGACCCCGATGCTGCATTTTTATAGACCAAGGTGGCAGGTACAAATTTCGCATAGGCCTTTTACATCACTTGCCCTAGAAGACCTAAAATTCGAAGAAAGGCCCCGCGCTCTTACAAAAAACACCCTAGAGCTAAGAAATAAAATGCAAACAAGCCCTCGAGTGCCTCCGCCACACCTCGCCGGCGATCTCCAGACGGCGACGCCGAGATCATCAGGGCTCAGCACGCTCGGACTCCCTTTTCCGGCAAGCAATCTCAGACACCAGCAGACTTGATGCCACCGGGGACGAACCACTTGGCAGCAGCGAGCCGCCGAGCACTGGCTCTGGATCGAGAAGGCCTCCGCAATGGAGGTTGAACTTGGGCCATCTTGTTGGCCATGGATCGTGGCAGTGAGGAATACCACCGCGTGTGGTGCTCTAATATGCAGCAGCGACCAGTCCACCAAGGTTGAGGAAGACGAGCAGCTCCTCCTTCTCCCCTCGCCTCCACGGCCGGCCGGAGGGAGGAGACGCATCGCCCCACATCCTGCAGAGTAGTCAAAGAGCTCGGCGAGATAGATGAAACGGCCTCGGCCTTCTCCAATCATGCAGAGGATCCACCATGGACCAGAGCTGCAGAAGAGGAGTGGCCCGGATCCAGCGCCGCCGAGAGTCGCCAGAATCCAGCCGACCGCAAAAGCCAGAACCTGCAAATCCATCAACGCCCTTCTTCTCCCACCACGGCAGCAATAAGAGGATCGAGGAATTCGCAAGCTCCGCACCCGATTCAGGCAAGGCCCAGTCACCGCACAGACTAGCAGCTTCATCCCTCCCTCTCCAGAACCAAGCCAGCAAAGGGAACGAAGAAGACTCACCAAATCCGTCGTACTGCAGACCCCATCGAGCTTATTAAAGCAGACGCTTGTGGATCGACCACCCGCCAGCCTCATCCACCATGGATCCTTGCCAGCAAGAAGCTTCACCGCACCGCAGCCGCTGCTCGGGAACGGCCGCGTCGAACGCCAGGGGAGGAAAGACAGCATAACGCCAGTCGCCATCGAGGCAAAAGCTACACCTAAAACTACTGCTAGTATGTACAAGGATAGCCAACCACCGAGTCCATCTGCTCGCCGGCCGGCAACGCCGCCGGAAAGCAAGAAGGAACGGGGCGGCGACTGGATGCGGAAGACGACTCTCAACAGAGAAGAGGATAAGGTCGAGGTGAGAACGAGCGGTATTCTGTCTCCCATCGCCTTTAGGTTTTTTTTTTGAGGGCTCCCATCGCGTTTAGGTGGTTCGTGCCCCTGCTTGTTTGGGCCGCTCGGTGATACATTGTACATATATTTTTTGAGAAATGAGATGTCCCACGTTGTTTTCCAAAAAAAAAAAAAAACTCGTTTACATTGTTGGCTTTCACACTTTCTTAGGAACTCTAGTTCACACTTGGGTACGCCTAAAAAGGGCTCTTGTTACCAAACATGCACTAATTGCCTACCTATTTTTTATAAAGTTACCATGCGGTAACTTTTGTACCAATACCGTTGCAACTAGATAGATAATCTAGTGGCAACTGTGAAGACGAAAAAAATCGTTTACATATAGAATGATTAGGTGTAGAGGAATCTCTTAATGAAGAAATGGAGTGACTATGACTAAGTCCACTGATAAATAGTTAATTCCTCGATCGTCATATTCTCATTAGTCCACTGATAAATCGTTAACTTTGCATGCATGCATGCATGCATGCATGCATTCACATGCAATAAACACACACTGTGCACAGCAACTGACATTACGCAATGTGGCAGGCTGATCCAGTGATCCTACAAGCGCATTTTTATTTATCGGCAACATTATGCACGGAAAGGAAAAAACAGCTGGAGAAAAAGCCAAACTGCATTTTGAACCTATGCAGGATCGAATCTCTCGTCATCCTATCATCCATTCAATTCCGTAAATCGCAATAAGGTCACGTGAGCATCGACCTCAGGAGATCCCTATATAAGGACGTCCCCGCCCGTTCGGAGCTTCTTCATCCTGATCCCCTTGAAGCAGTCTCTCTCTCTCTCTCTCTCTCTCTCTCTCTCTCTCTCTCTCTCTCTCTCACATAGTTAGTACGTTAGAGGACTAATTGCACAGGAAGGCAGAGAGAGATAATGTCGAGGGAACGCAAGAAAGCGGCTGGTCTACACGAGAAGATGCAGATCCTGCGCTCCATCACTCATTCCAACGCGGTAAGCAATGTTTCTCCTCGATTATCTCTGTGCTATCCTTCGTGTGTTCTTACCCTCTCATTCGAATCACCTTAATCTGAGAAAAGCAATACATTCCTTGCTATTTAACTTGATGTATGTTTTTTGTTTGCTGTGCATTATACACACAACAGCTGAACAATACTTCCATAATCATGGACGCGTCGGAGTACATCAAGGAGCTGAAGCAGAAGGTCGTCAGGCTCAATCAGGAGATCGCGCGCGAGGAAGAAGACACGCACTCACACAAGAAGAACTCTTTCCCGACGGTACATATAAGCAGACACAAGCACACACACCTATATATATCGCTGCACTGTGTATTACAGATAATCCTTATCCAGTTCCGAGGCTTACGGCCTTACGTTCTGTACGATAGATGGGACTGTACTGTACTTGCATATAGTAGGAGAAATATGATGCAAGGTTATTCAATCAATAATTGTATGCGCAGGTCAGTGTGGAAACCCTAGGTCACGGGTTCCTCGTGAACGTGTCCTCCGACAAGAGCTGCCCCGGGCTGCTCGTCTCCGTGCTGGAAGCGTTCGAGGAGCTGGGCCTCACTGTGCTCGAAGCCACGGCATCTTGCGCCGATACGTTCCGCCTCGAGGCGGTGGGAGGAGGAGAGGTATGTGTGTGACAATGCCTCTTCAATCATTCAACCAATTAATCACCTATCGAACTGATCACAAGTGAAGCAGATCATGCTCTTCGATCGATCTGCCCATACTAGTCATTAGTCACTATACACAACTAATTCATCAATAATTTGATCGCATCCCCTCATGACCCGGGCGACAAGTGCATGTGATCGACCCATAGGTGTGTCGATCGATTGATCGAGCTTACTTAATTATCTTTGCTGATTCTTGTTTCTTTGCATATGCACGAATTGATATGATGCAGAGCCAGGTGGAGAACGTGGATGAGCAAGTCGTGAGGCGGGCGGTGCTTCAGGCCACGAGGAACTGCGGCGCTGAGCAAGGGGATCAGTAGCTAGCTAGCGCGTCAATGGCGCTGCCGCTAGCTGTCTACGTTTCCCGGCATTTTCTTCCTCGATCGCCTGCGGCCCCTGCTCTGGCATAGTTTCATGGCTCTTCTCTCGACCTCCGCGAGATGAGGTTTAGTTATATATCCTATATATATATGCAGTGCAATCTGTAGCAATTCCCGTGTACTATCTGTTAATGAGCGATGATGGTGGTGGCAAAGTTGTGACTAAACATGGACTCACCTAACCCTCTATACTGTTCCAAATTTCTCATTTTTGTCTCTCTAAAAATATAGTACAACATATGGTTTTGAAACTTTGCAGGTCACCGAAACATTAAAACTAGAATGGGGGAAAATAGTTAGGAATTGCTTTGTGCAATTTAAAATTTTCAAATATATAAAATGCAAAAAATAACAACTAAATTGAGATATATAATGTCAGAAAAATCACGAACTAATTTTCTCATATTCTATTCAAATATTTGAGTGAACTGCAAATTTTGAAATCCATATGTTGTATGTTTTTTGCGAAAAGGACCCTGCATAAAAATAAACACCGAACAATACAAAACACCTCAACAAAAACAAAAATTATAACGAGATCCTTGAGATGCTCTTTGTCTTCAACCTCCAGACCGTGTCGATGGCGCTCCGCCGCTGCCGCTCCTCCCAGAGCCGGTTTGAAGTTGTTGGTTGCAGACGGGAAGTCGCCGAACGGGTCAAGAAGACCGCATCCGTCCCGAAGCCGAAGAAGAAGGATGAACCGCCGATGAAGCTCCATGACGATCCTAAGAATGCCACCGCCAGAAGAAGTCCTCGAGAACCACACCACTCTCACAAACTTCTCGGCGTTGCCACCGAGATGGGACTGAAGCCGGAGAGACTTTACTGGAAAAGGCGCCGCCGTCACCACCTAAGCGCCGCCCCACCAAACCTTAACCCTAAAACCAGTGGAACGGAGCCCTCCTGTTGACGGGGGTCGAGATCTACCCCGCCTCTATGGCCCGAGGGCCACAGGAGCGAGGCAGAGCTGCGGCGGTGCCGACGGGAGGCAGAGGATCCCTAAACGCCACCCTCGCGTCTCCCAAACTCGACACGTGTCCACTGCGTCCCAATAGATACAAAAAAGAGAAATTGTTTGAGAGGGAAGAAAGAGCTAGCACAGATCTTGATGCACCTATGAACAACTCAGAGAGGGTGTCTAACTAAATTGGTGTTTTAAAAAAAATCCTCTATCACGATGGCAATTATATGGAAACAGTACTCCGGCAATGTTGTTGACTTGTTGGAAAACATAAGTATATTGGGCTCTTGTAGCGGTTTGTAAAATTCCCATGTGAGAGTGAGATGGCAAGAAGCTAAGAAGGAAATATGCTAGTATGAGTAGCTCATTTGTATTTATGTTTAGTTACGTCTTGTGACAATATTTAAATGGGGGTAAAACGGGATTCATATTTTTTCAGATCAATCCCATAAAAAAAATCTTAGACAAATGTTCCGAACTTCCGATATGATTTTCACTAAATAGGGTAGTATATTTTTACGATTAAAACTAGGGTAATTGGTCTTACAAATGCATAATTATTAGCTAAGAATTGGGATTTACTCTTCTTTTTATCACTGAATAATTTGGCTTATCCACACGCATGAGAACAGAAAGAGATAGAGAGACACCTCCTCGTTTGGTTAACACGTACACATACACATGAGAGAAGACACATGTGACTGCTCCTGAGATTTAGGAACTCACCCTTTCCATGCTACCTTGCAGTCTGTTGGTGAGTGGCACTCTCCGATCTTACATCTAAAAATAAAGACATACATGGACTACATTTTTTCTTGATAAAGGGCATTCTATTACTCATCGTATCACAACGATATATAGTGCATTACACTCAGACTCTGCATAACTAAGATGCACAAAGCCACAACGGAAAATCCGAAAAGAAACATAAACGAAGTTATACAAAGAAGACTCGTAGAACGCCTATGGAACTAGAGGTCCAATTTGGAGATCACGCTGCCACCCATGTGGGATTAAAATAACCCTCACATTTGACCATGTGATAAAACTATTGCTTAGTAGTGTTGTATCTGACTACTCTCATCTTTGACCATTGTTGTGATCTCTTCTTTTTCAAGCGATACATGTTACATTGTAAAGGAGAAAAGAATACAAATCTTGTTGTATGAGCAACTGAAACATTATTTTAGTTTATCGTGACTAATATGGCTATGACTTTTTACAATTTGTTTTTATGCGTTGCATTCGGAAACATCAACACTTACATGCTTTCTCCTACCTGGAAGCATTGTTCTGGACCTGAACTCTACATCATTGTTTTATGAGTATTCATCATCCTTCTATGTGTAGTCTTGGTGCCCCGACTGCTACCTAGCATGTTCGATTTCATAGGTTTGTATTTGATTGTAAGTGATGTCGTTTTTCACAGTAACGTTGGGCAAAAAGTAATTTCTAACGTGCAGGCTACATGTCGGAATGGAGTTTAATGTCCAATGTGCATCAATTATTTTCCTTTTTCTACCATTGGCTAATATGTGAAATATTTTGTTTTATTGGCACCTTTCGACAACCAAGTTTCAGTCGATCATTGCTGCCAATACATTTCTTCATTCTCATAAATTTTCATTAGAGCCCGTTGCACTGGCCTCTTAGGATTAGTTGGTCTCTAGTTAGCCACATCATCTCTTCCAACTCCTCTATCACTGCCTCAAATATTCGCTCCCAGCCTTTCAAGTCTTTCTTTAGTTTCTTCAGTTTAATTTGTATTTTTTGGAGACTATTATTTGCTTTAACTGGCTGCTTCTAGCATTTTACCACCCTGGCAAGAAAATCTATTTCTTTTAGCCATCTCTCTCAAATCGAAACTCCCTCTTTTTAGCCACCGAATCTGTTATAAATGACAAGCAAATAAACGATGTACGGAAGCAAGGGGAAACGAGATTTTAACGTAGAAAACCCTTCCAAGGAGGAAGAGAAAAAGCCAAGGACGCCAGCCAACAAAACTTCATTGCATCGAGAGAGGTTACAAACGCCAGAAATTTACAACTTGTGACTTATCCCAAGACGACGACTTACAAGAGGTATATATAGGGGTGTAACCCTAAATCGGTAACAGTCCGACTAGGCACGCGGGCCTCCCTCGCTCCGGCAAAAGTTAGCCTTTATCTTTATATGAATTTTGATCACAATAAAACAATAGAATCATGCATTGTATCAAATATGAAATGGCTTGTCTATTTTTTAATCAAACAATTGTGATAGGATGCCTCTCTCTGGTCAATTTATGATCCATTCCAAATGAGCATAAATTATCCCAATCTTTACTAACCACAATCCTGTCAAGGTTCTTCAGAGTAGGAATAGCATGTGGACCAGGTGTATTGTCCATCGGTTGTTGTGAGTTCCCTCGGTTCATAAGTAATTAAGTAACTATTAATTATAGAATCGACGATGTCACCCCACCTAGTATTTCTGAACACCTTATTTTCATAAGAAAATCTCATGATGTTAAAATCCCCACCAATCAACAAAGGCAAACTTGATCCTTAAAGAGTTCAGACTTCCGGCCTCTTCATCTTAAATGCACAGCCACCACGTACAAGCAGGCAAACATTCGGAATAACTTGTTTGTCTTTCAACAGCCGTAGCATATAATGTTCAAACTAGTGAGAGAATATCAATTTGGTAACTAAAACGTGTTGAGGTTTGCGCTTTCCGGCGAATGGTGAAGCCAGTGAGAATACACAAGCTAAGTTTGAGCTGAAGATTGTACAACACTTGACAATCCAGATGATATAGACGCAGGTGCATGCATGAGCAGCGCACATACATGTGACCGACCGTTGATTGCCTTGCCGTACGTCTCGGTCTCATCCAGCACTACTCCCCTGATCCATTCCTGTTATTGTCGTTGAACAGTTGGGCTCCTCGATCGATATGTGCAGGCATGGTCGATGATGCATTCGAGCAGTGTTATTGTAGAACTGCTTAACTCTTGATCTGGTACTTACTCGAAACTCTGCAACTGTAGTATGGTAGCTGAAGAAGCTTGCCTCTATAGTAGCAGCCAGCCAGCCCGAAAGAGAGAGGGAGAGGAATCCAATGAGCTAGCCTGGCAGGACCAGCTACCAACAAAACAAGAATGGCTCCAACAATCATGGAAAGCAGCCAACGAGAATACATGGCAGCGGACTGGAGAGCCACTGGACACTCACACTCCTCTGGCTCCATCTTCTCGGACAAACTAAGGGCAAGGTCGGCTCACACACACCGCACACCTGTCGTCTACTCTAACCCCACGATCGACGATGACGATGACGCGGCAAGAGCTTGTCAGCAAGCTAGGAAGAGAACAAGCCGGTGCCATTCTTGCTGGAGCACGAGAACCTGATGCCGCTAGCCTACTATGCTCTCGTGATCAGTTCTGGCGATCGAGCAAGACAGGAATATCTTGGAGGCGAACTGATCGATCCAACAAACAAACAACGCTAGCTGCGAATGTCTCGAGCGACGCATGCAGTGAATATTACGTCCATCGTGATCGTCCATGTGGTGGCCGGGCCAGCTCGGCTCAGTGCTCATGGCTGCTATGTGAGTGGATCTGCATGCACGAGCTTGATTATCAGGAGTAATCCACGAGCTGGCAAATCTGATATTTGGCTAGTCGTTTTCTGCTCCTTGAATTCTTCTGGATTCCGGTGCCAAGTGGCTATGATATCCCTGTACGTACCGTACTCGGCGTGGTGTGCCTCTGATTTACGCTAGCTGCATGCTGTAGCTAGAAGTCACCTGACCTCCATGTACCCATCGATCACGAGAGGGATCTGAATGCAGCCCCGCGTGATGTCTCAGACCCAACCGTTGCAGAAATGGGAGTGCATGTCTTCTTCATTCTGTGACAATCAGCTCGAGTCCAGAGGTTCGGCAACTTTCCAGCTCGGCCAGATTTGGGCAGCGACCAGATGTTGCCCATTAGGCGACAAGGATGGTACTGATACGTCGGATTTTGTACTGGCTTCTCTGCTGAGTATGCGTGAAACAAGTGTCACCATTGATACATCCATCTAAGAATCGTTGGTACAACAACGGACATGGGTGGTAAACCATTTCGGTAACGGAACTAGCTGTCGCCGTTGAGAAGGAGGATAACCACGGCCTCTTCATCGACGGATACACATAGTCATATTATTCACCAAGTAAAATCTAACAGCCAAACAATGTCGACTAGAAAAGAAACCTCTAGGCTATTTGCCTCGTGGCGTAACTCAACCAGTGAACCACTAACCCTATGATAAAAGAAACAAACAAACAGAAGACACAACTCCTACTCCCTCTGTTCACAAAAAGATGTCTCAACCTAGATCAAATTTGCATTTATCTACACACTAAATCATGTCTAGATACATGCAAATTTGAGCTAGCTTGAGACATCCTTTTGTGAACGGAGGGAATACAAATTTCGAGGACCTGGAACGAAATTAGAACCTAGGGTCCCTTTACGTTTAAAAAACACCGGAACCTAGTCATATTAACACGTTTGAATGAAATTAGAACCTAGGGTCCCCTTTACGCAAATTGTTTAAAAAACTCTTCTAACAGACCTGGATGCAACTCGCTCATGACACTAGTGGAAACATGAGCTTTGGTGGAGAGGGGTGTTGGGCTCTAGTCCCGGGCGTGGTTCGAACCCAGACTAGAGGAGGGAACTAGTACCGGGCCGGCTGCTCCGACGCTGCGCAGGTCGGGTCCCGGGTTGTAGGGCACCTCTAGTTCCGGGCCGTGATACCACCCGGGACCGAGGCAGTCAGCGGCAGGGTGGAGACAGGAGGGTGGACCTTTCGTCCCGGGCCGTGGTACAGCCCGGGACTAGAGGTCCCGCTATATCATCTCCCACCCCGGGCCAGCCACCATTTTTGAACTCTCAAGCTCATCTTCATTGTTTCTCTCTCAAGATCAAGTGTAGCCCCATTTTTTTCCAAGATTTGTCAAGATAGACGGCACCCATCTCTCCAAGGGTTAGCAACACTTGATCCTTTCACCCGGCGGCCGAATTTTAGCCATTTCCATACAAGTTTAGCTCATTTCATTTTTATAGTGCTACCTAGGTGTTTGATGAAATGCCTAAGCTAGGTAGTTCATTTTTTTATGTATTTTGAGCTCAAATTAATTTATTATTTGTGGATTTTAGTGTCGTCTCGGTCCTCACCGCCGTCGATAGCCCCCGCCATCCCGTGACCGGCACCACCTCGGTGAGCCTCTTCTTTTATCTGTTATTTTACAAAATTACTTGTATGATTTGAATGCATAATTATTTTTCTTGTATAATTTTCTTATGTTTTTTATGTATAGTGTCATGGTTTTGATATCCGTCCCCGTCGTCCCTCGTCCGGTCTATGATTCGGATGTGGTATATTTTTATCACTATTTATTTTGTTTCGTGTTTATAACAATCATGCCGACCAAATTGACATAGATATATTTTTATTTAGGAGGTAGTTGAACCGGAAATTCCAGCCGACCCTATTGTAGAGTTTTTTAAAAAAGAAAACAACGATTTGAAAGCAAAATTGAAGATAAGTGAAGATCTTCGTCTCCAATGCCTAGAAGAGAAGATGGTATTGGACTTGAAGATTGCCGACATCGTTGATGCTCACGGGGTCGAGCTTACCGACGTCGTCGCTGTTCACGAGATGAAGATGGATGCAATGCGCTTGAAGCTTAGAAAGATTAGAAAATATGTCATTAGTCAAGAGGCTTGGTATCATTATGCTGTTGGTTCAATAGTTACCTTAGTTGCGATTCTGATCGCATTTGTTGTTGGATTTAAATTCTTTAGATAGTTGTATTCTAGTTTCAATTAATTTATGTTTTATGAGAACTATGTATTACATTTGGTCACTACTATACTTTGGTTTTAATGTGATGAACTTGTATTAATGAATATGATATGTTTCCTATTATGTTGGTTTATCGTAATGGGTTTTAGCGGTGATTTGCAGATGAGTCATCCGTGGATGTACGCTGACCGACGCTCTAAAGAGTACATGGATGGCGTGCAATCTTTTCTCAATGTGGCTAAGGATAACAAGGGGCCCAATGGTTTTATGTGTTGTCCATGCAAGAAATGTCGGAATGAGAAGGATTACCCTAACACAGACAGAATTCACCTCCACCTGATAACTTCTGGTTTCATGCCCGGCTATAATTGTTGGACCAAGCACGGAGAAAAAGGGGTTATGATGGAAGATAACGAAGAAGAAGAGAACGATGACAACTACATGTACCCTGAATATGTTGGTAACCCAACAGGGGAAGCTGATGATGAACCAGATGATCCCATCATACATGATGATTTACGTGGGGTCATCGTTGATGCACATACCCTAGCAGAAACTACACTTGAGAAGTTGAAGTTGGAGCGCATGTTAGAGGATCACAAAACAAAGTTGTACCCAACTTGCGAAGATGGCAACACAAAGCTCGGTACCACACTGGAATTATTGCAATGGAAGGCAGCGAATGGTTTATCTGACAAGGGATTTGGGAGTTTACTGAAAATAGTGAAGGACAAGCTGCCGGCTGGTAACGAATTGCCCGAGAGTGCGTATGAAGCAAAGAAGATTATCTGCCCTCTAGGATTAGATGTGCAGAAGATACATGCATGCATTAATGACTGCATCCTCTACCGCGGTGAGAAGTATGAGAATTTGAATGAATGCCCGGTATGCGGTGCATTGCGGTATAAGATCAGAGCAGATGACCCTGGCGATGTTGAGGGCCTGCCCGCCAGGAAGAAGGTTCCTGCCAAGGTGATGTGGTACGCTCCTATAATACCACGGTTGAAACGTTTGTTCAGAAACAAAGAGCATGCCAAGTTGTTGCGATGGCACAAAGAAGACCGCAAGAGCGACGAGATGTTGAGACACCCGGCTGATGGGTCGCAGTGGAGAAAAATCGATACAGAGTACAAGGAATTTGCACGTGACCCAAGGAACTTAAGGTTTGGTCTTAGCACGGATGGCTTTAATCCTTTTGGGGAGCAGAGCAGCAGTCATAGCACCTGGCCTGTGACTCTATGTATCTATAACCTTCCTCCTTGGTTGTGCATGAAGCGGAAGTTCATTATGATGCCAGTGCTCATCCAAGGCCCGAAGCAACCCGGTAACAACATTGATGTCTACCTGAGGCCATTAGTTGATGAACTTTTACAGTTGTGGCGTGATGAAGGGGTACCTGTGTGGGATGAGTACAAACAAGCGGAATTTAACCTACGAGGGTTGTTGTTTGTAACCATCAATGATTGGCCTGCTCTTAGTAACATTTCAGGACAGTCGAACAAGGGATACAATGCATGCACACACTGTTTAGATAGCACTGAAAGTATATATGTAGGTAACAAGAATGTGTACCCGGGTCATCGTCGATTTCTTACAACTCAGCATCCCCTAAGAAAGAAAAGCAAGCAGCAGCATTTCAAAGGTGAGGAAGATCGCCGGCCGAAGCCACCCCTCCAAAGTGGTGAAGATATATATGATGCGGTCAAGGATTTAGATGTAATCTTTGGAAAGGGTCCTGGCGGACAGTCTGTTCCGAAGGACGCTAACAACCACGTTCCCCTGTGGAAGAAGAAGTCTATATTTTGGGAACTACCCTATTGGAAAATCCTAAAGGTCCGCTCTGCAATCGACGTGATGCACGTGACGAAGAATGTTTGCGTGAACCTGCTAGGCTTCTTGGGCGTGTATGGGAAGGCAAAAGATACTCCGGAAGCACGAGAGGACCAGCAACTTTTGAAAGACCCAAAGAACCTGCATCCAATGAGGACGGATAAAGGACGTCTACGTCCTGCTAGCTACGTTCTTACCAAAGAAGAGAAGGAGATATTTTTTGAAGTCCTGAGCAGTATGAAGGTCCCGTCTGGCTTCTCGTCGAATATAAAGGGAATAATAAATATGGCAGAGAAAAAGTTCCAGAACCTAAAGTCTCATGACTGCCACGTGCTGATGACTCAACTGCTTCCGGTTGCATTGCGGGGGCTTCTACCGGAAAATGTTCGAGTATCCATTGTTCAGCTATGTGCGTTCCTCAATGCAATTTCGCAGAAGTCAATCAGCCCAACCACTCTATTAAGGTTACAGAAGGATGTGGCTCAATGTCTCGTTAGTTTTGAGTTGGTGTTCCCACCATCCTTCTTCACTATTATGACACATCTCCTAGTACACCTGGTCGACGAGATTCACATTCTGGGTCCTGTATTTCTACACAATATGTTCCCCTTTGAGAGGTTCATGGGAGTGTTGAAGAAGTATGTTCATAACCGTGCTAGGCCAGAAGGAAGCATCTCCAAAGGGTATGGAACAGAGGAGGTCATTGAGTTTTGTGTTGACTTTATTCCCGGCATTAAGTCGATTGGTCTTCCTGAATCGCGACATGAGGGGAGACTAAGTGGAGAAGGCACTCTAGGAAAGAAATCATACATATGCAGGGACGGGTATTCTTTCACAAAAGCACACTACACAGTTCTGCATAATTCCACTTTGGTGGCTCCGTATATCCAGATGCACAAGGATATTGTACGCTCTAACAACCCGGGGATGGATGACTCCGCCATTGCAAAGGAACACATGGAGAATTTTGGCGGTTGGTTGGAAACGCATCTGAACAACAACAACACAGTCTCAGATGAGCTGTTCTTGTTGTCTAAGGGGCCATCTTCGACTATTTGGACTTTCCAAGGGTATGAGATAAACGGGAATACATTTTACACGAACGCCCAAGATAAAAAGAGCACCAACCAAAATAGTGGTGTCCGCTTTGATGATAAGAGCACGAATGAGGCCACGGTCACATATTATGGTTGCATAGAGCAGATATGGGAACTTGACTATGGACCTTCTTTGAAGGTCCCTTTGTTCTGGTGCAAATGGTTCAACCTGAGAGGCGGCGGGGTAAAGGAAGACCCATTGTACGGAATGACTACAGTGGATCTCACGAATGTTGCGTACGACAACGAACCATTCGTTCTAGCCAAGGATGTGGCTCAGGTTTTCTATGTGAAGGACATGTCTACCAAGCCAAAAAAAAGAAAAGATAAGGAAGTGAATACATCAGCCGATGAGCCAAAGCGCCACATAGTTCTTTCAGGGAAAAGAACCATCGTGGGAGTGGAGGACAAGACAGACATGTCAGAAGATTACGACAAGTTTCATGAAATTCCGCCCTTCAAAGTGACCACTGACCCAAGTCTCAAGTTATATGCAGACCCTTGTCCATGGTTACGGAGCGATCAGAAGAAAGGGTCTCACAAAAAGAAAAAGCGAAGACTAAATAGGGATGTTGTTCATGATGTGTAATAATTTATTAAACTTTTATATAATTTATAGTATGGAGGACAAGACAGACATGTCAATGAAATCAAGCGTATGGCGGTGGCGGAATGTAGTACTTAATTTATAAATTTTTGATGTAGCATCAAACTTTGTGATGTGAAATGATCCACTGCGCATGTAGTACTTGATTTATAAATTTTTGAATTGATTTTAAATTAAGCGTATGTAGTACTTAATTTAAAACCAAGCGCATGTGATACTTCATTTTAAACCAAAACAGAAAACAGGAAAATGAAAGCGCACCAGCCAAAGCATCGTGTTAAATGATGAAGAATGTCCATGGCTACGGCGCAATCAGAAGAAAGGGACACACAAGAAGAAAAAGTGAACACTAGATAGGGATGTTGTTGCTGATGTGTAATAATGTATTAAACCTTTTATGTAACTATGTCCTGAAAACTCAGAAGAGAGATCTAAACACTATGTCAATAATGTATTAAACCTTTTACCAACACAATCGCGTGGTCGTGAGACGGCAAATCGGCCTTCGATCCAGAGAGCGGCAAGACGTCTCTGATGATTTGCAACAAGTGTTGGGGATGTTGCTAATCATCAGAGCGTCTTGCCGCTGCTTGGATCCGACCAAACGGTTGCAGGACGTAGATAGGGAACCCGAATGTTTTGTGTTTGAGCGCCACTTCGATCCAAGCAGCGGTAAGACGTCTTTGATGATCTACAACCGTCCGGCAAGACATCTCTGATGATCTGCAACCGTTTGGAACGGTCGCAGGTCATCAGAGACGTCTTGCCACTGGTTGCCCAAAGATGCCTCTCCGAGTGACGCTGGAATGTTTTGTGTGAGTGAGTGAGTGACGCTGGAATTCCGGAGGTGGGCTATATATAGGGTACGTGTGCTTCTTTAGTCCCGGTTGGTAACACCAACCGGGTCATGTGGCTCACAAAGTGGTCATGATATTGCTGATCCAACAGCTCACAATCTCTCAAAAGAAACACACCCCTGATCCAACGTCTCACAAGCGCTTGAAAGAAACACACGATCCGTGTGCTTCTTTAGTCCCGGTTGGTAACAGTCGGGCTCACCCCTGATCCAACGTCTCACAAGCGCTTGAAAGAAACACACGATCCGTGTGCTTCTTTAGTCCCGGTTATATGCAGACCCTGTCCATGGTTACGGAGCGATCAGAAGAAAGGGTCTCACAAAAAGAAAAAGCGAAGACTAAATAGGGATGTTGTTCATGATGTGTAATAATTTATTAAACTTTTATATAATTTATAATATGGAGGACAAGACAGACATGTCAATGAAATCAAGCGTATGGCGGTGGCGGAATGTAGTACTTAATTTATAAATTTTTGATGTAGCATCAAACTTTGTGATGTGAAATGATCCACTGCGCATGTAGTACTTGATTTATAAATTTTTGAATTAATTTTAAATTAAGCGTATGTAGTACTTAATTTAAAACCAAGCGCATGTGATACTTCATTTTAAAGCAAAACAGAAAACAGGAAAATGAAAGCAATTTTTACTTAATTTAGACAAGTAAATCAAAAGATATAAAAAAAGTAAGAAACCAGAAAATTTTAAAAAATTAACCTCTAGTACCGGGCCGTGCGACCACCCGGTACTAGAGGTCCACTGGGCTTGGCGCGCAAATTTTCGCGGCCCTGAGGGACCTCTAGTACCGGGTGGTAACACGGCCCGGTATTAGAGGGTCTCTAGTACCGGGTGGAGCCACGGCCCGGTACTAGAGGCCTTTTTGGCGCTACTTCTAGCGGGTCGGGCCGAAAATTTGCCCAAGTCCAGCAAATCGACGCTCCGCCTCCGGGCTCCAGACGACGCCGCCTCCTGCGCCGCCAGGCTGCCAGATTTTGTCCCCGCGCCGCTGCCGCCCTCACCGTGGGTCGCCGTCCTGCTCCAGCTCCGGGCGCGGCCGTCCCCGCTCTTCCCCCGAGCAAGATCGTCGTCCCCGCCGAGCAAGCAAAGCTCGCCCCCTGACCCACGGTGAGCTCGTCCCCCCGACCAACTACTCTCTCCCTCTCTCAGATCTAGCGCGCGGCGGCGGCGGCGGACCCTAACCACGGGCCGGCGCCGGAGTTGGCAAACAAGAATGTATTTTTAAGGGCCTAAGGGCCGATTTCATTATGGGGGAGGCCACTGCTGGCGCTAAGTTGACGAGGAATATATTGCGGTGTTGCTTCTATCTCCCCGGCAACGGCGCCAGAAAATAGCTTGATGTCTACGTGTGCTTCTTTTCTTGTAGACAGTGTTGGGCCTCCAAGAGCAGAGGTTTGTAGAACAGCAGCAAGTTTCCCTTAAGTGAATCACCCAAGGTTTATCGAACTCAGGGAGGTAGAGGTCAAAGATATCCATCTCAAGCAACCCTGCAATTAAGATACAAGAAGTCTCTTGTGTCCCCAACACACCCAATACACTTGTCAGATGTATAGGTGCACTAGTTCGGCGAAGAGATAGTGAAATACAAGTAATATGGATGATTATAAGTAGCAATTGCAATCTGGAATAAAAATGGCAGCAAGCAAACATGTAGCAGAACTTGTTGTAAACGGTGTTTCAATGCTTAGAAACAAGGCCTAGGGATCATACTTTCACTAGTGGACACTCTCAACAATGATCTCATAATTGAATAAATAAAAGCTACTCTTAAACACTCTCTTGTTGGATAACAAACACCATTCATTGTGTAGGGCTACAAAAGCACACCTCAAGCCGGAGTAAACAAGCGCCACAACGTCATAAAGGAGTCACACACGGTGCACACACTGTCACCTTTACACCGTGGAGAGTACCGGAGTTCATATTAAAATAACCTATAGAGTGCATAATAGATAAAGAGTAACATCTACATATTCAACTAGATTAGCACAACTGAACACAAGTAAATACTACTCGGGATTATTCTCCTTCTTGATGAAGCAAGAGTACTATGCGTAGGGCTGCAAAAGCACATCTCAAAGTCTGAGTAAACTAACACCACAATTCCCAAGAATAAGCCATGATAAATGTCTAAATTATTCATAGAGTCACACAAGAACCCACACTGTCACCTTGATACCGTGTTGTCACAATGACTCCAGAAACTAGACAAAATCACTTGAGTAGCATAAACATTATTAATGTATTCAGCGATACTAGCAATACACATGATCACATAAAGATCACACCATGTGAGAGAGAGATTAACCACATAGCTACCGGTAGAGCCCTCAGCCTCGGGGGAGAACTACTCTCTCCTCATCATGGGAGTCAGCAGCGGCGATGAAGATGGCGGTGGAGATGATGGAGATGACTCCGGGGGTAATTCCCCGTCCCGGCGGCGTGCCGGAACAGAGATTCTGTCCCCGAAACTTGTCGTCGATGGCGGCGGCGCTGCGGAACTCTTGGTGGAAATTGGCTTCGTATTCTAGGGTTTTCGCGTCTGAGGCAATATATAGGCGAAGGGGCAACGTCGGTGGAGCCCGAGGTGGGCCTCCTCACCAGCTGGCGCGGCAGAAGGGGGGCCGCGCCGCCAGGTGGTTTGACCACCTCGTGGCTCCCCTTCGTCTCTCCTTCGGACTCCGTGTACGTGTTGGAAAAATAGGAACTTGGCCTTTTGTTTCGTGCAATTCCGAGAATATTCGCAGAAATACTTTTCTGGAATAAAAAACAGCAGAAAACAGGGAACTGGCACTTCGGCATCTTGTTAATAGGTTAGTCCCAGAAAATGCATAAAAGTGATATGAAGTGTATATAAAACATGTAGCAATTGGTATAATATAAGCATGGAACATCAGAAATTATGGATACGTTGGAGACGTATCAGCCACAAACGGCGCCGATTACATTTTGGGGGGGGGGGGGGGGAGGCCATTAATAAGGCCATTACATTGGAGGGGGGGTCGTCGTCGCCGGTGCCGCCTAGTCGTCGAGGATGTAGAAGGGCGGCGGGGTCCAGAGATGCTCCGGCGGCGCCTGCTGCTGCGGTGGCGCCTCCTGCTCCTGCTCCGGTGGCGCCTCCCAGCTCCCGCCGGTAAAGACCCAGGACTGGCCAACGAGGCCGGGAGGCAGAGGAGGCGGCGGCGGAAGGTCCTGCTCCTGCTCGCGTTCCATGGCGTAGTGCCACGGCTCGACCTCGTCGGGTCGTACTCCTGCTGCTGCGGCGGCGGCGGCCGCGGTCCTCACCTTCTCCCACCTCTTGATCTCGTCCTCGACGAGGCTGAGGTTGGAGGCCTCGTACGCGGCCACCATCTCCGGGTCGTCCTCATCCTCGGGGACCTCCTCCTCGAACCACAGCGCGTCGGGCAGCGCTGGGTAGGCGGATTGGACGGCGCGGGGCGCCGGGGCGAAGTAGGAGTGGCGGCGGTCCTCGTGCTCGTCCTTGAGCCACTGCTCCCAGTGAGGGGAGTCCGCCGCGTAGGCGGGGTCGTTGCGGAGCGCCGGAGGGAGGAGGCGGCGCCGGCGCGCGATCTCCCTGTCCAGTTGCCTCCCAGGGAGCGGGACCGCCGGCACCGGAATCCTCTGCGGGTTCAGGTGCCAGCCCTCGGGGAGGTGGACGTCGCTCCACTCCAGCGTGGCGGCGTTGTCCCAGTGCCACTGGCACTCCGGCTCCGGCACGTAGCGCCGGCGCCGGATCCTCCTCCCTCCGGCGGTGGTGGTGGTGGTTCGTGACGGCGCGTCGGGTGCGTGGGCGACCCGCACCGGTGGCGCGGTCCTCCGCACGCCCTGCGGAACGACGCCCAAGGCCGCCGGCGGTGGAGGCGGTGGAGAAGCGCGGCGACGGTTGGAGGACTCGCCGGTCTCGTTCTTCGGGGACTTCCCGAACCAGCGCGACATGGCGGCGAGGGCACTGGACGGGCGGAGGGGAACCGTCGGGCGGAGGGGAACCGTGGGAGCGGAGCGGAGTGGAGTGTCCATATCCGCACGGGCGCGTCCCTTTTTAAAGACCAGGACCGTCGGGAGGGGAACCGTCGGGTGGGCCAGCGCCCGAGTCGCTGGCAAGTGGGCCAGGAGCATTGACTCCGGGTGGGCGGGGGCTGTTGGTGCTCCGCATTGACCACGGGGGGTGAAGGCGAGGCGGCCGGGTGGGAACACGAGGCGGGGAGGTGAAGACGAGGCGGGGCGGGAACACGAGGCAGGGCGGCGGGGTCAGAACTGGGTCGCTGGCAGGTGGGCCAGCATTGACCACGCGTGGCCAGTGGGCGGTCACACGTGGCGGTGGGGCGGGTAGGCGCTGGCAGGTGGGCCAGCGATGACCACGGTGGCCACCTTTGACCAGGTTCTGGCCCAAATTTGGGCTGGGCTGGGATTGGGACAGCCTATGTTTTTTTTGAAAGATTTTTTTCTTTAGATGCAATATTAAATTGTTTTTGTTGCATATTTGTATAGTTCCCTCCTTTGAATTATTGTACTAATGCTATTATTGTTTTATCTTTTTTTTGTATTAGTTAAACAATGGATGTCGATGCTCCCTTCGTAACGAGAGAAGGGGAAGAAGAGATACTTTCCTACATTTTGGAACCCGGTGAATTTCGGCATCCCGCGGAAGGAGCTGAAGATGAGGACTCGGAAATTGGTGGACCCACGCCGTCTGGCGAGGTATATTAAGCCTATGTTGAGCAGATGCAATAACTGATTTGTGCATATATATGTATTCACACATGTTTCATATTTTTAGACCTCCGCATCGAACCAATCCACTAAACGAGGCCATGCCCAAGGGATGGGCAAAGATGAGCATCTCACAATTGACGAGGTGAATGCAACTACTGGCCAACCACTGGCACCCGTGCCGAACGCAGTTAAGTTTGTGCATCAATGCGGAGTCACTGTCAGGGACAACGTTTATATCAGCACTCAGGAATGGATTAAGCCAAAGTTAGAGGGAGTTAGTTACGTCGACAAGAGAACCAAAGATGTGCTTTGGAACAAGCTCATTGCACATTTCACCCTACCGGTCTTGGAAGATGAGGTGAAGACAAAAAAAATGACGGACAAAGTCAAGCATTTCGCTCTTAAGAAGATGGCTCAACAATTCAATAACTACAAGAACAAATTATTCCGTGAGTGGGAAGAAGATGGGAAACTTCCGGATTTCACCGGCACACGAGAGAGGCAGCGGCCTCACTGGCCTGCATTTCTGGAGTACAAGAAATCAGAACGAGCTAAGAAAAGGTCGCAAACGAATAAGAATAATGCAGCGAAAAAGAAGTATCACCATAAGATGGGGCCAGGTGGCTACCGAGTTGCCGAGCCTAAGTGGGAAAAAATTGAGTCCGAGTTGCGTGCAAAAGGGCTCACCCGGTCACAGAGGAATGGGACAGAAGGATAAGGAATTGGCTACTTGCGCATGGAGGGGAGTATGACATGGAAACAGGGGAGTTAATAATTGATGAAAGCAAAGTAGTCAACGGAGCCCAAAAAAAATTATTGACTTAATTGCCAAGTCTAAAGAGGGAAAGTTTATTTCCGACAGAGAGAAGGACGAGCTGTCAGAGGCCCTCGGGACCAAAGAAAAAGGAGGATCAACACGAGGCTTAGGAGAAGTGCCGTGGATTGAAGGGTTTCCCGAGGACCGTGCCTCTTATAGAAGCCGATTGAGAGCAAAGAGGAGGAAGGAGCAGCAGGAATCAGACCGGTTGATGATCTTAGAAAGAAATCATGACCAGATGGTTGCTCTCTATAAGGAGCAGCAGAAGCAAATAGATCAAATGCGCGAGCAAGGGGCGCCAACTCTTCAGCTGGAACAAGCGAGTCAAGGCGGCCCATCGCATCGCAGAAGCAGCGTGGCTTCCTCGGTTATGGTCGGTGATGATGAGACAAGTTACCCCGTGGATTATATCACGGAGAAAACAACTTGTGAGCTGCATGTCCCAGTATTTAACTTATCCATGAAGGCGGCGGACGGCTATGCATTCTCCATTGACTCTACAGCATCGTGGCTTGGCAATGCCATTCCAGATGGATTTGCTCGTGTCGGCGTGGATCAAGTTGTACAAGGATATGAATCACTGAACCTTGAGTTCCCAAGAGCTGATGATGAGTCGGTGCTAGGGGACGTCGTGGGTGGTCTAATTCTATGGCGGAAGAAATACATCAAGTTTGAAGGCTGGGCGCCAAGGCCACCATCGTCTCCGCCAATTCACGATTCACCACCTGATGACGATGAAGGGGACGACAACCATCAGTCGCCTCTGCATCAGTCGTCTCCGCCGCCGCGTGCGCCGACTCCACCGCCGCGTGAGCCGACTCCACCGCCGCGTCAGCCCACTCCGCCGCCGCATGAGCCGACTCCACCGCCGCATGAGCCGACTCCGCCGCCGCATGAGCCGACTCCTGAGCCCCGACATAGGAAGGGCGCCACTTCGTCGTCCATGGGATTCGGGCGAGACCCCCGACGTTCGCCCCTCCCAAAAGTACCCAAAAGCCTTGACGACCTCAGAGCTTGCGACATGACTAAAGAGCAATTGGATGCGTGGGTGGATGCAGACACAAAAAGACAGCTTGCACGGAAAAAGCCCGAGGAAAAGCAAACATTTACTGCAAAGGAAAACAAGTGGGCTATTGGATTCATCACGGAACCATCGCAATATGAGAAAAATAAGCCAGATAACTATTTACGAGCTCTGAGTAAAAGTAGTAGCTCTCCCAAGACGAGAAGTAGTAGTGCCAGAGGGAAAAGAGACGTTGCCCAGCTCGGACAACAGGCAAACCAGTCGATAGCCCCGCTCGTAGTTATACCCAGTGGTCATGGCTCCGTGACGGACCTAATTCCTACTTTATCCTTGAAGAAGGACTTTGCTGCAGATGCTGGTATTACTCTTGCTCAACTGGACAACGAAAATCTCTTTCCGTCTGATGTAGATGATTCATGGAAATGGAAATGGGGGAGGTCCCTGCTGCGAGGTGATCAGATAAAGTGTCTACCGACATGTATGCGACAACTCCATAGTTGGTACATGAAAACCACAAAGGAATTTGATGACTTTTTGATCTGTGTGAAAGTTACAAAAAATCATTTCGCGGGTGAAGACATGTTCACAATTCAGCTCGAAGAACTCTGGTACTTATACAACCTTGACTCCCTCGACTTGGCTCTCGTCGGTGCCTACTGTCTGTAAGTGATTCAATTCATTTATTTCCAAAAAAGATAAAGTCTTTAGCTCTCAGCTCGTTCATTGCCATCGCTAATTATGCTCACTACGGTATTATGCAGAATGAAGAGTGATGAATGTGGTAGAAAGGGCATCTATGGCTTTGGGTTCGTTAACCCAGTACGAGTTAATGCAAGGACACTAAAAAACCACGTGAAGGACACGGAGAAGAACTTGCTAAATGCCCTAATGAAGCAACATTTCAACACGGAGATAATGTTTCCTTACTTCTTCAGGTAAGAGAGTGTTACTCGCTTGTACAAATTAAGTGTAACTGATGAGTTACTGACGTGTATATAATCATGCGCAGCGATCATTACATTCTGCTAGTCATTGAAGTTGATAGATCAAGAGTTCAAGTCTACGACTCATTGGACTGGCCTGAGGAGAGGTACCAAAGCATTCTAGATACGCTCCAAAGGTAATTTCAAACATTATCGCACTATATCAGTCTCTCTTATTGATTTCAGAGATATCAAGCAACTAATAACTCATTTATTCTTTTTTTTGCCGGCAGGGTTTGGAAACAATTCAAAGCGAGGACAAAGGGTTCAGGTTCATTTGAAGAACAGCTGACTTTTGTTCACCCACAGGTAGGTAGTACGGTCTAGCTAGGTTCGCGCATCTCTTTATTTATAGTTTTCAATACCACTATATGTTGACTATGATTTGATTGAATTCTATTCTCGTAAAGTGGATCGAGAGGCAACCACAGGGGACCAATTTCTGTGGATATTTCGTTTGCGAGTGGATTCGTCGTTCGGTCACTGAGCGGGACCCAAAGAAATTTTTAGACGTACGTGAACAATCATATTCATCAATTGATCTCCAGTGTCATTCATAATTTTTGATAGTCATGATTAATATTCGTATTGATCTCCTTCTTTTATAGGCAGAGCCATTGCGCGAGAGTATGCCACTAAAGAAGCGCTTTCAAGCACTAGCAGAGGAACTTGCGGGGTTTCTGCTCAGCGAAGTCATACCTACAAAAGGAACATACAATGGAGAATAGCGGTGAAGTCCCGGTTATGATCTCCCGTGTAACCGAATAGACGGGCTCTAGTCCCGGTTATGATCTCCACACACGTGTAATCGAATAGACGGGCTCTAGTCCCGGTTATGAGCACCTCCATGTAACCGGATAGACGTGAACATATTTTTATTTATGAACATTTTGATATGTTATATGTAGTTTCTGTTTTTAATTAATTAAACGCATATTTTTTTGCACCATTTCAATATTAAATTGGGAGGAAAAACAAAAAATTACAGGCTGCCACGTGTGAGGTCCTTGGTCCCGGGTCGTATGACCAATCGGGACTAGAGGTCCTCCACCACGCCCGCGCCTCGGCGGCCACGTGGGAGCCTGTTGTTCCGGGTCGTAACGGACCCGGTACTAGAGGGGGGGGGGGCCTCTAGTGTCGCCTTGCTAGTCCCGGGTGGACACCCGGTACTAGAGGCCCTTACGACCCGGGACCAGTGGCCCTGTTTCCACTAGTGTGATGGTATATCAGCATCACTCTTACTGATTATCATGTCGACTATGTTTGGAAAAATGCCATCGTGTTGGTTGGCAGGCACAATGAGGTTTCCTATGGGCGTGGCCTCTTGAAGGCCCTTGATGGATCATCTCGAGCTATTGTTGAGGGAATGGCCGATTAGCTCCACGCATGACACACAATAAGTGGAGAACTAGACTCGTATCTACCAATGGTCTTGCAATTCTTGCTATTCCCTGAGCTGCTACCTAAACGAACATTTTGATTTTGTTTGGTTGAAAGTAGTTTTTTCATGGATGCCAGATTGTCGTATGCCGCTTTTTTGGTGCGTGTCCATCTTCGAAGTTAAGGATCATTAAAATGCTTTGGTGTAGAAAACAATTACCGGAAGATGCAGCGCTTTAAAACCATTTAGAGTAATGGATCTTTTTTTTAATGTTTGTCTGAATCTGTAAAAGCCCGATTGAATCCCCTAAAACAAAATGAGAAATGTGAAATGGATCCCGAGTTGGAAAGGGGGAGAGGACAAATTACTTGTATATTGGGCCCTATATGGGCTGAATTTTGGGGCGGTCTATTTATAGGGGTCAAAGATCTGTGGGTTCCTCAGGATTTTTGATATTGGGTCTGTTCAAAAACCTGAAAACTCAGCCCAAAGTATTTATTTCCTTGGGCCTACCTTGTTTTTTTCTTCTTGCCATTTTTCTTGGTTTCCTTCTCCTACTGAAACTCCTCTGCAAGCAGTCTGCCATAAAGTTATTCCACTTTCTCTCGATTGCAAGTTGTAACGATCGTTTTCGCTTGAGTAAATCAGAAGGATGAGGGTCGGTGTAAACTGTAAACACGCCCGGTGAGCAAACTCACAACATTCTACCATGGCTGAGCTAGAGACAGCAGGAGGTTGCTCGTGTAACCCTCGCTCACTCAAAGCATTTTCACTGGCGCGACCAATAGCGCCCCCAATAGGACTATTGGGTGCGTCGGCACGAAATCGGCCCCCAGCGGCGAGTCCAATAAGCAAAAAATTGCCGGCGCGCCCCCATAGAGCGTCCAACAATACTGTTTCGCGCCATGTTGCTAGGGAGGCAAGTGGGCGCGCCAGCAACCGTGGCAACGCGCGCCACGTCTGATAGGCGCGTGGGCCCAACATGTTTCCCCCCAGTTGTCTCTCCCGCCCACCTCCTTCCCGCCTTTTCCACCATAGGCGATCCAAATCCACCGCCGATGTCTCCCATCAAGTGCATCTGTGGCGCTGCTGCTCACGGCGGCGCTGTACATCGGGGCTACTCAAGGTGGCATTGCCTCGCGATGGTTATGTCGTCCCTCGCAAGTCCCGCACGCGGCCGACGGATATGTCGGATGAATTGTATGCGGCGGAGCAGGAACTTCGATCACTGGTCACCAACGACAGGAAAGGACGGCACGTAAGTGCGGCGGCCATGCAGAAGCAGATCGAGCTTGTGATCGCGTCGCTTGTGTTTAGCGGTGGCGCGGGCACAAGTCAACGGGGCACAAACGCTCCGGGGGCACGTCGCCGTTGAACCCTGATGTAGCCCAACTTAGGACACCTACACCAACTACGCCAAATGGTCCAATGACAAGATCAAGAGTCAAAGCACTTCATGAAAAGGTGACCTCGTTCCTCTCTATGTGTGACTTCGACACCCCTTTGAATGGCTTGCTACTTCATACCGACACCTTGTGTATACTCAGGTTTGACCCTCATGGAGATCTACAAGGAAGTGTCAAAGATGTACGGGAGATGATCCAGGAAGAGGAAGATGTACAAGCTGTTGGAGGTGAAGTTCCAGGCAGAGGTACTACTGCCGGCCCCCAGCGGTACTACAGCCGCACGCCTGATGATCGCACCGAAGCAGAAGAAGCTCCAGGCAACGGTACTACCGCCGCGCCAGCGGTACTACCGCCACCTCCAGACACCGGTACTACCACCCGAGATACCGCCAGAGCTACCGTCAACCCTCCAAGAGCTTCTGTATGCCCTGTTGGTACCCGCCGGTAGTTGCCTCGTAGTACCGCCAGAAGTCGAGGAATTCATTTTCCGAGTGCAATGGTACTACCGCCCTGCCAGCGGTACTACCGCCCTTTTCCAGGAGCGGTACTACCGCCAGCACAGCGGTACTACCGCTACACCCGTCAGGATAATCGGCTGAGGCCCATGTAAAGACCCATCTACCTACCCTTCGCCTCTAGACTATAAATAGCTCCTCCTCTTCCTAGGGTTTGGGTTAGACTAAGATTAGACTTGAGTTGAGCTTTCCTCCTTTCCACCCCTTGTTGGTATTTCCTCCTATGGAGATGAATCAAGGCACCCCCTTGTGGAGATGAATCAAGACCTCCCCTTGTAGAGAAGATCCCTCTAGTGGATTCAAGGCTTCTTCTTGTAGTTGCGATTACTTTCCAATCATCCCTCTTTGAGTGACTAGATTGGACCGGTGGGATTGACCGGTAAGAGAAACAATCCTTAGAGTAAGGTTGGCTTGGAGATTGAGAATCGGGGGCTACCCTTGGGGATTTGTTACCGGTTGATTTTGTCCATGTTTGCTTTGCTATTTACCTCCCTTGTGTTTTCCCCTCGCTTTGTGTCTCGTGTTCATCGCGTTCATCGTCCCTCCGCCCTCAATCCGTGAAGATCGGGACCTAACCTTCATCATATGGTATCAGAGCAAAGGTTGCCACGGATTGATTTTTGTTTCCACCCCAAATACACTAATTTTTTCTTTGATTTTGAGAAATTTGAAAATTTCCACCAAAAATAGCCTTTCTTGGATTTGAGCCGATATGTCGATTTGTTGCGTTTTTGGGAGTTTTGATCCATGGATCTGTTGCTTTAGAACCCTCTACACCATCGACTCAATCTACTCAACCTTTCAAGAAGGCTCCTCCCTCAAGCAACGCGCCTCAAGGATCTTCGTCCGACACACGATGTTTGCAATGCTTCAAGTGTGGAGGACAAGGACACAAATCTTTTGAGTGCACAAACAAGAAAGTCATGATTGTCAATGAGACGGGAGAATATGAGTCTATGAGTGAAGATGAGTACCATGCTTTGAACCAAGCCGCCACAATGCAAAACGTGGAAGAAGACGCCAATGACATCTATTGTGATGGCAATAACAACCCTTCATTGGTTGTGGCAAGAGCATTGACCGCCAATGTCCAAGTAGAAGAAGACCAAAGATGCAATTTGTTCCAAACAAGAGCGGGAATCAATGGAAAGTCTATAAAGGTCACCATCGATGGTGTAAGTTGCCACAACTTGGCTAGTAAAGAGCTTTGTGATAAACTCAACTTGAAGTTCAAGAAGCATCCACACCCATACCATGTGCAATGGTTGAGCGATTCCGGATCCGTCAAGATCCAACACATGGTGCAAGTGTCCTTCAATATTGGAGCATATGAAGATACCGTTGATTGTGATGTTGTGCCTATGTCCGTTTGTCACTTGCTTCTTGGACGCCCATGGCAATATGACAAGGGTGCAATGCATGATGGAAGGACCAATTACTATAGCTTCAAGAGCAATAACAAGAACTTCGTCCTTCGTCCCATGACACCAAGCAAAGTGATTGCCGACAACGCCAAGACAATAGCAAGAGCACAACAAGAGAAAGCTTCTAGTGAGAAGAGTGGAGAGAGAGAGATCAACCAAAATGTGAGTGAGAGACACAAGCCAAATGAGAGTGCTAACGCTAAGAGAGTTCTACAAAGCATGTCCTTGATTGCCACCAAAAGAGAAATGAGAGAGTTGAGAGAAAACCCATCCACCCTACACTATGTCCTGATATGCAAAGGGGAACCTACTTTTACTAACAACTTCACAAATCTTTCTCCTACTTTGTTGTCTCTTTTGAAGGAATTTTAAGATGCGTTTCCCCAAGAAGTGCCACCGGGACTACCTCCTCTCCGCGGCATCGAGCACCGCATCGACCTCATCCCCGGCACCCTCTACCAAACCGCGCCCCATACCGCGCCAACCCCGAAGAAACCAAGAAAATCGAGCGTCAAATACAAGAACTCCTTTCCATGGGTCACATTCGAGAAAGCTTGAGACCATGTGCCGTACCGGTGATCCTCGTTCCAAGGCCGACAACACACTTCGCCTATGCATGGATTGTCACCCCATCAACGCCATAATGGTACAGTATCGCCACCCTATCCCTCGCTTAGATGACATGTTGGATGAGCTTAGTGGTGCTTGCATCTTTTCCAAAATCGATCTTAAAAGTGGATACCACCAAATACGAATGAGTGAAGGTGACGAATGGAAGACCGCTTTCAAAACTAAACTTGGTCTTTATGAATGGTTAGTCATGCCATTTGGTCTTTCCAATGCACCTTCCACATTTATGCGTCTTATGAACCATGTTTTGCGACCTTTCATTGGAAAATTTGTTGTAGTTTACTTTGATGACATCTTGATCTAAAGCAAATCTTTGGAAGAATATTTGTCTCATGTTTCCCAAGTTTTGTTGGCTCTTCGAAATGAACGGCTCTACGCCAATCTTTCCAAATGCACCTTTGCAACCAACAAGCTTGTTTTCTTGGGCTTTGTTGTTTCTTCCGAGGAAGTTGAAGTTGATGAAACAAAAATCAATGCAATTCGCAATTGGCCATTTCCTATGTCACTTGCCGAGTTGAGACGTTTTCTTGGATTTGCTGGATTCTATCGTCGCTTTATTCAGCACTTTTCCACCATCGCTTTCCCTCTACATGAACTTACAAAGAAAAATGTTCCATTCGTTTGGGGCCATGAGCAAGATTTTGCCTTCAATGAGCTCAAAAGGTTGTTAACCAAAGCTGCCCTTCTTATTTTACCGGATTTTTCAAAAACATTTGAAATTCATTGTGATACTAGTGGTTTAGGCATTGGAGCCGTGCTTATGCAAAATGGTTGACCAATTGCTTACCATAGCGAAAAACTTGATGGAGCACGTTTGAATTACCCCATCTATGACAAGGAATTGTTTGCTTTGATTCGAGCTTTAGATGTTTGGCAATACTACCTTCGTCCTATGGAGTTTGTCATCCACTCCGACCATGAGTCCTTGAAGTTTTTGAAAACTCAAACAAGTTTAAACAAACGACATGCTAAGTGGGTTGAGTTCATCGAAACATTTCCCTATGTCATCAAGTACAAAAAGGGCAAAGAGAATGTTGTCGCGGATGCTCTTTCCCGCAAAACCAACCTACTTACGCATCTTGAAATCAATGTTTTGGTTTTGAATGAGATCAAGAATTTTTATGCCATGGACACTTTCTTTGGTCCAATTTTTTGCCATGTGCACGGAACATAAAGGCATTGATGATTTCTATTTGCACAAAGGATTTTTGTTTAAGGCTAACAAACTATGCATACCCGAGTCTTCGCTATGTTTGGTCCTTTTGAAGTAATCACATGGAGGATCACTCATGAGACACTTTGGTCGCGACAAGACCTACGCCATGCTCGCCACCAACTACTATTGGCCACGAATGAAGCGTGACGTGGAACGCCTCGTAAGACGATGTTCGACATGTCTCAAAGCTAAGTCTACTCTAAACTCTCATGGCTTATATGCACCGTTGCCTATTCCACAACACCATGGTCCCACATAGCTATGGATTTCGTCTTAGGACTCTCACGCACTAAAACAAATAAGGATTCCATATTCGTCGTCATTGATCGATTCTCTAAGATGGCACACTTCATACCATGCAACAAAACAAATGATGCTTCACATATCGCTACTTTGCTTTTTAGGGAAATCGTCCGTCTTCATGGAGTGCCCAAGACCATTGTGTCCGATCGAGACGTCAAGTTTGTAAGCTACTATTGGAAGACCTTGATGGCCAAGTTTGGAATCAAGCAACTATTCTCCACCGCCTACCACCCTCAAACGGATGGCCAAACCGAGTTGGTGAACCGAAGCTTATCCACCCTTCTTCGAGTGTTGATCAAGCCCAATCTCAAGAATTGGGAAGAGTGCATCCCACACGCCGAGTTCGTCTACAATCGAGCGCTACACCGAGCAACGAAGCAAACACCGTTTGAAGTTGTCTATGGCTTCAACCCCTACACCGTCCTTGACATCCTACCGCTACCACTACATGAGCGCATCAACATGGACTTCGACAAGCGCATCGCCTACATGAAAAAGATACATGAAGACACAAGATCTACACTTGAGAAGCACAATGAACTCCATGCCACCAAGATGAACAAGCACAAGCGCGCCATGATCTTTGAAGAAGGTGATCTAGTTTGGCTACATACGCAAAGACTGCTTCCCCGACGAGAGAAAGTCCAAGCTAGCACCATGAGGAGATGGACCTTTCAAAGTTCTCAAGCGCATCAACAACAATGCATACAAGATCGACATCCCCAAGTCCAAGTACGGCGTACACGACACCTTCAACATCGCCGACATCTGGCCTTACCATGGGAATTCAAGTGATGATGTGAGTGAAGAGTCGAGGACGACTCTTTCCCATGGGGGGGGGGGGGGGGGAGATGATGTAGCCCAACCAAGGACACCTACACCAACTACGCCAAATGGTCCAATGGCAAGATCAAGAGTCAAAGCACTTCATGAAAAGGTGACCTCGCTCCTCTCTATGTGTGACTTCGACACCCCTTTGAATGGCTTGCTACTTCATTCCGATACCTTGTGTATGCTCAGGTTTGACCCTCATGGAGATCTACAAGGAAGTGTCGAAGATGTACGGGAGATGATCCAAGAAAAGGAAGATGTACAAGCTGTTGGAGATGAAGTTCCAGGTAGCGGTACTACCGCCGGCCCCCAGCGGTACTACCGCCGCACACCTGATGATCGCACTGAAGCAGAAGAAGCTCCAGGCAGCGGTACTACCGCCACCTTCAGACACCGGTACTACCGCCCGAGATACCGCCAGAGCTACCATCAACCCTCCAAGATCTTCTGTATGCCCCGTCGGTGCCCGCCGGTAGTTGCCTCGTCATACCGCCAGAAGTCAAGGAATTCATTTTCCGAGTGCAACGGTATTACCGCCCTGCCAGCGGTACTACCGCCCCTTTTCCAGGAGCGGTACTACTGCCAGCACAGCGGTACTACCTCTACACCCGTCAGGATAACGGGCTGAGGCCCATGTAACGACCCATCGACCTACCCCTTCGCCTCTAGACTATAAATAGATCCTCCTCTTCCTAGGGTTAGGGTTAGACTGAGATTAGACTTGAGTCGAGCTTTGCTCTTTTCCACCCCTTGTTGGTGTTGCCTCCTATGGAGATGAATCAAGGTCTCCCCTTGTGGAGATGAATCAAGACCTCCCTTTGTGGAGAAGATCCCTCTAGTGGATTCAAGGCTTCTTCTTGTAGTTGCGATTACTTACCAATCATCCCTCTTTGAGTGACTAGATTGGACCGGTGGGATTGACCGGTAAGAGAAACAATCCTTAGAGTAAGGTTGGCTTGGAGATTGAGAATCGGGGGCTACCCTTGGGGATTTGTTACCGGTTGATTTCGTCCGTGTTTGCTTTGCTATTTACCTCCCTTGTGTTTTCCCCTCGCTTTGTGTCTCGTGTTCATAGCGTTCATCGTCCCTCCGCCCTCAATCCGTGAAGATCGGGACCTAACCTTCATCAAACCCAACGTATTTTGATGGCGGTGGCGCCACTCCATGTTCAGGGCCACGGATCTCGCCCGGGTTCGGTGAGAGCGGCCGCTCCGAGTCGCCGAACAGCGGCCTCCGCGTCGACCTCAACCAAAGTGTTTACCGACTCACCGGTTCTGTAGAGGGGGAGTCCACGACCAAGCATCGATGGGAGCGGTTGTCAATGCCTCTTTGGGAGCGGCCACGATGGTGCCGGCAACAGCGATGGGAATGCCCCTTTGCATCATTCATCTTGTGGCCGTGACATAAAACCGACGTGCACGTTCTTCTTTGCGATAGATCATCTGTTCAGAAGTGTTGTGTGGCATGATCCGTGATGGCTTGACCAGGACCGGTGCTCCAGAAGAGGAAGAACAAGAAGAGGAAGAGGTATAGGACCAAGAGGATCAAGAGGGTGGCAGTGAGGGGGAGGACGACGAGGTCGACGTGGATGTCGACGTGCACGACGTGAAGACTAGGAAGGTCTGCAAGACGAGGAAGAAAGGCACTAAAAGCAAAAGGTGGAAGACCAAGAAGGATGAGTGCCTAGTTGACAGATGGAAGCTTGTGACCAACGACTCCATCATCCGCGCCAACCAAACCTTCGGCCGGTATTGGAAAAGGGTAACGAAACAATTCCACGAGACGATGATATATGGTGAGTATGCCAAGGTCCGAATGGATTGCAATTGGAATGCCATGTCGCATAGGTGGAGGAACATCCAAGCCGAATGCAACAAGGTTCCACGACGACCTTTAGAAAATCATGAGAGAGAAAGTGAGCGGCAGGACGGTGGCCGACGAGTTGCAAGACGCTCTAAGGTTCTATTGAGAGAACAATCAGGACAAGAGCTTCAAGTTCATGAATTGCTTTGTGAAGAGTGAAAACAACAAGAAGTGGGAGCAAACCCTTATCGATCTCAACGGCGACCACAGTGCCCTTGGACCGGATTACCCATCCTTCCCCGTGTCGGAGGGACGCCCTATTGGAAACAAGAAGGCCAAGGCCGACAAGAATGGCACATCGTCGGCGGTGTCCGTGCAAGCATCCATTGATAAGTGCCTCGCCGAGGTCACAACCATGTCGAAGCTGCAAGAACTTTCACCGATAGTTGGTCGTCTTTGATGAGCAACAATGACGAGAAGCTCGCTGTGGAGAAGGAGAAGATCGTCGTCGAGAAGGAGTGACTCGCCGTCGAGAATGAGAAGGCACTGGCAACTGTCATGCAAGCCGAGAATGCACGAATCCAGGCGATGTCGGAGGCGTCGCAATTCGTAGTCCGGAGGATGAAGAGGCTCCAAGATCTTAACTGCCGACCTGTCCGCCTACCCACCGCCGGTGAGGGCATGGTTTGTGCTCTCTTAACAATGCATCTTGCGTGAGATAGGTATTCTACCGTCGGAGCCAACGCCAATGGGCATGACGGGGGAGCAAACGACGAGCACGACGCCCTCGGAGCCGGAACCACGGCGCGCCCGGCTGGGAAGACATGGAGACACAGGAGGATCCGGTGACATCGATCACTTGATTTCCATTCGACGTTTTGTAATATGATCGCCGGACCTGGCGATGCTTTTGGGTGTGCGAATTTGACCGACATTATTTGAACAGACTATCGCATCATTTTTGTTTAAATTTAATCAAAATTTTATTGCGAGCCGTCTATTGGTAGCAGTCGGTGAGGCCAGCCGCTCCAATTAGAACGACAACGTGAGCCGACGCGTCCAATAAACGCTCTATTGTGCGCGACGATGGAAATGCTCTCAGGTGAACAAATTGATCAGAAGCAGAAAACAATGACCAAAAGTTTGAAGCTGTCAACCCCAACGACCAGATTATTCCCCGTTGCTTCCAAAAGCCTCACCAGTGGAGCGGCTGCCTAACCCACACGCTCACCCAGTGCAACATTCTCTTCCTACTCGATTTTTAGAAGAGGTAGAAGAAGGCAAGTACAAGTAGCATTACCAAAGAGCTGACAGGATCACGATCATTCATTCCACAAACAGCTGTCCGTGCATCATTCTAATCTGACAATATTTGTCCCTTTCGTGCCAGGTGCCACACGCCAATCCGACCCTTCGTCGTCGTTCCGTCTGCACTCGTGGAAATTTTCAAGAACCGAATGAGCAAGTCTGCACTCGTGAGAGATCAGCGTCGTCGTCGTGTTGGACGGGTCGATTGAGATTATCGATATTTTGTTGCATGATTATCGATATTTTGTTGCATATGGAAACTGACAAATGAAAATTCGAAACGGTTGCGAACCGAATATTCGAAACAGTGACAGTACTTGTCTATTTTACACCGCGAGAACGGTCAATTTGATGAGTGGATCATATAGAAGCTATGCTCCCATCCACGGACGTCAACACCGCTTTTTTGAACCATAGTTGAATTATATGGGTGGATCATATGGAATGGAAGTTGTGCCCCGTCCAGGGGCGGAGACAGGGGGTGCTAGCAGGGGTCAGACCCCCCACCACGATCGCCCCCCTCAATGGATTTCAGCAGGAAGTTGTACGTATAAGCGTACAAGTATATACTATTGATTAGTGCTAGCAAGTGCCGAAAGAGAATTAGCAATCACGTAACCCTTCGTGCTTTGGCGACTCGCTAGGCGATTAGGGTTTCGGTGGTCTGGCGACGCCCGCTGATCTCATCGACGGGGCGACAACTGATTGCAGGCGAGGCATGGCGTCGGCTGCAAGCGGGAAGGGGAAAGCCAAGGAGGCCCTATCGCCTCGGGCGGCTAGGGCACAGTTGGAGGAGGAGCTCGGGAAATTGGACATCTCTGATGTAGAGGCGGCTCCTCTGGTTATTGATGATCGTGATGAAGAAGTGGAGAAGAAGTGGCTGCTGGCGGGGAAGGTCTTGAGCCAGAGTGGTTTTCACGTCCAAACCATAGCCAGTGCGCTCCGGCCGGCCTGGGCAACCCCAAAGGTCTCTTCTTCAGATCTATGGGGGAGAACATGTTTGGGGCGGAATTCGTGACGCAAGGAGACAGGGATCGTGTGTGGGAAAATTCACCATGGCACGTGAGTAACAATGCTATAATTCTGTCTGAGTTCGAGGATTGTATGAAACCATCGGAGCTCAAGTTTGATCGCCTTGCTGTTTGGGCGAGGGTACTGAATTTCCCCTTCAACCTGAGAGAGAAGAATTGGTGGCTGCCGATTGCACGAATGATTGATGAGAAGGTGTCGGTGGCACTGTTTGATCATGTGGGTGGATTCCTAAGGGCTAGGGTTACGGTGGAGGTAGCCAAGCCCTTGAGGCGCTGTGTTTTGATTGATTCGGCGAAGAGGCAATGTGTGGACATGTATGAAATTCAGTATGAGCACCTCCCACACTTGCTTCTCTTGCGACAGGCTTGGTCACGCAGACATTCACTGCCCGACGCCGGGGACGAGGGGTCCCAAAGGCGAACTTCCTTTTGGGAAGAGTTTGAGGGCGCCGGGAGACCGCTGGCGATCTGCGTACAGCGAGGGTTCATCGAGTGATCAGGGCAAAACCCAGGCAAAAAAAGCTGAGACTCGAACCTCGAGTACTGCTGCTGATATGAGATCAGATGCGACGTCACCGCTGAAAAAGAACACCCTTAACAAGCGGAAAGCAGGGGTGTAGACGCAAGTCTATAGGATGGTTGATATGCCGCTCCTTGGGGATGGACAAGCGACTGATGGCAATGCTTCCCTAAGCATGGTCCCGTATAATTCCAAGACCACAGAAGCTGTCAATCATAGTCCCAATATTGCTGGTGAAGGAGATGGAGAGCATGTCTCTAAGAGGAAGAAACCCACACCGACGTCATCAGAAAACTCGACAGCCGCTGCTGGTCAGCGCTGCTAGGAGCAATGAGATGCTCGAGCTGGAATGGCAGGGGGCTTGGGAACCTCTTGTCAGTTCGGGAACTTCGCAATGTGGTGAAGCAAGAAGGGCCCAACATCCTCCTCGTGATGGAGACGAGGATTTCGGCTAAGCGAGTGGAAAGACTTCAAACAACCTTGGGTTTCTCAAGTTGTTATGCAGTGGATAGTGATGGTCTTAGTGGGGGAATAGGCCTGTTTTGGACAGCAGATGTATCTGTTGAGCCGAAGAACTGTAGTTCCTGCCATATTGATGTAATGGTGAGGAAGAAGGATAATACACCCTTGGAATGGAGGCTAACAGGTTTAGGTTTTTATGGTGCACCGAGGGCGGAGGACAGACACCAGAGTTGGCGGTTTCTTCATACCTTGTCGCAAATTCAGCACTCAGAGTGGTTGTGCCTCGGAGATTTCAACGAGACTCTATCAGCTGCAGAACACTTTTCGAGAGCAGCGCGACCCGAGTGGCAGATGCGTGCCTTCATGGAGGCAGTTGAGGATTGCTCACTCCATGACTTAGGATGGTTAGGAGTAGAGTATACATGGGATAATGGCTAGATGGGCGACTCCAACGTTAAAGCACGGTTGGATCGTGCCTTTGGAAGTGATGCCTTTGTTAACAAGTTCGAGCATGTAAGTGTTCGTCACATTGTTATGTCGGAGTCAGACCATTGTATGGTTTTGGTGGACTTTCGAGAACATGTGGATGGAGTGAGACCACGAACTACTCGACAGTTCAGATACGAGGATGTCTGGCAAACACATGTAGCTTATGATCAGATGGTCTTGGATACGTGGCAAAAGGGCTCCGGCCAGCAAGGTCTTGGCGGCATTGTTCAGGCTTTGAATGTAATGCAGTCGAACCTAAGTGTGTGGGGGGCGAAAGAATTCGGATGTTTGGCACGTAAAGGAAGGAAACTCCGACAGAAGCTTGAGAAACTGCGTGGCCAATCTGTTGGTCGAGGACCTAATGATGAGGAAAAAGCGATAGTTAAACAATTGAGGGAAACCCTTCGACAGGAGGAAATCTGGATGCGTCAGCGGTACAGGGTCCAATGGTTACGAGATGGGGATCGTAACACCAAATACTTCCATGCTCAAGCTACTCATCGAAAACGTGTAAACAAAATTGAGAACTTGGAGCGGTCGGATGGCACTAGTTGTATCACGTGGGACGAAACTTGTGAAGAAGTCCAAGGGTTTTATCAAGGCTTATATACGTCTCAGGGTTTTAGACCAATGGATGAGCTCTTGGATATTGTTCAAACCAAGGTGACAACAGATATGAATGAACGTGTTGATAAAGCATATACTGCTGAAGAAGTAAAATTTGGCCTCTTTCAGATGGCACCTTCGAAGGCACCAGGTGTGGATGGATTCACGACAGGTTTTTTCCAACGCCATTGGGAACTTCTGCAGGGTGATATTGTGTCGGCAGTGCTGGAATTTTTGAATGGGGGTGAGCTGCCAGAAGGTCTAAATGACACGTCAATTACACTGATCCCGAAGGTACCTCACCCTCAGCGAATTTCTCAATATAGACCCATCTCGCTTTGTTCTGTTCTATACAAAATTGCAGCAAAATGTGTGGCTAACAAAATGAGGGGTTTCTTGGGTGATATAACTGGAGAGGAACAGAGTGCGTTCGTCCCTGGCAGGCTGATCACAGATAATGTTCTCATAGCATATGAGAGTGTTCATTCCATGAGGAGATGGAAAAAAGGGAAGAACAATGTGTGTGTTGTTAAACTTGATATGATGAAGGCATACGACCGAGTGGAGTGACACTACTTGCAAGCGATAATGTCGAAATTGGGTTTCAGTGCTGGTTTTGTTCGCTTGGTTATGAAGTGCGTCACTTCAGTCAGGTTCACGGTTCGTGTGAATGGGGAACTGTTGCCGTATTTCACTCCGTCTAGGGGCTTACGGCAAGGTGATCCGGTGTCACCGTATTTATTCCTGCTATGTGGAGAGGGTTTTACCTCTTTACTAAATCTTTTTGGTGGTGCTTATGTGGACAGAGGCATCAGGGTAAGCTTCCGATCTCCCTGGATAAATCATCTGTTGTTTGCGGATGATAGCTTAATATTTATGAAGGCATGCCCACAAAGTGCGCACAGACTGAATGACATTCTGAGAATCTATGGGGATTGTTCGGGTCAGTGTGTCAACAGAGAAAAGAGCTCTATATACTTCAGTCCGAACACCCCTCAGGCGATTCGTCAGTCTTTGAAAAATCCGTTGAACATTGCGGTGGAAGCGTTCATGAGAGATACCTGGGCCTTCCGACTGCTGTTGGCCATATTACCAGTGGTACCTTCGATCACCTATGGGAGAGAATTCGTAGCAAATTGCATGGTGATTTGGAACGGATGGTATCATGCTCGGGGAGAGAAGTGTTGTTGAAATCAGTGGTACAAGCGATTCCAACGTTTAGTATGTGCTGTTTTCGATTAACAAAGAAGATCTGTAAGCAGCTAGCTTCATACATGGCGAGATACTGGTGGAGTAGCTCAATTGATAGGAGAGGCATGCACTGGCTCTTGTGGGATGCACTAGTTGCACCCAAGTCCAAAGGAGGAATGGGCTTCAGGGATTTGGAACGTTTTAATCTGGCCCTCTTGGGTAAGCATGGTTGGAGGTTAATGACCAAGCCGGAGTCCTTGTGTGCACGTGTCTTGAAGACTAGGTATTTTCCAGACACAGATTTCTTACATGCCACCGTGTCTGCTAGTGCTTCTGCTACCTGGCGTGCGATCATAGCGGGACGGGTGGCTTTGGAGGGTGGCCTGATTAAGCGAATCGGGGATGGCCAGTCGACGATGGTCTGGTCGGACAAATGGATACCAGGAGTACATTCTATGATGCCTTCGGTTCACATTGGCAGTGCCGAGGTGAACTCGGTGGCAGACCTTATAGATGGCGAAAATCAAACCTGGAAGATTGATTTGGTCAGAAGGAACTTTACGGCGCTGGATGCGGATGCAATCCTCAACATTCCATTGAGCCGTGCGGGTGGTGAAGACTTCTGGGCCTGGGGGTTGGAAAAATCGGGGACATATTCTGTAAAATCATCGTACCGGTCTCTTATGACGCAGAACGAGCTTCTGACTCTAGCGGAAGGGACGGCCACGGGAATTTCAGATTCAGGAAAATAGATATGGGCCCGACTCTGGAAGCTGCAAGTAATTCCCAAAGTCTGTGTGTTCTGGTGGCGGGTGCTCCGTGGGATTCTCGATGCAAAGTTTGCTTGGCAGCTAACGAAGATATGATGCATGCATTATTAAAATGCTCACATGCAAAGCGTTTCTGGATGGAGGCAAGAAGCTGGCTAGACCTAAAAATCCCAGACTTGCATCCGATCACATGGTCCCGAGACATTCTGTGTGACCCCATGTTCTACGAGGCGGAAAGAGCGAAGATTATCATAGTTATGTGGTCCATTTGGACCTCGAGCAGGGCCGGTCCTGAGATTTCGAGGGCCCGGGGCGAAAATAAAATTTGGGCCCCTTACTATAAAATTGAAACCTTAATAAATACCATGCGTATAAAATATTGCCAACAAACCCGATAAGAACATCCAAATAATCTATTGTGTCAATATTAAAAATATTTTTTATAATCCTAGATATGGTATGAGTAAGAGGTAAAAAAATTAAGTGAGTGACAATGGTATATATCAACAAATCTTCATCGATGGGAGCAAAATTATGCAATATAAAAACCACGAGTAAGAGGACTTGAGCTCGAATGCGTCGAAGGATATGCCTATGCATATTATTTTGGTGGCTAAGATATAAAGTGGGTGATGATGGTATCAATATCAATTTCATCCAATAGTTTTTATCCGATCAATAATTGAACATGAGAGATTAATATTTGATAAAATATTACCGGTTATCTCGTCGAAGTCATAAATCTTAAATCGCAATAATATACTTTGTGATTAATAAAGGCCTACTGCAACAACGTACACCTAATTTTGTGATTGGCCAGAGAAATATACTTTTTAATGGGAAAATAAATAAATCAGGACGAGCAGTAAAAGAAACTGTCAACCGGAGCATCATGTGCCTTTAGTCCTTGCGGAGATTGATCACCAGCCTTGGTGTGCAGGCCATGATTGGCTATATCTCCTTCGCTCGATCCATGGGCTGAGGTGGCGTGGTGAACTCGGACTTCTTTTTCTTGCTACATGCCGCTCTTCGCCAATTTGGGCCTGCCACGGCAAGGCGGCGCACTAAATTTTTTGGGGCCCCTAATTTTTATGGGCCCAGGGCGGCCGCCCCTCTCGCCCTGCCCCAGGACCGGCCCTGACCTCGAGAAACAACATTACCCATGAGAAGGGGTGTCTTGATCCGGTTCAGTCTATGAAGAGGACTCGAGATGCACTAGCTATGCTGGAGGTACCTAGGAAGTATGCCAGGGTCCTGCCAGGTCATGGATGGAGGCCGCCGGACATGGGTTGGGTGAAGATCAATACTGATGCAGGCCTTGCATCTGATGTGAACAAAGCTGGAGCGGGAGGGATTGCTAGATCCCCGAATGGCTTCATTGGAGCTTGGAGTAAGCCATATCATGGCATCACTGATCCTCTGATTGCGGAGGCGCTCTCTTTGCGAGATGGGGTCATTTTGCTAAGCTCCGAGGTTTTACGCGAGTGCTGATGGAGACGAACTGCTTGGAGGTGGTCAATCTATGGGATTCGCGCGTTGGTTCGCGCTCTGTTATAGCGCCTCTTCTACTAGAAATCGCTGGGCTAGCCTCGACGTTTACTTCTTTTGTTATTCAGCATGTAATAAGATCATCCAATGTACCGGCTCGCTTGTGTGCTAAGCTAGCTTGCACCAAGGAGAGGTCCGATGCCTGGATGGAACTACCGCCTAGCTTCCTCGTTGCCAGTATTATTGCTGACAACGTAGGTGCTGAGTCTGAATAAATGCCCTATAGTTTTCACGCAAAAAAAAGAGAATTAGCAATGCGTGAACTCTATGCTATATCCAATATCTTAGAAGCCCACGACCTTAGAAGCCCAAGACGCAAAAGCCCACATCGCTAGACAGGTTCATGTACGTGAGTATGGAGAAACGATCTATGATCTGTTCCTTCTGATTGTGGGTTAAACAGTTCGACTTCACAACTAACTCGCTTCACGCCACCGCTCACGACAGTCTCTACCTACCGACCTAATCTGCTGTGATAAATCACCATAGATCACCCCGACGGCCACGACCTTCCACGCTTCCAGCGAGGCGCGCGGCCGGCCGCCGCCCTCTGGTCAAACAGTAGATCTAATCAACTGATTAGGGACGCAAGGTATGATGGCTTCTTTTTCAGTGATCACAAAGCTTCTGATTAGAGTGAAATTAATTGAGCATTTGACAATGGAAATCAGTTAACATGATCATTTTGCATGATGGGTCCGGTATTTTGCTGTAGATCTGCACATAACACACCAATTTTTTCAACCCCTCTACTTTGTGTAATTGTGTTTCTATTAAGTCTTAATTATATATTGATGTGTTATATATGTTGAGCTATATCATTGTCTTCTTTGTCGAGAGACGGAGCTAGGATACAGCATGACACACATGACTTTATACTACCCCGCAAAACAATGACTTTATACTAATATCCTTTACGAGTACAAAAAAAACTCTTTGCAATAGATAACACCATCGGCAAATTTAGAAGAATGACATCACCAAAAAAATCTTAGCTTCGCCTCGCCCCCCCTATGGTCAAATCCTGGCTCCGCCCCTGGCGGCGGCGGAAGAGGGGCAGGAAGGGCGCGGCCGCCGACGGGCGCGCGAGGCGGAGGACGGCGTGGAGGCAGAGGAGCCTCGGGCGCGGGCGCGGAGCACAGAGACGGCAGCGCGTACGTCGGCGCGAGGAAGACGCGTGGGCGTGGGAGCTTGACGGAGTGGCGGAGACGAACGACGGGGACGGGCGCAGAGGAGAGGTCGACGAGCATGGAGGACGGCGCGGATGCGCCGGCGCGCCGGCGAGGAGAGCAGCGCGGGCGCCGCCCGGCTCGCAGGGTCGAGGGAGAGCAGCACGGGAACCGCGGGGCGCGCAGAGGCGCGGATGGTGCGGAGGAACTTGGGCGCGGATGCGCCGGTGCAGGCAAGGGAGAGCAGCTCGGCGCGAAGGGGCTCGGGCAGAGGAGCTTGGGCGTGGCCGAGCCTCCGGCCTCTCCGCCGGGCACTGCGGGGTGCGCAGAGGTGAGTAAGAGCAGCGCATGCGCCGACATGCGCGCAGGGGCGTGGTTGCATGGACGCACGGGCAACGGATTTTGCCGGTGGAGGCGAACACGCACAACCGCAGCTGGACGAGGACGCACAGTTGCAGATGAGCGCGCCGAGCCTCCGAGCTTCTCCGGGGGCAATGCCGAGCCTCCGAGCTACTCCGGCGGAGGAAATGGTGACGACGAGATGGCGACGATGATGACGACGATGGCGAGTGGTCGCCGCTTTGCCCCACAGTGTGTCGTCGTATCGGCATCTGAGATAGGAGACGGGGTCCTGCTAGCCGAGGGTGAACGTAGGGCAAGAAGGTGGACGTCGTCGAGGTCGGGATTGTACACGGCAGGTTACCCAGCTTCAGGCTCCACGGCGGTGGCGGAGCCCTACGTGCTGCTATAACTCACTATAAGGCAGATCGCCCTGTTACAGGTTACAATGAGCTATGGGATGTGTCAAAGTATCAGAGTATGCCCTAAAGGCTTCCCGTGGTCCGGCTTATATAGGTGGCCGAACCTAGGGTTACAAGGTGATTACGTATCCGGCAAGTATACAGAGTCCTAAACCTATCCTTCAAATCTACCGCCTTCCGCCTTGGGCTTGATGGCTTCATGGGCTTCGGTCTTGGGCCTCCTCCTTGCCGGCATCCGCCTTCCTTGGTCGTCAGCTATCTGGGCCGCCCGGCAGGCAAAGCCTTCACCACCACTGCGGGCCACCCTGGACTAGCCGGATTGATCCATGCTGGTGATACCCCTCGTTGGTATATCCCCAACATTAGCCCCTGGAAGGGTTCGAGTTCTTCAGGCGCCGTCTTCTTTTGTCGGCGATGTCCATCTTGTCTTGTAGGCGGCTGAAGAGTTTGAAAGCATTCCAAATTTGAAATAAGCGGCGATCCGTCTAAAGTAGTCGGATGATTTGCCGCCATCATGGGAAAGACGGCCTGACCATTGTCAGGAATCTTCCCGCACCAGTCTTGTCATTTGACCGGTCCCGTCAAATATTGACGGATGACGTCATGCAGTCGACGATAGTTTGAACTGGGCATGCGTCATGATTGCTCTCCCACTACGCACAGGAATCGAGGAGACGACCGCAGACACCGTTGCCACGACGTGCAAATCGTGGGCACGTGGCGGAGATCGTGTGTCCCGCCAATCCCGCGCATGAATCTCGACGCGAAGGGATAAATACCCATCGGGCACTACGGGGAGGAGTTTCTTCCCCATTCGCATCCACCGCTGCCGCTTCCTCTTCTCGAGCGTCTCTCCACCTCCAACTCCGGCGAGCACACCCAAGCGGCGCAGCACCTAGCTGATGGTGAGCTCAGGCGAGCAAGCTGCGACGGCGGCGGCGGGGCTTCCGGCGGCGGCTTCGACAGTCGCAGCCGGGCCTGGATCTGTGCCGGCGGCAGCGCCAGTGGTTCCCACGGGCGGCGCACCATCGGCCCCTCCTTCCTCAGCACCGGTGGCTGCAACTCCGGCCACCCCCACTCACTTTCCCCTCCCATCCATGCCGACGGAGGAGACTACGTCGACGGCAGACCCAGAGGCTCCCGCCGACGAAGCCGCGGCTGAGGAGGAGGAGGAGGTGATGGAGCTCGGCTCCCGATACTGGCTGCCGTCGTGCGTAACGACGGAGTACCTCGAAGAGCAGGAGGAAAACGGCTTCGTGCCGCCAGAGACGGACTGCGCTTGGCGGGTTCCCGGCAACGAAACCATCCCCAATCCTCAAGTTGGCGAGCGAGTAATCTTGGCGTCGCACTGCCTTCGCGGTATGACTCTACCGCTCTCCACCTTCTTCTTGGCTGTACTCAGTTTCTATGGGCTGCAGCCGCACAACATAGCGCCGAATAGCATCTTAGTGCTTGCCGGCTTCCAAGCGCTGTGCGAGGACTACTGAGGTATAGCCGCCTCCATAGAGCTTTTCCAATACTGCTTTCTATGCCGCCGGCAAACCATATCAGGCGGCCAGCTAGCAACTTGTGGCAGCATAACCTTCAACTGCCGCCAACCAGACTGGTATCCAAAAATTCCCTACAATGAATCAGTAAAGAATTGGACTAGCACCTTCTTCTACTGCAAAGACATCCTGACACCTGGCACCACAAAGGGAATTCCCGCCTTCGTCAATGGTCCGCCAACCCACAAGGCTTGCTGGACAGCAAAGGTATCCATCAGCAGCTTGTCGGACGACCTTCGAATCGCCGTTAGGCGGATCGAGTTCCTGACAAAAACGATGGAAGCTCCAGTGCTTGACGGAGTTGACACCGTCATTTGCTGGCTGTCAAGGAAGATAATGCCACTCCGCCATCGCCGCTGAAGATGTGCGAGTACAAGGCGGACAGCGCCGGCAATAGCATCCTTAGCGAGGACATGCTGTTGTACTGGCTAAGGGAGCTCATCAAGCCCCAACATGTGAAGACGACTGAAAGTGTCGCCATGTTCACCCAAGATAACCCAGTCCCAGAGGTACGCCAAAACTTCCCTTGCTGGGTATTTTGCCAACTAGGCACGGGCTTGACGATGCTTTGTTTTTCAGCTGAAGAAGTTGACGGACGCCGACTTGGCTCCAAACTGGTATGATGCCGGGGCAAGCAAGTCCAGGAAGCGCAAAGCTGGCGGGCCTTCTAACACCAAGGACTTGGAGAAGAAGAAGAAAGCCGCCGTCACCACTGAGGCGGAAGATGAGATCTTGGGGGAAAACATTCCCAGAAACGGTAATTAAGCTTAGGCTTTTGCTAACTTAACCATTTGCTGTTCTTGTAACGTGTTTTGCTAACATGTATGTACCCCTTCCTTTTGTAGAGCGAAGCCTCTCATGCCTAAGCTTCGCTCCAGCAGCTGGCAGAGGCAAGCCGCCAAAACCCTCTCCCGCCACCGCACCAAACACACCTGCCGCCAATGTTCCCGTGGTCGTCTGCCCGGGAACGTATACGGCCGACAACACGAGGCCAACCTGTGCGGCGGAGGCGGCTGCAGAGAAAGCGGCGGGCAAGAAACCTACTGCCCCCGCCACCAAGTTAAGATCGCTGAAGCTTCGGCTAATGATGCCGCCCGCTTTATCGCCATGAAGCAAGAGATGGATGACGAGATGGCGGCTGGCCATGGCGGATCGTCCTCCCATCCCAGCTCTCAACCTGGCGAAGGAATACAAGACCCTCGGCGAACGCTGAGGACCATGCGCGAAGGTACTCGTAAGTGGTACACGCACATGGATGAACTCCACGAGACCCTCCACGGTCAACTTGAGGTAACTTAACCTATAGTCGCAGCCCCCGAGCACTTTGGCGGCTGAAAGATTTTTTAGCCGACAAAGTGGTCTCGTTGACTATATAGTGCTAACCGCAATGTTGTCTTCGTGTATGCTGGCCGTTCTTACTTCCAATCTTGAGCTGTTCTGCGCTCAAGAGAAGAAAAACAAAGAATGCCAGCAACTGCATCAGGACGTGGAGATGAAGGGCGCCCAGATTGCGAGCTTGGAAGAGGCTCGCAAAAAGGATGAAGGTGACAAATTTTTCTTGGCCATCTTTTCGTCCGACATCTTTTTGCTTTTCCGACAAGTATTTTAGTCGTCTTCCTCTTTATTTGTAGAATTACTAAACACTGCGCAAGATTCTCAAGAACTCCACTGACATACAAGCTTTGATGAACGAGGCTGCAGATCTTGCTGAATTGGTGTCGAAGCTGAAGGCGGATCATGCCAAGGAGCTGGAGGAGCGGGAGCTGGCCCATGCCGCCGAGGTTAGCAAGTTGTCGGGACAACTTGAATCCATGAGCAACAACCTCAAACAGGTGAACAAGAACGCCAAAGAGCAGCAGGACCAACTGTCGAAGGCGGTCCAGCTAGCTCAGGAGACGCTTGAAAACCATCTGGACGAGGTCAACGCCATCCATGAGCATGTCCTGGGTAGGCCTCTTATCCTTCATCTCATTTTGATATCTTGAATTCTTAAGTATCAAGCTGCAATGTGTAACTGTTTGAATTATGCAGTGCCGGCTAACTTCGGCGATGACGTGGATACGACGCCGCGCCTTGCCCGCATCTTGAAGGTTGGCGAAACAGTCAACCAGATTGTCTGCGCAGGCAAAGCGTTTGCCGCCAAGTTCTACCCTGGCGAGCACGGCGATCCCGTCAACTTTGATGCCTTGCCGGACTTGCTGGAGAAGGCGGCGACCGAACATGACGGCACGCTACGATCAGCAGCACGAGGCGGAGCTAAGTTGGCGTTGGCATTGACGACGGCGTGGTACCCGGAGGCTGATATTCATCAAGTCACCGAGTACTTCCCCACCGAAGACGAAAACAACCAAGTCATCGTGATGCAAGATGTGTTGTGGGCTGTTTGGGGCTACGCAACCCGGGTTGCCAACATGGTGGACATCCGCAAATTCTACAAGGAACACCCGGATCCCCATGTTGCCGTGGCTGATCCTTCCTTGGCGGGTCGTGAAGTTGCCGGCAGCGGAGAAGGAAACCATGGCTGAGGAGCACAACCCCCAAGATGGCGGAGCCAGCCCCAAGGATGTCGGAATCAACCCCTAGGATCTCCCAACAACATCCACCAAGGCGGCAACTCCTTAGATGTCCTCTCCTGCAATAGTAGCACAAGAAACTGCGTTAATCTGTTAACGCGAAAAACTTGTTTATAATTTTGGTTTGTAACTATGTTGGGCCAACTTTTATGCTACACTTGGCGGTAGGCTTACTTAAGTGGCCCGCCTTAATATGTATCTCGTTTACATGTTTAGCTGTTTCATATGTTGGCGGAACCTCATCTTAGTTACTTTAGCTGAGCCAACCAGGTGCAATACCAATTAGTTTAGACTCAGAGACCAAAGCCAGCATGTTGGTGCCAACGACATACTACTAGGCGACCCACACACAAACAGACAGATAGCATATTAGGCGGTGCAAAGGTTGGTTTGCTTTTTTAGCCGGCAGACGGCAAATGTCAAAGAAGTTTGAACATTAGCGCGGAGCAAAAAATATTTGTTCGGTAACTTTTTATGACAATAGATATATGATTGCGAGAAAAGACAAAAGATGGCATGGTCTCAAAACTGAATGAGCAAACCACAGACTTTTATTCCATAATCATATAGTACTTATTACAATTTAGAAATTGCTAAGTGTAAAAAGGACGTAGCTGCTCAATGTTCCAGGGTCGCTTGGTTTCTTCGTACTTGTCGTCAACCTTCCTCTTGCGCTTGCGACCTCGTTTCTTCTTGTATCCGTCTCGCGCATCCACCAAGTAATAAGATCCATTGAGCAACACCTTACTGACCACAAAAGGTCCTTCCCATGGCGGGGATAACTTATGCAAGCCATTCCTGTCTTGGATTAGGCGAGGACCAGGTCACCAACTCTAAAACTTCGTTGCCGTACTCTTCTGCTGTGATAACGCCTCAAACTTTGCTGATAGATGGCGGATCGTGCGAGAGCAACGTCGCGTTCTTCATCAAGTAGGTCAAGGACATCCTGTCTTGCATCTTCTGCGTCTTCCTGGACGTAGGCTTGAATTCTGGGGAATCGTACATCATGTCGGACGGCAACGCTGCTTCTGCGCCATAGACTAAGAAGAAAGGAGTGAACTTGGTTGATCTGTTTGGAGTTGTGCGTAAAATCCAAAGGATAGACTGCAACTCATCCACCCAAACCCCAGCCGCTCTATTCAATGGTACTTCGAGACGTGGTTTGATGCCTTGTAGGACTAAACCATTTGTACGCTCTACTTGACCGTTTGCCTGCGGGTGTGCTACTGAGGCAAGATCTAGGTGATACATGCTTATAACAGTACTCCTCGACTTCGCCTTGCGATAAGTTAGTGCCGTTATCGGTGATAATGCTGTGAGGCACCCCGAACCGAGAGATTATACCCCACAGAAAGTTTGCGGCTGTGGCACCGTCTAGCTTTTTGATGGCTTAGCTTCAACCCACTTGGTGAACTTGTCTACAGCCACAAGTAAATGTGTGTAGCCACCAGGCGCCGTCTTAAACGGACCATCCATGTCCAAGCCCCAGACTGCGAAAGGCCATGTGATGGGTATTGTTTTAAGCTCCTGAGCTGGCATGTGTGATTGTCTGGCATAAAGTTGGCAGCCCCTGCATCTTTTGACGATGTCCTCTGCATCTTGCTTGGCTGTCAACCGTAGAAACCTTGTCGGAAAGCTTTCGAAACAAGGGCGCGTGAGGAAGCGTGATGTCCACACACTCCAGCATGTATCTCGTCCAACAATTCTCTGCCTTCTCGGGCGAAATGCAACGTTGGTAAACACCAGTGGTGCTACGTTTGTACAATTCGCCTTTAATTATTGTGAGTGACTTGGCTCTTCTTATGATTTGCCTTTTCAAAACCTCATCGTCCGGCAACTCCTAATTGATCAGGAAGTGCAAATATGGCGTCGTCCAATCCGGCTTTACCAGGTAGACGGCATAGCTAGCATCTTCAACTGGTTCCGCCGACTCTGGGTCAAGGAGGTCTGCTCCTTTTATTGAAGGCTTGTGCAGGTGCTCCAGGAAAACATCCTTTGGTACCTTTTTGCGTTCAGACCCCAATCTGGCAAGTGTATCTGCCGCCTCATTTTGAGCCCTTGGGATGTGGCGGACCTCGTAGCCTAGGAAACATTTAGCGAACTCATCAACGGTAGCGCGATATGCCGCCATTGTTTCGCTCTTTGTGTCCCAAGTACCCGTATCTGTTGCGCCACCAAGTCTGAATCTGCATAGCAGAGGACACGTTGGACGCCTAATTCCTTGGCAATGTTAGACCATGAAGGAGAGCTTCGTATTCAGCAACATTATTAGTTGCCTTGAAGTGAATTTGCAACACATAACTTAGCTTGTCTCCTTGAGGATTTCTTAACACAATGCCAGCCCCCGAGCTCTGAAGCATTTTTGATCCGTCAAAGTGCATGATCCAATATGCGTCTTCAGGGAGAGGTACTTCGTCCATGGCTTCCGTCCAATCTGCTACAAAGTCTGCTAAGGCTTGAGATTTAATGGCCGTTCTGGGTTTATACGTGATGTCGAAGGCGGCAAGTTCGATGCCCCACTTGGCAACTCGGCCTGTTGCATCTGTATTGTTGATGATATCCCCCAGAGGTGCCTTGCTCACAACCGTGATTGAATGCTCCTGGAAATAGTGACTCAACTTTCTGGCAGCGTAGAAAACACCGTAGACCAGCTTCTGGTAATGCGGATAACGTTGTTTTGAGGCGGAAAATACTTCACTTATGAAGTAAACCGGACGTTGTTCCGGCAAGTATGATTTTTCCGTCTTGCGTTCCACAACCAGGACTACGCTAACAACCAAGTTAGTTGCCGCGATGTAAAGCAGCATTGGTTCCTGCGCTCGAGGAGCTGCTAAGATTGGAGCAGACGTTAATGCCTCCTTGAGCTGCTGCAAGGCGGCATCTGCTTCGTCTGTCCATTCAAAGTTGCCGGATTTCTTCAGAAGCCGGTAGAGAGGTAGTGCCTTCTCACTAGTAGAAAAAGGACTTTTGGTCCGGAGTACTGTTTTGCCATTAGCCCCGGTTCAGGCAAAAACCGGGACCAGTGCCTGGCACTGGTCCCGGTTCGAGCTGCCAGGGCCCCGTGGGGCATTGGTCCCGGTTCGGTTGGGGGCATTGGTCCCGGTTCATGCCAAGAACCGGGACCAAAGCTCCAGAGCCGGACCACGTGGCATGCCGCGGAGCTTTGGTCCCGGTTCGTGCCAAGAACCGGGACCAATACCCCTCCCCTGCCTATATATTGTTGCCCCCACCCCCCTCTCTCCTCTGTTTTTTTTTCCTGGATTGGTGGGAAGTGGGGGTGCTAGTTTTTTTTCTCTTTGCCACGCACAAGATGTGTTCGATGAAATGCCCGACCCGCACCGAGGTTAGCAACTTTATCCTTTTCGTCTGTAATTGATACAGAAATATTGCACGTGTCGATGTACGGTGGTCATTTCACTATTCAAGATGTTATTGTAATGGTATTTGATAAACTTAATTATATATATGATGCAGATGGATGCACGGATGCGATGGATGTACGGCGAACGACGCAGTTCCGAGTTTATTGCAGGCCTGCATAAATTTCTCGATGTGGCTGAGGCAAACAAAGTGAATAATTTTATGCCTTGTCCATGTGAGAAGTGTCGGAACGTCAGGGAGTACTCTGACCCGAGAACCATTCAAGACCACGTGATTCGGAAAGGTTTCATGCCCAGCTATAATTGTTGGACCAAGCACGGAGAAAGAGGGGTTACGATGGAAGACAATGAAGAAGAGGAGGATGATGACAACTATCCTATGTTCCCTGAGGAATGCGGTGATACTGTTATGGAAGACGTTGAAGAAGAAAGAGGTGAACATCGGGCATCAGATGAGCCCGCTGATGGTCTTGGTGGGGTCATTTCTGATGCAAAGCGAGAATGCGATACAGAAAAGGAGAAGCTAAAGTTGGAGGCCATGCTTGAGGATCACAAAAAGTTGCTGTACCCAAACTGCGAAGATGGCAGCACAAAGCTCGGTACCACACTGGAACTGCTGAAATGGAAGGCAGAGACTGGTTGTTCTGACAAGGGATTTGAGAAGTTACTGAAAATAATGAAGCCGAAGCTTCCAAAGGATAACGAATTGCCCGAGACTACATACGAAGCAAAGAAGGCTATCTGCCCTCTAGGATTAGATGTGCAGAAGATACATGCATGCATTAATGACTGCATCCTGTACCGCGGTGAGTACGAGAACATGGATAAATGCCCGGTATGCAATGCACTGCGGTACAAGATAAGACAAGATGACCCTGGTGATGTTGAGGGCGATGACGAGCCCCCCCGGAAGAGGGTTCCTGCTAAGGTGATGTGGTATGCTCCTATAATACCACGGTTGAAACGTCTGTTCAGAAACAAAGAGCATGCCAGGTTGTTGCGATGGCACAAAGAAGAGCGTAAGAAAGACGGGAAGTTGAGACACCCCGCCGATGGGTCCCAGTGGAGAAAAATCGACAGAGAGTTCCCGACATTTTCAGATGACGCAAGGAACTTAAGATTTGGTCTAAGTACAGATGGCTTTAATCCTTTTGGGGAGCAGAGCTCCAGTCATAGCACTTGGCCCGTGACTCTATGTATCTACAACCTTCCTCCTTGGTTGTGCATGAAGCGGAAGTTCATTATGATGCCAGTGCTCATCCAAGGCCCGAAGCAACCCGGCAACGACATTGATGTGTACCTACGGCCATTAGTTGATGAACTTTTGCAGTTGTGGTCCGAACCAGGTGTACGTGTGTGGGATGAGCACAAACAACAGGAATTTGACCTACGAGCGTTGCTGTTCGTAACCATCAATGATTGGCCTGCTCTTAGTAACATTTCAGGACAGTCAAACAAGGGATACAATGCATGCACGCACTGTTTAGATAAGACTGAAAGTATACATTTGGGAAACAAGAATGTGTACCTGGGGCATCGTCGATTTCTTCCGAACGGTCATGCCGTAAGAAAGCCCGGCAAGCATTTCAACGGTGAGGCAGATCGCCGGAAGAAGCCTAACCTCCCTGATGGTGATGTTATATATGACATGGTCAAGGATTTAGAAGTAATCTTTGGAAAGGGTCCTGGCAGTCTATCTGTTCCGAATGACGCTGACAACCACGTACCCATATGGAAGAAGTGCTCTATATTCTGGGAGCTACCCTATTGGAAAGTCCTAGAGGTCCGGTCTTCAATCGACGTGATGCACGTGACGAAGAATCTTTGCGTGAACCTGCTAGGCTTCCTGGGCGTGTATGGGAAGACAAAAGATACACCGGAAGCACGGGCAGACCAGCAACGTATGAAAGACCCATACAACAAGCAGACGGATAAAGGGCGTAAATACTTAAGCAGATACGCTCTTACCAAAGCAGAGAAGGAAATCTTTTTTGAATGCCTGAGCAGTATCAAGGTCCCGGCTGGCTTCTCGTCAAATATAAAGGGAATAATAAATATGGCAAAGAAAAAATTCCAGAACCTGAAGTCTCATGATTGCCACGTGATTATGACGCAGTTGCTTCCGGTTGCATTGAGGGGGCTTCTACCGGAAAATGTTCGAGTACCCATTGTGAAGCTATGTGCATTCCTCAATGCAATATCTCAGAAGGTCATCGATCCAGTAACTCTACCAAGTTTACAGAAGGCTGTGGTCCAATGTCTTGTCAGCTTCGAGTTGGTGTTCCCCCCATCATTCTTCAATATTATGACGCATCTCCTGGTTCACCTAGTCGACGAGATTGCCATTCTCGGTCCTGTATTTCTACACAATATGTTCCCCTTCGAGAGGTTCATGGGAGTCTTGAAGAAATATGTTCATAACCGTGCTAGGCCAGAAGGAAGCATCTCAAGGGGCTATGGAACAGAAGAGGTCATTGAGTTCTGTGTTGACTTTATTCCTGACCTTAAGCCGATTGGTGTTCCTGAATCGCGGCATGAGGGGAGACTGAGTGGAAAAGGCACGCTAGGAAAGAAAGCACTGATATGTAGGGACGGGCATTCTTTAACTCAAGCACACTACACAGTTCTACAAAGTTCCACCTTCGTGGCTCCGTATATCGAGGAACACAAGAATTATGTACGCTCCAAGAACCCGGGGAAGGATGACTCCTGGATTAAAGAAAAACACATGGAGACCTTCGGCAGTTGGTTGCGATTACAGCTCATGAATGACACCACTGTCGGAGATCAGCTCTACTTGTTGGCCGCGTCACCATCTTCGACTGTATTGAATTTCCAAGGGTACGAGATAAATGGGAATACATTTTACACGATCGCCCAAGATAAAAAGAGCACCAACCAGAACAGTGGTGTCCGCTATGATGCAACAAACGACGATGGGCAAAAGGACACATACTATGGTCGCATAGAGGAGATATGGGAACTTGACTATGGACCTACTTTTAAGGTCCCTTTGTTTCGGTGCAGTTGGGTCAACATGAATGGAGAAGGGATAAAGGTAGACCAGCTGTACGGGATGACAACAGTGGATCTCAAGAATCTTGGTTGTTACAAGAACGAACCATTCGTCCTAGCCAATGATGTGGCTCAGGTTTTCTATGTGAAGGACATGTCCTCCAGACCGAAAAAAAGAAAAAACAAGCAAACGAATACCGAAAAAAAGAAAAAACAAGCAAACGAATACGATGAGCCAAAGCGTCACGTAGTTCTTTCAGGGAAAAGAAACATCGTGGGAGTCGAGGACAAGACAGACATGTCAGCAGATTATGATAAGTTTGATGAAATTCCGCCCTTCACAGTGAGAACTGACCCAAGCATCCCGTTAAATAATGAAGATGCTCCATGGTTACGGCTGAAGCGATCATAGGCCAGGGACATACGCGAAGAAGGGTTCATGGCTTTTATGTAAATCAATGTAATGTATTAAACCTTTATGTGATGTGTAGTAATGTATTAAACCTTTATGTGGTGAAACACGCGTGGTAGGTGGTTGTCGGCTCCCACACCTCCCGTGGGAACCTCTCAAACCTCAGCTTCGACCGTCCAAACACAGTTCCCCCTGCATACAGCCCGACGGTGGCTCGTGAGTTTGAGCGCCACTTCGATCCAAGCAGCGGTAAGACGTCTCTGATGATCTACAACCGTCCGGCAAGACGTCTCTGATGATCTGCAACCGTTTGGAACGGTCGCAGGTCATCAGAGACGTCTTGCCACTGGTTGCCCAAAGATGCCTCTCCGAGTGACGCTGGAATGTTTTGTGTTTGAGCACCACTTCGATCCAAGCAGCGGCAAGACGTCTCTGATGATCTACAACCGTCCGGCAACACATCTCTGATGATCTGCAACCGTTTGGAACGGTCGCAGGTCATCAGAGACGTCTTGCCGCTGGTTGCCCAAAGATGCCTCTCCGAGTGACGCTGGAATGTTTTGTGTGAGTGAGTAACTTGTCTGAGGAGGGCGGTTATATATAGGGTACGTGTGCTTCTTTAGTCCCGGTTGGTAACACCAACCGGGTCATGTGGCTCACGAAGTGGTCGTGATACTGCTGATCCAACAGCTCACAATCCCTCAAAAGAAACACACCCCTGATCCAACGTCTCACAAGCGCTTGAAAGAAACACACGATCCGTGTGCTTCTTTAGTCCCGGTTGGTAACACCAACCGGGTCATGTGGCTCACGAAGTGGTCGTGATACTGCTGATCCAACAGCTCACAATCCCTCAAAAGAAACACACCCCTGATCCAACGGCTCACAAGCGATTGAAAGAAACACACGATCTGTGTGCTTCTTTAGTCCCGGTTGGTAACACCAACCGGGACTAAAGACGGGCTTTGCGGTCACGACACGTGTCCTCCCCCAGCGCTTTCCTGGGCACCTGTCCTCCCCCAGCGCTGCCCTGGAGGTCTTTATATATTGTCGCCGACGGGGTAAACCCTAATCCACCATTCCTAGCCACGAACGCATCGTCTCCACGAGATGGATCCGCCACGCCCGCCGCAGCGCCTTCTGGACGAGGTCGAGCGTGCTCGGCAGAGCGCGCTTGGGCGCAACCGCGGGAGTCTATCCCGCCGTATGCCCACGAGCCCGGCGTGGAGAGGAATGCCCAGCTACCGGCCTCCTGCTCCACCAGGTGCCGCGCACCTCCACCTGGCGCCGCTGCACCTCCACCAGGCGCCGCCGCTCCTCCCGCGGAGGAGGAGGAGGACGACGACTTCGACTGGAGCGACGACGGGGAAGAAGGTTGTGGGTTGCAGATACAGGAGGCCATGGAAGCCTCCTTCCAGTCTGTCCGCGACTACCCTGTCCAGCGAGCCAAGACTTCCTACCAGCTCAAGGCGAAGGAGGCTTCCGATCTGGATTGGGCGCTGAAAGACTCATCCTCCATGGATCTTGCCCTCCGCCGCAAACGTGCGCGCGAGAACCGGGCGGCCGCCCACGGGGCTGGCTCCTCCCGCCGTTCCCCCTAATCCTACGGCCTTCGAGCCAGCAAGTCCGTTTATGTAGAATAATGTTGGTGATGTTGGATCAGGGGTGTGTTTCTTTCAAGCGCTTGTGAGACGTTGTATCATGTGTAATAATGTATTAAACCTTTTATGTAATGCATTAAGATAAATGAATTAATAATTTTTATCTGCTTTCTTCTGCATTTTACAACACCAAACATTCATCTTACAAATATAGGTTTTCTGAAATTGTTCTGCATTTACTTCTGCTTGCCATGGGATTTTACAAAACCAAAAATAGAATTAACTGAATTAATAATTATTATTACTTAATCATAAATCTTACTTAATCAATTTTTATCGATTTATACGTATTATTAGTCGAGTTTCGACTTACGGATTTAAAGATATGAATTTATCCATATTAAATTGAAAATGACAATAATAATGTAAAATTGATTTTGGATTATTTATACAAATTCAAACACTTTTCATGTTGAAAGTTTTGTCAATTCAAAATATGCAATAAAGTTAATGCATTTTTAATTGAAAATGGCAAAATGGTTAATAGTTTGTATAGTTAGAATAATTATTTTAGAAAACAGAAAATGGTTTTGGATTATTTATTCAAATTTAATAACTTTTCATGTTGAAAGTCTTTTCAGATTCAAAACCATTTGAAATTCATATCCAAACACCTAAATAAGAAAAAAAAAGGCGGGAACAAAATTTCAGAACTGAAAAGTTCGAAATAATTTTGAAAAATGACTCTTTGGTCCCGGTTTCTACCAAGAACCGGGACCAATGAGTCCGTGGATCCCGCGCTTGATCTGGCATTAACTGCCCACTCATTGGTCCCGGTTGCTGGCAAGAACCGGGACCAAAGAGGCATTGGTCCCGGTTCTTGCCAGCAACCGGGACCAATGACCCCTGCTATAACTCTGCCCCGGCCCCTTCTTCTTCCTCATTCACGCAAAACTGACGAAGGAAGACCGGAGGCGACGCGGAGCGACACTACGCCGTCAGGCTGCCCGACCTCGCCCCTCGACGCTCCCTCGACGCCGGTGCCCTCGACGCCCACGCCGCGCCGCCCGTGCTGCAGAGAGGGAGAGGAGCCCGGCCGCACGTACGCCGGCCTCCACACGCGCCCGTGCACGTCGGGGGACTCGCCGCCAACGCTCCGCCATCCACCGCACTCGCCTCCGCCGTGCTCGTGGTGAGCATACGCTCCTCCTCATGTACTTCACTTTGTCCAATTTGCGCTGAGGTTGAAGTTCGCCGAACGCCAACTCCGGCCGCCGCGGTTGTGAGTAGCCGGAGCTACTCCGGCGACCTTTCCGGAGCGGCGCCACCACCGTTTGGTTCGCCTAGACTAGCTCTATCTCGTGCACCTTCCAATTTGTCTCAATTCGTTCGAATTCGTCGAATTCGAGTTCGGCCAGGAGCATAGCTCCATTGATGATGTCATCTTGACGTCATCGGGCCAATCCAATAATTTCCTGGATGCTCTAGAACTTCAAATGACTTGATGTCAATTTTGTTAGCTTAGTAATTTAAAATGTTAGTTATCCCTATTTTTCTAGAATTGTTAGAATTTTAGGATTTTAGGATTTTTTTTGTATAGGAAATGTTAGTGTTAGGATTTTTTTATTTTGTATAGGAAAATGTTAGTGTTAGGAAATTTTTTTTAGGAAAATGTTAGTGTTAGGATTTTTTTGGTAGAAATAGCATTTTAGGTTAGTGTTAGAATTTTATTGTATAGGAAATAGCATTTTAGGTTAGTGTTAGGATTTTTTGTATAGGAAAATTTTGTTAGTGTATAGGAAAATTTTGTTAGTGTTAGGATTTTTTGTATAGGAAAATTTTGTTAGTGTTAGGATTTTTTTGTATAGGAAAATTTTGTTAGTCCTAATTTGTGCTTGTCCTAATTTGTGCTTGTCTTAATTTGCAGAAACTATGGAACGAGACGAAGATCAGGAAAATATCCTCCAGGATATAATCCGCGGGCCGGAAGATATTGTCGATGTCACCACGGAGTTTTTGAACAACTCCGGTGAGGGAGATGAGTCTCTCAACCGAAGAGACGGCTCCGGTGAGGTAGAACCCGACGGCCGGGGTGAGGGAGAAGTCAGCGAGGGAGAAGCCGACGAGGGAGAAGCCGAAGGCTCCGGTGGAACATTAAACTCCGGCGAGGTGCATATACATATATTAATGAAGCCGAAGATTGTATTAATTAAGTCTCTGATGTCTATATACATATATTAACGCTCTTTCTTCTTTTAGCCCTCCGGATCGAGCAAATCTTCTGTAAGGACAAAACGAGGCCCAGCCAAAAAGTTGGGCGACCAAGAAAGGTACACGATCGAAAGAGTCGCTGAAGACGGCACACCGACTGCTCCCCCTGGTGTTAAAAATAAAATGGTAAAGCAATGCGGAGTTCTTGTTAGGGACTTCATCCCGATCACCGTTCGAGAATGGCATCGGCCAAACGAGAAAGGACAGCTATATGTCAGCGATGAGGGCAAAGAAAGACTTTGGAGAAAGCTCATGGTTAATTTCACCCTGCCGGCGCCAGAGGTGGATTCAGATGAGGAGGATCCAGATGAGGCAGAAAAGATTGCCCGGAAAATCATGGAGCAAAAAGTCAAGGACTGGGCACTTAAGAAGATGGCCGAGCTATTCAAGAACTGGAAGAAAAGATTGAACAAACTGTTTGTCAAGAAAAATAAGACTCCAGACTTCAATAAAGGGTATGAGAAGATAAAGGACTACTGGGAAGAATTTGTGGCGTACAAGAAATCAGAGGAAGCTCTGGAAAAGTCTGCAAAAAATGCGGCAAATGCTGCTCTAAAGATGTACCACCATACTATGGGGCCTGGTGGCTACGCTGGTAGCATGCCTAAGTGGGAGAAACTTGAGGCGGACCTGCTGGCTAATGGGATCACTCCAGAGCCACTCAAGTGGATCGAACGGGCAAGAAATTGGTTTTACGGGCATGGGGGCACGTTGGACGCAGAAGGGAAGTGCATATATAACAGAAGACACAAAGATAATCCCCTACTACCCATCCAAGAAATTAGAAAAGCAGTAAAGGATGTTGAAGAGGGACGGTTCATTCCCGATAGAGAGGATGACGAGCTCACACGCGCCCTTGGGAATAAGGAACACGACGGACGGTTACGAGGCGTACCTGGCTCCAAGCCCAAGACAATTGCGATTCCCGAGCACAGGAAGAAATTTCCTGATAGAAGCCATCAGAGGAGAAAGGAAAGGGAGGCAATGGAAGCACGCGCTGCTGCAGACCGGCTGCTTAATATAGAAGAAGAATTAAAGCGGCAGAAGGAACAAATTGCCGTGCTTAGCCAGCAGGGTACTAGCGGCCAATCTCAACGGCACATGGTAGAAGCTGCATGCGATGGTACCGGTGGCCCATCGAATCGGAAAAGCAGCGTGGCTTCCACGGAGCTCCAGGATGGTAATGATGATGCAGTGGCTCCACTTCGTCGCTACCCAGTGGATGATATCACGGAGAGCACACCTTGTGAGATGCATGTGAAAGTTTTTAACTTAACCGTGAAGGTGGCGGTCGGCTATGTCGTACCAATTGGACCTAATCCAACTTACCATTTCTCTCCGGTTCCAAATGGCTACGCTGTTGTCGCGGTGGATGAAGTGATGAAAGATTATGAGGAGCTGAAGCTGCAACACCCTGCAGGTGAAGATGGGGAGGTGCTTGAACTTGGAGAAGCCAAGAAAGCGACCATTCTATGGCCAAAGGAATTCATCGTGCTTCCGAACTGGCAGCCAAGGCCATCGACTCCTCACCAGTCTCCAGCGCAACAGTCCTCTTCACCGCCTCAGCATTCTCCAGCGCAACAGTCCTCTTCACCGCCTCACCAGTCTCCAGCGCAGCCGTCTCCGCCGCCGCGTCAGCCGTTTCCGCCCACCGCTCGTACTATGAGGGGTAAGCGATCACCGAAACGTAAAAGGTCGCCCCTCCCAACAGTACCTCATAAGAATCTTCCCATTAGACCTTATGACAGGACTGTAGCGGAAAACGCCGCGGAGGTGGCTGCCTACAATAAGGCTTTTTTTGCACCAAAAAAGCCCGAGCAGAAGCCGGTATACGATGAAAAATCCAAAAAGTGGAGAAAGTCCTTCCTTGAGCAGCCATCCCAGATATCGATGAATCTGCCATCTGACTATGGTCGTGAACTTACTAAGCTAGCACGTGCCCAGTCTGAGCAGAACAAGGGAAGAAGTGCAAAAAGCGGGAAACAAATTGCCCAGCTCGGACAGCAGAAAAATCAATCGGTCCCCCCGCTCATAGTGTGTTCCGATGTCGACAAGGACTTCAGAGTCGCTATGGATAAAGACCTGGAATTATTGGACCCCAGAGCCATAGCTGCTGCTAAAGAACTTGGTGTCACTGTATCTCAGGCCAAGGAACAGGCTACCGCCTTGGGTATGAGCCTTGGTCAACTTTTAGGCTATGAACATGCGCCAATGTTAGAGATGGCACGGAAATATGTCCAAGGGGAGCCTATGGTCAGTAATGAGGAGATGACGGGTCTATCAACACATATGCGAAATCTGCATACCTGGTACCTGGTGCACACATCAAAGAAGGACGCGAAAGAGTGGTTTCCGCTGGACGTTAGAGTGGAGCATTTCTTCAAACGTTACACTATACAGGTTCAACTGACTGAACTGTTCCAGTTATTCCAAAAGCGCGCCCTCGACAAATCTATCCTCTCTTGCTATTGTCTGTAAGTGATTTATTTTCGTAATTAAGTCTCTAGCTCAGCTCGTTCATTGCCTGTATTATATTATCCTGCCTATATATATATCCTTTTGTACGCTATTATGCAGAATGAAGATGCTGGAATGCAAAAGATCTAAAGTTTTTGAGGTTGGGTTCGTTGACCCATATATCGTGAATTCACATACGTTAGTCAATCACCCCAAAGACGTGGAGCATGACCTGACCACCTTTTTAACCATGCAACATTTCTGTACGGAAATACTATTTCCTTACAACTTCAGGTGAGTGTTTCTGTCTTGTACATATTTTTATTTGGCTTTCTCGATGTTAAGTGTAATTGATGAGCTATGCATGTCTGCTTTATGTAAACGTCCGCAGGTTCCACTGGATTCTGCTAAGCATTCAACCTGACAAGTCCACAGTTGAAGTCCACGACTCATTAAGTTGGGACCAAGCGTTGTGGTCCGACATGAAAGAAATGCTCAACAAGTAATTTCAATCATTATCGCATTATATCGCCCTCTTTCGTTCGTTCCCTGATGTCAAGTAATTAATAACTCCTTTGTTCATTTTCTTTGCCAAAGCAGGTGTTGGACAATTTTCAAACAGAAGGTAGAAGGTCCATTCAAAGATGAGCTAACTTATAAAACGGTGGAAAGTCCGCAGCAGCCACCGGGGAGTAATTTATGTGGATTCTACGTTTGCGAGTTCATTCGCGAGTTGACCACTGAGCGGAGAACAACTGCTTTCAGCAAAATGCGGGAGAAGATCGACCCAGAACTGCGCGTAGGAGCAATTCAAGAGGAATTGGCGGGATTTCTGCTTAGGGAGGTCATCGATGAAAGGGGAGAACATTATGCTTCGGACGATGAACTACATATGCCTTGATGGCTTGATCTATCTCCATGTAATTAAATAGTTGTATTCTCGCAAGAGATCGAATATTAATTATATATGCATCAACATGTACTGTGTATATAGTAGAGCGTATAATATGCGTACGGAAACGATGGAGAGCACGTCGGCGATGCGAAGAAGGGGGAGACGACGGAGGCACCGGCGAGAGGGAGAGGGGCACCGGCGAGAGGGAGAGGAGGCACCGGCGAGAAGGAGAGGGGGCACCGGCGAGAGGGGGCACCGGCGAGAAGGAGAGGGGGCACCGGCGGCGAGAGGGAGACCCTAAACCCTAAATACCAAAAAAAAAAAGCACTCATTGGTCCCGGTTCGTAACAAGAACCGGGACCAATGAGTCTCTCCCCCCGCCCAGCCAGAACTGGCCACGTGGCCACACATTGGTCCCGGTTCGTGGCCCAACCGGGACTAGCATTAGTCCCGATTGGCCAGTCCCGGTTGGGCAACCGGGACTGATGGCCCAACCGAACAGGGACCATAGGCCCATTTTCTACTAGTGTCTCTCCAAGACGGCTAACGAAACGACTGACGGCAGCCGCCGAGCCGGCAAGTCGCTGCACGTCCTTCAGGTCCTTAGGCCTGGATATGTTGAGGATCGCTCTGATTTTTTCTGGATTTACCTCTATTCCTCGTTCGGAAACGATAAAGCCAAGCAATTTGCCGGCAGGAACCCCGAAGACGCATTTTTTCGGGTTGAGCTTCATCCTATATACCCGGAGGCTATCAAAGGTTTCTCTCAGATCGTCAAGCAAATCTGCCTTCTTTTTGACATGACGGCAATGTCGTCAACATAGACGTGAACATTGCGGCCAATTTGCTCGTGAAGGCATCTTTGCATACACCGCTGATACGTTGCGCCGGCATTTTTTAGGCCGAAGGGCATCGTGATGTAGCAGAAGGTCCCGTAGGGCGTAGTAAACGATGTTTTGATTTGGTCGGATTCTCGCATTTTGATTTGGTGGTACCCGGAGTACGCATCCAAAAAGCACAGCAGCTCGGAGCCGGCTGTGGAGTCTATGACCTGATCTATACGAGGCAAAGCAAAGTGGTCCTTAGGACAGCACTTGTTCAAACCGGTATAATCAATGCACATTCTCATTTCCTTATTAGGTTTTGGAACCATTACAGGATTTGCCAACCAATCAGTGTGTACTACCTCCCTAATGAACTTGGCTTCTTGCAACTTGATGATCTCCTTCCCTATTGCTGTCCGCTTCTTCTCACCGTAGCGCTTATTCCTTGCTTTACTGGCTTGGCTCCTTCATAGACATTAAGAGAGTGCTCGGCAAGTTCCCTCGGGACACCTGGCATGTCGGCTGACGACCATGCAAAGATGTCCTGATTCTCACGGAGGAACCTGACGAGCGCGCTTTCCTATTTGTCGTCCAGCCTGCCCCTATGGTGACTTGCTTGGAGCTGTCACCTGGGACCAGGTCCGCCTTCTTTGTGTCTTCGGACGCCTTGAAAGTGTTTTTTGGGCTCGGTGGTCTTTACATCCTCCGGCAGCTGCGACGTATCAAGCTCCTTTTTCAACATGGCTAATTCCTCTGCGTGGAGGACTGCCTCAGCGAAGGCGGCGTTGCCACGCTCGCACTCCTTTGCTTTCTTGAAGTTGCCACTGACGGTGATTGTACCGTTGGGTCCCGGCATCTTCAGCTTGCTGTAGATGTAACACGGCCGAGCCATGAACTTGGCGAAAGCTGGCCGTCCAAAGATGGCGTGGTAGGCACTCTTGAAGGGGACTACTTCAAACCTGAGATGCTCCGAGCGGTAGTTTGTCTCAGGTCCGAAAGTAACCTCCAGTTTGATGCTTCCCATTGACTTGGCTTGCTTTCCCGGAACGATGCCATGAAACTTGACTTTGCTGTAGTCAAGCTGGCTTTCCGACAAGTTCATGCGCTTCAGGTGTCCGCGTATATGATGTTGAGGCTGCTGCCGCCGTCCATCAACACCTTGGTGAGTCTGAAGTTGTCGACAATTGGGTCGACGACAAGGGCGTATTTGCCGGGGTGAGGACGTGATCTGGGTGATCATCTCTATCCCAAGTGATTGGCTTCTCTGACCAGTCTAATACTGGGGAACATCTGGTACTGTGGCGTTTAGCTCGCGCATCTCCGCCTTTTCTTCCTTTGCCGAAGGAGTGCCCAAAAAGCACACCAATTGGCCATGTACCTTGGGTATTTCTTTTCCTTGCGCGCCAGCTTGGGTTCCTCATCCTCGACATGGAGATTGCCCATCATCGTCTTCCTTTTTTGTCTTCTCAGCCTTTTTGCTCTTTTTTGGCTTCCAGCCAACCTCGGGGTCCTTGAAGTCCTCCATGAACCGGCATTCCCCCAATGTGTGGTTAACTTTGCCTAAGGACGCGTGGATTGGGCAGGGCAAGGCTTTTGCCTGATCGTATGTCAGGCGTTGCTTGCTGGAGCCGCCATCTTTACCCTTTCCTTTCCACTTGCGGTTGCCGCCTTTGCCTTCGAAGGCGGCGGCGACCTCGTTTGACGGTCCGGCTTTGTCGTCCTGGGGAGCCTTGCGTTTGTGACTTGCTCGCCTGCTTGGCGCCATGTCATGTGCGCCATCTCCATCGCGTGCGTCATCATCCGCCTGTGCGTACATGGCTGCTACTTCGAGCATGACTCCGAGATCTTTGACCTGCATGCGCATGAGCTTATGTCTGAGACTTGAGCCCTTCAGGAGGCCTGTGGTGAAGGCATGGATTGCTTGATTGTCGTCTACGTTTTCGCAGCTTGCCTTTGTCTGAATCCACCTTGCCAAGAAGCTTGTAGCTGTTTCATCTGGCTTTTGCACGCAACGAACCAAATCTGTGTATGTATTGGGTCGCTTGTATGTGCCCTGGAAGTGCTGCGTGAACACCTTTTCCATGTCATGCCAGCTATGAATGCTTTTCTCCGGCAAGTTTTCGATCCAGCTTCGGGCTGTCCCTCTAGCATGAGGGGAAGGAAGCGTGCGGCGACGAGGCCATTGCCCCCGGCAATTTCAACTGCCAAGCGTAGTCCGACAACCATGAGTTTGGCTTGTCCGCTCCATTGTACCTTTGATGAGTTTTTGACACTGATGTCATGTCTCGGGTACTTGAACGTTGCGGATGGCTGGGCCAAAGCACTCAGGTCCTAGGTAGGCATCCTGCTTTCCAGCCTTGATGTCATTGAGACGATGTCGTGCGTCTTGCGGACTGAGCTGTTTGCCGGATCTGTCGGCATTAGGCTCGTCCTGCGCTGCCCGGCTGTGCCTAGGCTCGTTGTTGTGCCCCGGCTTCCGCCTTCGTGCCTGGGCACTGGTGGTGGGGACGGTGTGCGGTCCCTGCTTCTTCTTGGCGGCGGGGCGTTGTCGCGATTGCCGCCACTCCTTGGCGGCTGCTTGCTGCTCCTGCTTCCGCCTTCATCCCGCCTAGGCGGAGGAGGTGAGGCCTTGCGTCTGTTGCCGGTCCTGGACGCCTCGTCACGCTGCCTTTTGGGAGGTGGTGACTTGCGTGGGTCCTTCTCCTTGTCTTTCCCTTTTCCGTGGCTACTGGAGCCGGACGGATCTTCGGGGTTGCCACCGGCCGCAGCTTTGCAAGCGTTGGATTTGGATTCCAACTTTCCTCTCTTGCGTCCGCCATGTCGGCGCGAGAATCAGCACGGGCCTGCTGCTCTAGAGCTTTGTGAGCAAGGATCGATGCGTAGTAAATCTTCTCGTCCTTGTCGTAGTCATCATTGTTGAGGATGTCTAAGGCGGCTGCAGTGTTGAGGACAGGGGTGGCGAGGATGACGTCCCCGTTCTTGTCCTTACGCTGCGGCGCTGTAGCCCACTCGAAACCAAGCTTTTGGGCAGGGGATTTGAAGTTGTCAGGATCCCTGCCCTTCTTGCTTTTCTTTCTGCCACAGTCCTGCCGGCTTGGGCAATGGAGTAGTGGTGAAAAGATTGCGCTTGGGGTCTAACTTGGCGGTTATCTTGGCGTTTTCCTCCTTGGCTTCGTCGAGGAGGCCCTGGACCTCTGCTTGCTTGCTTTTGAGGTACTCAGTTTGCTCCACCAAGGTGTTTCGAAGTTTCTCCAAATCAGCCGGGTTGGTTTTGTCGGTCACCGGCGTGTGTAGAACTTCTGCCAGGGCCGCCATGTTCCCTATCTTGCTGGGCTCGCCTTTCTCTAGAACCTCTTCTTTGGAGCCCCAGGAGGCTCCGGAAACAGTGGATCGGTTGCCGGGGTCCCCGTTGGCGGCGTCTGTTGCCGCCGCCTGTGCTGAGCTGCACCGGTGACATCCGCCACGAAAACCTGCTGCATGTTGACGGAGAGCCCGTAGCCGCCTCAGAAGGCGGAGGCTCGGTGTACTGAAACACTGCTTGACCCGTTGCTCGAACATGCTTGCAGAATCTTCTTCGGAGTCAGAATCTACGTTGACGTGAACAGTAGATCTGGATCCGGCATCCGACATCGCATCATCCTGGAGTGCAGGAAGAATAGATTCGGGATCTTGACTGTTGGGCTGGGAGTCGGATCCCAGTCCCGTCATGCCGACAAAGTGTAGATCTGAATCTGCGGACTCCTGAGAGGAGGCAAACTCAGATCCATCTTGATCGTCTTTTGATTGCAGGGCGGGTGGGATGGCGAATAAATTCGCGGCAAACCATACGCCTCAGAAGTGTAGCCGATGAATACATCGACGCCGCCAAACGGCACAACTCCGCATCCGACAATGTAGTCGTCTGCGGGGATGTAGGACTCGTCGCAGCTGATGTAGTGGTTGTCGCCGTAGCGAACGGCGCGGCCGACGGCGATTGTTTCGCCGATGCCGCCTAGGGTTCCCGCCTGGAACGTGACGCCTGACGCCTTAGGCCCCACGGTGGGCGCCAACTGTCGTCGTATCGGCATCTGAGATAGGAGACGGGGTCCTGCTAGCCGAGGGTGAACGTAGGGCAAGAAGGTGGACGTCGTCGAGGTCGGGATTGTACACGGCAGTTTTCCCAGCTTCAGGCTCCACGGCGGTGGTGGAGCCCTACGTGCTGCTATAACTCACTATAAGGCAGATCGCCGTGTTACAGGTTACAATGAGCTATGGATGTGTCAAAGTATCAGAGTATGCCCTAAAGGCTTCCCGTGGTCCGGCTTATATAGGCGGCCGGACCTAGGGTTACAAGGTGATTACGTATCTGGCAAGTATACAGAGTCCTAAACCTATCCGTCAAGTCTACCGCCTTCCGCCTTGGGCTTGAAGGCTTCATGGGCTTCGGTCTTGGGCCTCCTCCTTGCCGGCATCCGCCTTCCTTGGTCGTCAGCTATCTGTGCCTCCCGGCAGGCAAAGCCTTCACCACCACTGCGGGCCACCCTGGACTAGCCGGATTGATCCATGCTGGTGATACGCCTAGTTGGTATATCCCAAACACGGTGGGCGCCAAATGTCGTGGTATTTCGCACGGCATATGCCAAAGATGGCTTTTTTAGGTGGTTCCTGACAGCGCGAGCGACGGCGTTCCCGGGGGATTGGGCACAAGCACGGCTAACACCGAGAAGTACCCAGGTTCAGTGCTGTAACACCCCGAAAATTCACCCTTAATTTTAGTGGTGTTTTCTGACGACTGAAAAAAAAACTTTTTCTCTTTTATAGACGGTTATTCAAAAAAAAATTGATAATGATTTGACTTAGTGATTTCTCTCTCAAGAATTTTTTCAGTGATCTACGAACCACTCCCACCCTCGACAAATCCAAGGCTCGTGTACGCAAGATGCCTAGACACGCCTAACCAAAATACCACCTCCATATCATCCACCAAAAACCTTCTTGCCATGAACACGCAAGTATACTGTCTTGCGGATAATTACCAAAACCATATTTCTATACAACCAAATGAGCCCATATTTTATAGGCACCCTCCCAACACCAATACGACCCAGTGGTATTTTATTGGGAATATTCTGAGTAGATTAATTAATTTGATTAAAATGTAATTAGCTTCTAATCGTTCTAATTTTGTTAATCTGATGTGTTCAAATTAGACGTCAACCTGTGCATGCAATAGAAAAATTAGAGGAGTTTTGATTGGCTTAACTTGCTTGTGCTTGTTCCATTAGCTAGTAGTAGCTTTGCACCGATCGATTAGTCTAACAAGAGGTAGACTGTAGCTTCTTTGTACGTGTGTGCATGCATGAAGTACTAGATATTTATTTGCTCTTGTGCACTCTCTCCTGCATGCATCGATGGAGCAGCTCATGCATGCTGTTTAACGCTTGGTTAGCTTAGCTAAGATTTAGACCGGCCTTTCATCGGCTTGTACTGCTAGCGGATAGGATTGTACTGCCTGTACTGCGCACAAGATATTTTCGTGCATGGCGGAAACTTGCTAAGTTAAGCCTGCTTAGCTAAATCCCTAGCAGTAATCCTCCAGCAGCAGCGCTTTCACTGTGTGCCACTGCTCGTCCAGCTCCTCTTCTTATCTCTTCCACCGACAGCACAAGACCATGGGAAATATTTGGTGAAGCTTCTCCCGTGCCTTCCCCTCCTCCCATTGATCTTCCTCTCCCTGGCCTATAAAAGGAACCCGAGGCCTCCTGAGCATGGTTGTTCGTGCCTATCGACGGAGAGAGCCTCCAGCCTATTTCCTCTATCTCCCAGTGCAACTAGAGCAGCTAGAGAGGCACAGCATGCTTGTTCTTGTGCTCGTGCTCGTACCCAGCCGTGAGCTTAGAAGCTCTCGGCCTAGAGCAACCGTAGCCGCCCCCGTCCAAGCCAGCCCTCTCCTCGGGCGCGGTGGAACTCGGAGAGCTCACCTCGGCCGTCGGCCGGCCCTCCCGAGCATCCTAACGCCGGCCGGCCTCTTCCCGAGCCGCACGTCGGGCTTGCGGGCGACGCACAGGAGGCGTCCCCGACGCGCCGAAGCCGCCTTCCTTGGCCGCGGTACGTCGCCGCCGTTCCATCCCCGCAGTCGGTTGGCTCTCCAGCGGTTCTGGAGATCGGCTATGAGGCACCAAGCAAGCCTCCAATGCTTCCAGTACGTAGAAGACAATGAACAGGAAGCTGATCGTTCAAAACTGCACCAGCAGCTCGAGCTGGCTATCTACTGCACCGTGCGGTATATAGCTATCCTTCGCTCGCCCTTTTCTCCCAAACCACAACTCCGTTTGGAGTGATTCAAATTTGTAAATTCCTAGTTTGAGAAGCTCTGTCCAGTAGTGTAAGTTTTACATTTTTGTAAAATACTTGCATGCTCAGCACCCATGTGTGCATGCGTAGGTATTCCGCGGTACCGGCAAACCGACACCATGACCCGTGACGTGTCCGTGACCCTCCAAGCCAAACGATGTCGATCTTCGGAGGCAAGCTAAACCCTTGCTATGAGCCGTCCCGCAATGTTGTTTGTTATTTTCTTATTACCATGCCGAATGTTTATATCTGTCTGCGTTCGGTATATATTATGTCGGTCTGCTGTTGTTATGTTCAATATGTTACTTCGAATATTGCCCCTGCCATGTTTTATTCATCATCATGTATGTATTAGAATGACGTGTGAATTAATTGTGCGCCTCGCACTTGCGTGGCTTTGTCGAACCCCCAAACTAAACAACTATAAAATATGCGATCTTGTGATTGTTTGCTTCTTCTCCTTCGCCGAGGTGAGGAGCGGACGAATGTCGTATTATGATCCTCGGAGTTGGGGGCATTTGCCAAAAGAGTTATTTGCTTCTTCTCCCTCCGTCAAACGTGGTTGGCATATGCCCGCCTAGACTGCGACGCTTGGGACATTTGCTTTCCATTTGGTTCTTTTTGGCCAAGATTGCTGACACCACGTCAGGTTAATCATTGAGTGGAATTGATGCTTTCTTTTTTATGAATGTTTTCGGTTCATTGTTTGGAGGCTACATGCCTCGCCAACTTTGTAATTAATCTGCGAGGGCGCTGGCTGGAGGAACCGCCACAGTCGTCCGATTGACCTACTGTGTTATCTTTTGTAGTTGATATGTGAAAGCGCTTGCCAGCGGAAGACCGCTGCCACAGTCTTCCGGTCGACGTTTATTTTTCCTTGTCAAACGAGAAGGCGCTTGCCAGCGGAAGACCGCTGCCACAGTCATCCGGTTGACGTTCCTTTTCTTTTGTCAAACGGGAAGGCGCTGGTCGGCGGGTTCGCCGCCGTAGTCTTCCGGTTGACGTTCTTTTATTTTGCTAAGTTTGGACATGGATACTACTATTGCTTGATTTATTGTGTTTCTAATATTTTGTCGTGTGATGATATGTTATGATATTGTGATTGTTGTGTTGGACTAATCCTCTTGGTTTGGACTTGTGAATGATGAAACTTGATTAAATGAAACACCCCTCCAAACAACGATAGGGTCAGTCCACGGTGCCACTAATCCGAACATCGAAAGCACTGCCACTGTCGCTCACATGGGCGGGCCTTGACCTACGTAACCTATTGAGCCTCCTTTGATGCTACCATTTTTGGCAAGTCTAGTCGGTACCATAGTTGGTCGGGACTAGTCTTGCGAAGGTTCCGGAGCTAGGCGTCGCTCATGGGTTGGGGACGTGCCGGATTCACTTCTGCATAAGGCATAGAGTTATGTCGGTGGCTATACAGGGAGTGTCTTGGTAGCGTGAACGGTCAGGTGAGTGTATCTTGCTAAGTTCGTCTTAAGGATGATATCCTAAAGTACCGGCTGAGTGTGGTGCACATAGGTGGGTGGTATCTGCAACCTCTCGAGAGTGTCAAATCTGGATGTCTAGCCTCGTTCCATGGTTATGGAACAACAGTTCAGTGTCGGTCACACTGTGTGTCCGTGTCGTGTCAGGAGGTTAAACCTAAGGCTTGTTTGAAAGAAAGATGAACAACCTGATTTCACTAAATGAACAATAAGATGATGCAGGGAATGTTACTTGTGAGATGAATGGGATGGCGGTGTGTTGCGTTGGAAGCCTATAGTTAGGCCAGAGCCAACATCAACCGTGCATGCCCCGGGAGATAGGCAGAGTTGGCTGGATTGATAGCCAGAGTTGGCTGGAGTGATAGCCAGAGTTGGCCAGAGGCTTGGAAGCCTGATTGTGTTGACAGGAGTAATTATAAGATTTGGTACCGACTGGTACACCCGTCTACTCGTCACAGGTAATATCTTTGTATGATTGCCGGTGCACGATCCAACCCTACCTGGCTTGGACTCTGTACTGGTGATACTCTTGTTGTTTGCTTATGCCATGTTTTGCTTGTGATGCCATGCTACCTTTATGTTATCACATTGGTCTATCTCGAGCAGACTCTTGCCATGTTGTAGGATTTTATATCCAATGTATATCTTGCTGCATGATTGTTGGAATGTTTGTAGTAAGTGGCGATTCTTGCTGAGTGCATACAAATGTACTCACGGGCCTTGTGATTGTGGCCAGGTTTTGTTGAGGATTCATCTTCCACCTTAGTAAGGATTTGAAGCAAGAGCGTGCTAGGATCAGTAGCCCAGCCAGAACCTGTGGAGTGGAGCCGCTCCAAGCCGTAGCCTCTCATATGTCTTCCGCTGCCAGTTAAAACTCTGTATCGTGCCATGCTGGGATTGATATTTCGTCATTCCTTGATGGCCTTGTAAACCATTTGTAGCACTGATGTGCCTGATTGTGTAATGATTTCCATTATGTTACACTGTTGTGACGTGCGGCCAGTTATCTTGGGATGGCGCACGGGACGACTGCCTCCCTGGTGATATGTGCCAGGGAGGGGTGTCACAAGTGCCCTCGTGAGCAGGTAAAACCCCTACGTCCTGCATCTGTGGTATATATGGTGGATTATATATGGTGTTACAACGGTGCTCCTTGAGCTGTTCGTGCTCTTAGCTAGAGAGAGCTTGAGCTGCCTACGTGGTTGCTTGTAAGAGGAATGAGCTAGTACGTGAGTGATTGAGTGGAGGGAGAAGCTAGCTTGTGAGTGAGAGCATCCGAGATCCCCTTTTAGTGGCCTCCCGTGGTGCACCTTATAAATTGGCGCCCAGAGGACAAGGGGTGGCCCGCAATGACGTGTGTAGTATCGTGCAGCCGCCTTATTTTACTTTGGTGGCTACCTTTGTCTTCTAGTCCTTGTCACCCGGAAATGGATCCAATGTGCCAGCTGGAGGGACCCGGAGTCGGGGAGCCGTAAGACCCTGGAGCTGGAAACCCGGAGCCGGAAGACCTTGGAGCCGGAAGACCCTGGAGTCGGAAAACCCTGGAGCCGGAAGACCCTGGAGCCGGAAACCCGGAGCTTGAAGACCTTGGAGCCGGAAGACCCTGGAGCCGGAGCGGGCTCTGGAGTCGGCGAGCCGGAAGCGGGCTCCAGAGTCGGCGAGCCGGAAGCGAACAGCCGGACTTGCCTCTTCTGTTCTCTTGTCGAGCCGTGGACTTTGATAACCCGGGGGTTTATTCCCCCGACAGGAATCATCGGATACGGTCATCCATATTAACCGTTTACAACAAAGAGAAAAATTGCATACGGACACGAAAATATGTCCGTTGCTCATATAATGCAAACGGTTGCGGGAAACACAACCGTTGCCGATGTGTCGCGGGTCGCGGGAGGATAGGCCTCGCGGGCGGCTTTTCTCGCGCGGAAGGCTCGATTCTCCGTCGCCTAACTCCTGCCGTTTCCATAGAGGGGTATCCGATGTGTCGTTCTGTACTAATGACCACTAGTGAAGTTGGGAACCCCGGTCCATATTTAGCCACCAAGTATTTTCTGTTGCCATTGATTTCGTGTTACTTTTACTGCTGCTACTTTATTATTATTATTGCTCTCAAATTACTGTTGCTTTTCCAGGTGTTGTTGAATTGAAAACTCAGCTGCTAAGACTTATAAGTATTCTTTGGCTCCCCTTGTGTCGAAACAATAAATTTGGGTTTTACTTCTCTCGAAGATACTGTTGCGATCCTCTACACTTGCGGGTTATCACCGGACCGCCAGCGCCGGCCGGCCTCTGAAGTGCGCCGCGCGGCGACAGGCTCGGTTCAACCGCGGCGTCATCATCCTCGACGACAACGGCGACGAGTACGAGGCCGGGCCAAGCTAGTGGCATGGAGGCGACGACGGGGCAGGATGCAGCCGCGCCCCGAAGGACGAGCCGCCGAGCGACAGCGACGACGATGACGGCGGCGACTACACGGCGTTCTACGACCGCCTGGTCATGAACTAGGCCATTTTTACTATCTTTTTAGTTGTTTTTTAAAATCTTCCATAAACTCCACTATATATGTACGAATTCGACTATATGTACGAACTTCGACTATATTTGCGTGAACTTCGCCTATATTTTAAATTCGGGCGGATTTTGCCGTAGTTGTTAGGGTCACGGCTATGAACCATCGCTTCCCTGACCCAAAAATACCACCGGCGGCCCCCCAGACGGCCCATTTTAGCGCAGGCAAATCACAAGGGGCACGCACGGCTGGAGGTGCTCTAATCCTCGCTCTCTCGGGTGAACAGACAGATCAGAAGCATGGAAGTAGAAAATGACGACCAAAAGTTTGAAGTTGTCAAGCCCAACGACCAGCTTATTCCCAGTTGCTTCCAATTTTCCAAAAGCATCACCACTTGAGTGGCGCACTCTCCCCCAATCGACGACGCGTTCCTAACCCGCTGATAGCATTACCAAAGAGCTGATAGACACTTACTCTAGCAAGTTGCCAAATATAATCCACTTTACGTGCACGATGGAGGAGACCTTGTTCGGTGCGAGATCGGCGTCGTCCATCATCCATGCATGCATGTTCGGTGCGAGATCGACATCGTCGTCGTTGGACGGATCGATCAAGATAATGGACTTGCACTGTTTGTATATGAAAACTGACAAATAAAAATTTGAAACAGTTGCGAACTGACCATTGACCACATGTGGCCGGCCGGCCGGGCCGGGCAGCTGTGAACTTTCGATGAGTGGATTATATAGAAGCGGTGCTCCCATCCACGTTTGTGAAACATAGTTGAATTTTATGGGTAAAACATATGGAATGGAAGTTGTGCCCCGTCCAAGGGATTCTGGTAGGGCCGTGTGGTAGTGTATATTAAGCCTTAAGCCCACCACAAGTTACACAGCCCCAGAGAGAGAGAGAGAGAGACGATGGTGCAGCAACATTTTTTGTCTTTCCGCAAGCTGCTCATGTTGGCTTTCGTGGCCATCTGTGCTTTGTTGGCTGTGTCCGTTCAGGGAGGTACGGTACAATATCATTTTTTTTTTTTTTGAGAATACTGCATTTTATTGATCAGTCAACATCCATACAAAGAGTTTGCCTGATACAGTCTGGAGTAGAATAATAGACAGCACGGGAAACAGCAAACTCACAGGACCTAGCTAGTGTGTGTGCAGCAACATTCAACGATCTGTTCACATGGCAAAAGGAAACTGAAGAAAAACAATCAAGCAAACGCTTGATATCTGACACTACTACACCCACTTCAGACCTGTCAATGGATGAAGAGTTCATTCGTTGTACCAGGGAGAGACAGTCTGAAGCGAAAATAACAGAGGTGAGTCCTTCCTCACGGGCTAGAATGACAGCATGACGAAGCGCCCAGCTTTCAGCAAGTTCTGGATGTACGAACCCTTTGAGTGGCTCGGAGCAGGCGACCAAGCATTCCCCGTTGTGGTTCCGAATCAAGATGCCAACTCCCACCTTGTGTAGATTTGAGAACATAGCTGCGTCGACGTTAATTAGGACTGATCCGGGCGGCGGCGGAGACCATCTAACCGATGAACCTGATGGTGTCTGACGACTATGTCCCGTAGCAGGCTTAAAAAGATGCAGCAAAACCAAATCAATATACGCATGGATCTTTGAGGCAAGACGTTGTGGATGTATATTACCTTCATCATTCCTTGTCGCATTCCTTGCCTCCCAAATATGCCACACAGTGATTGCCAAGGCAGTGGACTGTTCCGGTGATGCTCTGTCAATGAAATCGAAAAGCCATTGCTTCGGCGAGCGGAAGTTCTTGCGACACAAGTGGATACCGAACCGCTTTTTGACCTTGTTCCACACCTCAGTAGCAAACTGACAAAACAACAGACAATGCTCAATACTCTCGTCTCTGCCACAATGCACACAAGAAGAATTTGCGGGGATATTCCGATGGCGTAACTGAAGTCCGGATGGGAGGCAGTCATGTGCGAACCTCCAGAGTACTATGTTCATTTTGTTTGGGGCCTTGATTGCCCAGATGGCCTTCCAATATTTCTCCTCAGCATCCCTATTTGACTGCATACCACGGCCAGTCGTACTGTGTACTGAAAAGAACTTGGACGATCGAGCGAGATTGTATGCTGAACGGACAGTATACATTCCAAAGCGAGTGTGAGGCCAATACACAAAATCATCTCCCCAATGACTGTTAATCTGAATTTGTAATATGAGTTCAGCAGTCTCCTCCGGGAAGAAAGCTCTAACGTTTTCTTCATTCCAATGACCATGTCCATCCATGAGGCAACAAACTTTTGCATATTCTGGAATTGGAGAAAGAGTTTGCAACATGTGTGGTGGCAGTCCAGGAATCCAGTGATCTGTCATGATATTTACCTTTTGACCATTTGCAATTCCCCACCGAACACCAGCCTTAACAAGATCCCTGCCAAAGAGAATACTTCTCCATGTATAGGATGAGGACCTGGGCTTGGGCGCATCCCAGAAATCACAGTGGGGGAAGTATCGTCCTTTGAGAACTCGAGCACAAAGAGATTCTGGTTCAGTAAGAAGCCTCCAGCTTTGTCTACCAAGCATAGCTAGCTTGGTTGAAGAGCGAGAAATCACGGAAACCCAGCCCACCAAGCTTCTTTGGTGTGGATAACCATTCCCATGAACGCCAATGAAATTTCCTCTTACCATCTTCTCTACCCCACCAATAGTCAGCAACAGCTTGTCTCATCCGTTCACATGTAGAAGTCGGTATTCGGAAACAACTCATTATATATGTCGGGATAGCCTGAACCACAGATTTCAGCAAAACTTCTTTTCCTGCCCGAGAAGGGGGCCTATCAGACAAGCTAATGATGCGCTGCCACACCTTGTCATTCAGAAATTTGAATGTCCTTTTTGGCGATCGGCCGACATGAGTAGGCATTCCAAGATACTTATCATGGAATGATTCATTTGCAACTCCCAAAATTGCCATTACCTTCTCCTTAGAGTCATCAGAACAATGTGTACCAAAGTAGATTGATGACTTTTGAAGATTAACTTTCTGACCTGAACCGTCACAATATAAATGCAAAGCCTGCTTCAGGGAGAGTACACTACGCTGGTCACTTCTAGCAAAGAAGATGCTATCGTCGGCGAAAAGGAGGTGTGAGATAGGAGGGCCTTGACGACCATTTCGAATACCTTGTAGCTCACCACACGACTCCTTATGCAAAAGCACACTGGACAAGCCTTCTGTGCATAAAAGAAACAGGTAAGGGCTGATTGGGTCTCCCTGTCGAATGCCCCTTGTAGGGATCACGGGACTAGTTAGTTCTCTGTTGACCCGGACAGCATAACGAACCGAGGTTACACATCTCATCACCGTCCTGATCCACTCCGGCGCAAAACCCAATCTACTCAGGCATCCATGTAAGTAGGACCACTCAACACGGTCGTATGCTTTAGTCATGTCGATCTTGAGGGCAAAATATGGTCTCTTCGATCGTTGCCGTCGAATTGTATGAAGACACTCGAAAGCAATCAAGGCGTTATCGGTAATTAATCTTCCCGGAACAAAAGCACTTTGATGTTCAGAGATGATTGCCGGCAAGATAAGCTTGAGTCTATTAGCCAGAACTTTTGAAGCTATCTTGTAGAGGACATTGCAAAGGCTTATTGGCCTGAAGTTGTTTAGGTGTTTTGGCCTCGCAACTTTTGGAATTAAGACAATCACAGAGTCAGAAAAACCATCAGGAATTGGCATTCCATTCAAAAAGCATCTAACAGCATGACAAATATCTTCTTTTAAGAAATCCCAGTGAGTTTGATAGAAAAGTGCAGGGAAACCATCAGGTCCCGGCGCCTTCGTTGGACCCATTTGAAACAAGGCAAATTTTATTTCATCATCCGTATAAGGCTTGCATAGCTCAGCATTCATTGAATCATCAACTTTACACGGTATAGAATTAAGAACTGCATCCAGGGAGGCACATGGTTCAGTAGTAAAAAGATTACGATAAAAACTTTGCACCATACCTTTAATCTCCTCCTGGTTTTCAGTAACCGAGCCATCATTACGAGTAAGAGAGTTAATTCTGTTTGTACGTCGACGTGCTGATGCCCGAGCATGGAAAAAGGCTGTATTTCGGTCACCTTCCCGGAGCCAGTCCACCCGGGAACGTTGCCTAGCCATGACTTCTTCACGCTCAAACATTTCACCTAATTGTCTCTCCAACGAGCGTTCCTCCACAATCGCTGCCGCTGAGAGAGGTTTCGATCGTAGGTGTTTGAGACGCCTTTCCAACTTCCGAATGCTCGATTTGATGGAGCCAAAAGATTCTCTTCCCATTGTTTAAGAGAGGCTGCCACTCGATTTAGGTTGGACCAAGTTGATTGCAACGATAAAGGAGACTCGCCTCTACCTTCTGCCCAAGCGTTCTCCAAGAACTCTCTGTAGTCAGGAGCTCTGAGCCACATAGCTTCGAATTTAAAACCCTGCTGCACAGGACGAGAATCATAAGAAGTTTTTCCCCTGTCATAAGGAATCTTCCCCTTATTAAGAGCAATATGAACAGCGTAGTGGTCTGATGTTGTAGTGATCACATTCTCAACCAAACAATCCTCATAAAGATTGGAAAACTCAGCATTAGCTATTGCTCTGTCTAGCCTGGCCTTGACATGACGGTGAGGGTCCTGGCGATTAGACCAAGTATACTTAGGACCGCAATAACCCAGGTCGACAAGGCCACAATCAGCCAAGCACTGCTGGAAGTCACTAATCTGCCTATCTGTTCTGTCTCGGAGGCCTTGATGTTCGTCGTGGCGCAACACCTCATTAAAATCCCCACAGCAGATCCATGGACCATCCCACTGCGCCCGCATAAAACGGAGAAAATCCCAGAAATGACTTCTATTTTCTCTTCTTGGTTCTCCATACACAAAGGTCGCCCTCCAGGCTGGTCCCTGATCCTGCTTGACAAGAACATCGATGCATCTATTGTTGAAAGCCTACAAAGAAACATTTATTGAAGATAGCCAAAACAGACACAAGCCTCCACTTTGGCCCTCACTACTGACTGCGTAGGAATTTGAAAATCCCAGTGACCACATGAAGTTTCTTGCCCTTTTATCTGTCATCTTTGTCTCAGATAAGAAGAGGACGGATGGGCGATAGGTCTGCACCAACCAGCGCAGTTCGCCAACCGTGGAATCCGTCCCTAAACCTCGACAATTCCAACACAAAATCACGAAACCTGCAATTGTCTGAAGGAGGTGCTGGTCCATATTCCTAATCCCGCCTTGTGTCTCCTGATTATTCACGCCCGTGTGAGATGAGGAGTAGGGCGCCGGGAACATACTAGGAGACCCCCGATGTATCCAGCAGAGGAGCTATGCTCTGCAAGAAAAGATTGGCAAGAGGAACTTGGGGGCGGCGAGAAACTGAGAAAGGGCGGCGTCACGGCAGCGGCGACAGAACCGCAGCAAGGGAATGAGGAGCCGCAACTGAAGCTGATGATAGGTGATAGATGATGCACCGGAGGATGATGCAAACGATTTGGTGGTAGCGAGGCAAGGTAGCCGCCGCGCGACCGTAAGCGGTGGGACTTGCGTATCTTGTTTTTCCTCTTGCTTTCAAGAAAAACTGAACCTAGAACTGGGGATTTCAGTGTGGAGGAGATTCAGGGAAAAGGGAATCTGAGAAATTAGAGTAATCGACGTGGATTGAGAAGGAATCGGGGGGTGATGGGAGCGGCATCACGCCAGTCGCCGGCAAATCGCCCAAATCGCCATCTCGGCAAAAGAAAGAGCACTGTTCTTGGAGAGGATTAGATATGGAGCAGAAATCAGGAGGAAGAAGAGAAAGGATTAGATGAATCACGGATGGTGGAGCAGAAATCAGGAGGAAGAAGAGAAAGGATTAGATGAATCACGGATGGTGGAGCAGAAATCAGAAGGAAGAAGAGATCGGCATCACGCCAGTCGCCGGCATTTCGCCAGTCGCCACATAGGCAAGTCAACGCTGATCGTACGACATGTGGTACAATATCATGTGTGCAAGCAGCAACGGCTCCTCTTGTTTGTTTGATTCAATTAAGTTACTACATATTTACATGCCTGCTTTCTCTCGCTTTTTTACTTTACTGAAAACTACCACTAATGGATTAGGCCTAATCCTTTTAGTTTATAATAATGGGCGAGATCAATTACCTTGTCTACCTGGAGTCTTGAGTCGTATCATAGTATATGACCCAACAATAAGGAAAGAATTTTAATTATCGAGCCATGCATGACACAGGGTCAAGAAATTCAGCGCTCATCGAAGTCGGAAGGCCAACTGCCGGAATACCTCACCACCATGGCGAGCCTTAGACTGGCCGGCCATGTAGGGGGGGGGGGTATATGGTTGCGACCCCGGCGACGGCCAACCTCCTGCAGCACCATAAGTACGAAAGAAGATTTTCAGTCGATTACCAGTTAATTACTACTCTCATGAATTTGACGACAGCATGAAGAATATGAGAAAAATATGTTAATGGATAAATATATGTAGGTGATTTTTAATTAACTGTACTAGACATGTAAGGTCTCAGTCTCTTCTGTTGCCTTACAAAATTAGTAGTATAGTTTTAATTTACTGTTGTTTATGCCTTGTAAGAGACCTCCTTCCTTGTATAAAGGTAGGTGGAGTAGATGATATTTTATTGTAGAACACAAATATCTATGACGAGATAAGTATGGGACTAAATCCCGGTGAAAATTATGTCTATGAGTTTCCTTGTCCATATAAATTGGAGATGAATTATTTGATGTGATTTTTCAGATCCACCATACGTGGTATAATCTGACACAGTACGATGGTGGATCACATGAAATGTTGTATTGTTGGCATAACTGATCATATTGTTGGAGTGGCAATACTAGAGTGAATACATAGTAAAAAGGAAAACATGATGGTCACGCAGTAGATTCCTAAGCGGTGTCAGGCTATGCAGGGTCGTCTTGAGATTTTGGAGGCCCAAAGAGCAAGAGAATGCGAAGCCCATATTATCAATATCAAAATTATATTTTTACATATATATATAAATTGCTACCAAAAAAGTTTGAAGTACACAAAAAAGAAAATTTGATGTCTTAATTTTTTGTACATAATGTCTTAATTTGATTTAATGTTCCTAGATGCAAAGTCACTAACAATTGTATATCAATAGTAATCCTATTAATTTTTATCTTGGCTCTACCTGCAATCGAATCGTCACAGTGGACTACGGCCGTGGTAAGGTGTCAGATTGACCTCTGGCCTCTCAACACGTGAAGGCGACATGTTTGGATCTCCTTCCTTCCAAATTATTTGTTGCAGATTTAGTAGCATCTCTTTATCTAGAGCCTTACTTGAATCATATTTGTGCCTTCTTGTCAATATTCAGTTTTTTGATGAGCACTTCTTTGTCAGATCGATGTAGATGAGTATTATTCAGTACTTCGTTCCCATATATAATAGACAAATTTCTAAATTTAAAATACAACTAAAAGTGGAATTTTTCTTTAGTTTTTCTAATTCCGCCCAACCAATTCTCAAACATATTCGTAACGCTAGTTGGTGATGGAAGATAAAAAGCAACAAACACTATACGTCATAGTAGTAGTTGTGAGAGCGGGCATGAGAAATATAAATATCTTATTGTTTCCTTTTATAACAAGAACACAAATTTTTAGTTCCATTCCATCGGCGTTTTGCTAGATTGTATTTACTTAGAATCACCCATCTCCCAAGTAAACATGAAAATATTCCATTTTTAGTGGAACCTTCAATTTTAAATAAACTTATTACGAAGAATAGTAGTCCCGTCATTCATCATATCAAGGTACATGAATTTGACAGTGAAAACTCCTAAAGTTTTAAATTCCATCGACAGCTATGTCTCACCTAATAGTTCAACATTGTTAGTTTGCACTAAGTATAATCAGGCCTCCCATTTGTCCCAGGTTACCAATCTTCTAGATGCAGTATTCAAATAAGTTCCTAACACCTCTGCTATTGTAGCATGTTTTCTCCAAACAATGTTGTATAACGAATCATATTGGTGAGTAAGGGTGTCATTTTCAAGCCAAGTGTCCTTCCAAAATCAAATGTTAGACCCGTTTACGATTTCAAAACCTCCTCTATAGTAAAAAAAGTCTTCATTAGCTCTCATGAGAGTCATTTCCCGTGTACTTAATTATGTATGCACTGAATCCATACTCAATCTACTCTTTGGTGCATGGAGTTCGGTGAACTGCACAAGTTCGGCTTCATCCTTGTTGGTGCCGACCTCAGGGACCAGATTTCAAAATAGTTCCGCGCATGGGCCAAACTTAGCATTAGTTTCGTCAAAGGGCCTGATTTGGCAGAAAGTACACACAACTACAAACATTTGCTTGGGATCTTATCCACCATGTGGCGGTCTAGTTTTAGTCATTGAGGTCACAAATGAGAGAGGTTTGCTTCACAAGAGTTGTTTTTGCTCGTGTTGGCAGGTTTGTTGTCCGTTTGATTATACATATGTTCGCAGTGTCCATCTTTGAAGTTGAGTTTTACAATATTTTTAGGTGTATTGGTTTGATACATTTGCAAAGATCACTGAAAATAGTTCAGTGTAAAAAACGATTACCAGGAGATGTAGTGCTTCACCATCATTCGGAGTGTTTCAGAAATTCCATTTGGAGCACGGGCTCCATGGTTCCTTTTTTTAAATATTTTTAAAGTTGGCATTTTAGTGTTTCATAAAATTCTACAAAAGATCATAGATGTTGACAATGATGGATTATACGGGTCTGTAAATTTTCGACCCAAAATAGTGTGTATTCCGGCCTACACAAAAATGACAAACTTTGACAAATATGATTTATTTTCGATTTTTGCATTGTTCACATCGCAGATTCAGAAATATGTCAACTTTACACAGCCCAGAAAATACAATATTTCGCACTGAAATTTTGCACACTGGTAGAAATAAACATTTTTTACATCTAGAATTGTTTTCACATTTTTGCGAAACTTAAAAATGTCGTTTTGGAATTTTTCACAAAAACGAGCTCTCTGGAGCTCATCCTCCAAATCACCTCACTCGTCTTTTTTATGTTTTTCTGAATGTGTAATAGCCGATTGAATCTCCTAAAAGAAAAGGAAAGCCGTGAAACGGTTTAAAGAACCTTTGAAACGGATCACCGAGCTGTAATGGTCGAACGGAGGATAGGACGAGAGTGAATATGTTGCACACGGGGGCATATGCACCCACTTTTTTTTTGAAAAATGCATTTAACCCTTTTAAAATGTCAAAAAATTCTGAAAAATAACACCACATACAATATGGACAAACATGTATGCGGCACACAAGTTTCATGAAAAAAATTCTTTTTTACTTTGCCTCCGCAAAAAAGAGAATTTTTTGGAGTTCGAAAAAAAAATCATGAGACATGTTTTTATCTTTTTTCCACAAACCAAATAAAAAGTCGTTTCTCCGCGAAACTTTCTATACACTCATAAAACCTGCAGAGGTGTGCACACACCGTTCTTCGGATTTTTAAAACATTTAGATAATAGATGAAGAAGGGGCATATGCAGCCGTGTTTAAATGTCTATTTTGGGAGCTCCTTTATATCGCATATTAGCGGCGGTTCCCACCCGCGCCGCCTGCACGCTTCCGTAATGGGCTTGACCCAACTATTTAGCGTGCAATTTGGTCAGTTCGCCAGCTAGGTAGCTAGCTGATACCATCGATCATTTGAATTAGGAGAGGTTGAGCCAGCTAGCTCATACCGTCATACGATCGATCATTCCAGGTTGAGCTAGCATAAGCACACAAAAGTATGAAAAAATAATTCTCTCAGAAGTAAAAGAAGAAATGATCAAAATAATTCTTAAATATATATTCTTCATAATTTTTAGAAAATACCTGAAAAATGATAATTCTAAATTCGGAACCATTTTTAAATCTGGAACCATTTTAAAAAATATTTTTTAATTTGGAACCATTTTAAATTTGAAACCATTTTCAAAGTGAAACCATTTAAAAAATGAACTATTTTCAAATTTCGAACCATTTTTAAATTTGAAACAATTTTAAAATTTGGAACCATTTTTAAATTTGGAACCATTTTTAAATATGGAACCATTTTTAAATTCAGAACCATTTTTAAGTTTGAAACCATTTTCAAAATGGAACCATTTTTAAATTTGGAACCATTTTCAAAAATGAACAATCTTCAAATTTGGAACCATTTTTAAATTTGGAACCATTTTTAAAAACGAATAATTTTTTAATTTGGAACCATCTTCAAAAATGAACTATTTTCAAATTTGGAATCATTTTAAATTCAGAAACATTTCAAATTTGCAACCATTTTAAATTTAGAACCATTTTAAATTCGGAACCATTTTTTAATTTGAAACCATTTTCAAAATAGAACCATTTTTAAATTTGAAACCATTTTAAATTTGGAAATATTTTTAAATTTGGAACCATTTTAAATTCAAAACCATTTTTAAATTCGAAACCATGTTAAAAAATGGAACCGTTTTCAAAAAATGAACAATATTAAAAGTTGGAACCATGTTCAAAAAACAATTTAAAAATGAACAAAAAATAATAAGAAAAGAAAAAAGAAAACAAAAACAAAAAATGGTTCCATTTACAAAATGGAACTATTTTAAAAAAATGAACAATTTTTAAAATTAGAACCATTTTCAAAAATTAGATAATAAAAAAAAACGAAAAAGAAATAAGAAAAGAAAAAAAGAAAACGGATATTGAAAAAGAAACGAAAACACGAAACGATAACAAACAAAGAAATGAAAAACGAAAACAGAAAAACAGAAAAGAAAAAAACAGAAAAGGAAACGGATAGCTCGCGAGGCATTCGGCCGGTCCAATAACAGCTCGCGAGCTAGATCCTTCAGGCGACGCTCCCTCCTTGCGGCGCTAACGGGCGCCACATAGGGTTGCCTCTATTTTCCAGATAGGACGAGTGATATGTACATCGTGCCCTCTGGGCTGCATTTTGAGACGGTCTATTTATGGGATCAAATATTTCGGTGTTCCTTAGGATTTTCATCTTCGACCTGTTTAAAGCATGAAAACTCAGCCCAAAGGCTTTATTTCTTGGGCGCACCATGTTTTTTCTTCGTGCCATTTTTGCTTTTTTTTTCTTTTCTTCTCATACTGAAACTTTCCTGCGTACATTGTCTGCACTCTTCCGCCACTGAAGTAAAACTGGAAGAATGAGGGTCGTTGGAAACTGTATATGCGCCCTGTGAGCAAACTGACAAAATTCTACCATAACTGAGGTGGAGGCTGCTCCTGTAACCCTTGCTTCCTCAGGTGAACAGACAGATCAGAAGCATTCCTCCACAGGAACTTCGAAAATGGAAGCAGAAAACGACGACCAACAGTTCAAAGTTGTCAAGCCCAACGACCAGATTATCTCAGGTTGCTTCCAAATCATCACCAGTGGAGCGGCGCGCCGGCACGCTCTCCCCCGGCCGCCGACCCGCGCCTAACCCGCACGCTCACCCAGTGCCACATTCTCCTCCCACTGGATCCACAACAAGTTCCACTAGCTTTCCGGCGAGAATGGCGACAGGATCACCAGACGTCGCTCGCCCTTCGCGCTTCGTTGAAAAAGGGAGCGTCAGGACGAGAGCGTAGCCCTCGCATCCACGGAAAATTCAGTACGAATCTCTCAATGAAACTCTCAGGTGAAGTACGTCGCTCTCAGTGAGAATTAACGCACGAGCGCATGCTTCCTCCACAGAAATTTCAAAAAATGGAAGCGCAAAGCGCCGACTAAAAAGATCAGAGGCCCAGCGACCGGATTTGAATTCCTCAGTTGCTTCCAAAAGCGGCCGCAAGCCGGCAATCACCAGTGGAACGGGCGGCACGCGCGCTCCCCCTCTGAAACCGACGTGTGCCCGAAGCACGCTCACCAGTGCCACACTCTGCCTCCACTCCATGGAACTGCTTGCAGTCAGATTCAAGGCATGTCGCTCGCCGCCTTCTCCGCTTCGTTGAAAAACAGAACGCCCCAACGATACCTTAGCTCTCGCGCGCATGGAAAACTCAGCTGGAAGCTGCTGAATCCTCCCACTGTATCGGAACTACTGGTATCATAACAATCCAAATACGTACAGGAACCAACTACAAGTAGGCGTACATGGCTGCAGCAAGAAATTGAATTCTCAACTTGGAGACGGAGAAGTCGAATACACGTGTCTCCCCTGTTTAATTAACCAGATGCTCACGTACGTTCGGTTCGATTTTGAGAAGAGATAGAAGTAGGCAGGTAGCATTACCAAAGAATGGAGGAGACCTTCTTTTGTCAAGATTCATTCCACAAACAGCTGTCCGTGCATCATTCTAATTTGACAAGATTTGTCCCCTTCCGTGCCACGCCAATCCGACCTGTCGTCGTCGCCTCCGTCCTCACCCGTGGAAATTTCAAGAACTGAATGAGCAATGAACTCGGCCTGCTGAAAACACGATTGGATCAGGATTGTCTGGTGCGAGATCAGCGTCGTCGTCGTTGGACGGATGGATCGATATTATCTTTTCGCACCGTTTGTTTATGGAAACTGACAAATACAAATTTGAAACAGTTGCGAACTGACAATTGAAAAATGTGGCCGGCGGGCGGTGCCGGGAAGCTGTCATGACGATATATAGACAGGCATCTTTCTCTTCAGCTAGAGTCCGGCGTGATTGGCATACATCAACTTACAAACTTGTTATATGCTGGACTGTTCACTAACCTCCCTTGAATAACATTAGCAGTTGAAGATGACTGTGACAGCGCGCAGTGGCCGACTCGGACAAATTTCAAGTTGTTATGTACCAAAGTCTGTGCCTATGCATTTTAATGCTAACCTTACTTGTGTTTCAGCTGTTGTTGTTCAAAAAAAAAAAAACAGTGACATCGATGTAAAGGAGGTGTGGATCGCAATATGTTGCTACAAGTGGTGAATCAGTGATCAATAGCAGTCAGACTCAACTAACTAGCCAGTATGTCACGAAAATGTTTACTGGAGTATTAACTCAAGGATGGCCATACACGTCTGCAGTCAACAAAAGATGGGTAAACACATTTGCATGACACGTTTCTGCAGATTTGTAAACCATGCAATATGTTATTTTAAGTCTCCACCACTTGCATATTTCAATCGCTCAAAATCGGTTGTTGACCTTTCTCACAGGTAGGGCTGGGCGTTCGGTCTAACCGAACCGAACGGTTCGGTTTCCCGGTTTAATAAATATTTCGGGTTTTAGAAAATGCTAACCGATCGGTTTCCTGACATTCTGGTAACCGAGAGTTCGGTGCACCGATATTTCGGTTCGGTCCTCGGTTTCTGACCGAAACACCCGACCAATCCATCGAGGAACACGACCATCTCAAAGTAAAAAGACAACACGACACAAGGGCTCGATGGTAACAAGCAGTTAAGCAGATGAGCTGACCTAAAGGGAACGTGAGAAGTGCATTTGTTGAGCTATAGGAGCAGCTCGGAGATGGCCGGCCACCGTCGCCGGCCGCCGCTCGCAAAGAAGGGGTCGGTAGGTCGTCGGGCGTGATGGAAGACAACCGGGATAGAGGGCCTGTCTTCCTTTGTGTTGCAGGCGGTCACTGGACGAGAACTAGAGGAAGAGGAAGGAGATGCCCCGACGGCAGCGCTGGTCGACAAGATCGAGCAGGCTGGCGGCGGCCATGTCTTGGAGCGACTAGATAAGGTGTAGCGTGGACAGATTGATCAGTGGTGTATGGGCCCTGGACCCTGGTGGCGTGCGTGCGTGTAGGCCTGGTGGTGTGCGTGCGTGCGTATTGCCGATGTGAAGGCCTATATGCACATACGTGGACAGATTGATCAGTGGGCTGTGGGCCTAATGCGTGGAGTTTGCATGTTATATGAATTTCTCGGTTTCTACGGTCGTTTCGGTTATCCACGGATCGAAACCGAACTAGCCGAAACAATTTCGGTTTTCTGGATATCATGACCGAATTTATTACTTCTTTTTCGGTTTCGGTTTATTCGGCTTCGGTCCCGGTTCTTTCGGTTCGGTTGTTCGGTCTTCGGTTAAAATGCCCACCCCTACTCACAGGGTTCCACTGCGGACAAACTTTGCAGCTATTTTTTTTTTAATAATACATTTTTTTACGGAAAATCGACGAATATTACGCGGTCTGAGATTATTTCAAAAATAATACACCCTAATTTGCGACCACAACGATAGGTACTAATCGTCGGGGGCCAGGACGTTGGGTCATCGTCCATCGGCTGCACGCGATGGAGGACCTGCTCGTCGGCGGCCAACACGATAAGTACTAATCGTCGGGGCCACAACGATAGGTACTAATCGTCCAGGCCCTGGACGATTAGTGCATCCATGCGTTGCTCACGTTAGCAAAGCAAGAGCAGACGATCAGCTCGACGTGCGTGCTCGCCGTGCGTGGTCGCCGGGCTGCCATGCGTGCAGGCGCGCCGTTGACGCGTGTGGTTTCGTTGCTAGACAGCTCGAGCAGTTCAATCGATCGATCGTTGAGTGCTAGTGCATACACAGCCAGCTCGGGCTCGTGCGTGCATGCATGCGTGCGTGTGCGAGTGCACACATCCTAGCACGGCAGCCCGGCGACCACACACGGCTAGCCTGTCCGCGTCGGCGAGCGCCCGCACGCACGACAGTCCGGCGAACCAGCGAGTGCACACGGATAGCTCGGCGAGCACGCACGGCAGCCCGGCGACCACGCATGGCGAGCATGCACGGCAGCCCGGCGAGCACACACGTCCAGCTGATCGTCTGCTCTTGCTTTGCTAACGTGAGCAACGCATGCATGCGTGCATACACCAGTCGTCCAGGGCCTGGACGATTAGTACCTATCGTTGTGGCCCCAGACGATAGGTACTGATCATCGACGACAAGCCTTTCGGCCGTGTGGGCTGGCCCACCCAAGACCTAATCGTCTAGGCCCCTGACGATAGGCACTAATCGTCCTGGCCCCCGACGATTAGTACCTATCGTTGTGGCCGCAAATTAGGGTGTATTATTTTTGAAATAATCGTAGACCGCGTAATATTCGTTGATTTTCCGTTAAAAAAAATGTATTATTTAAAAGAAAATAGCAAACTTTGCATGGCTCGCATGCTACGGGTCAACAGCCACATGCGTTTGATGGAAAAACTGAAATTTTGTTTTGTTCGGACACCATTACCATTAGCCATCAGAACAGTTTTTTAAACAAACATGGATTCATCCCCGAATCCATTTCATAGAAACCAAGCAAAAATGTCTCAAGGCGCTTTCCGATCATTGCCCCCTGCTGCTCGCTTGTTGCCGAGATCCGAGGAAGCCAAACTCCTTTAGATTTGAGGAGTTTCTTAGACATGGAAAAAAAAAGCATAGGGCAAACCTTCCAAACATTCGGATCCTTACCACATCCGTCATATTGTAAGCTCTCGCTCACAGGAAGACACCTCAAGCAATGTGGTAGACCTGGGCACCGCCATCATTTGAACCCTCACGAGCAACGGGCTATACTCCGCCAACTCGGCTTACAAGGCGCAGTTCATAGGCGCGCCTCTCCTGCTCCTTCGTGAACATTGTTTGGAAGACCTGGGCACCGCCAAAGTGCAGTTTCTTCGCCTGGCTTGCTGTGCAGAACAGAATGTGGACATCAGACCGCCTTGCGGCCAGAGGGTGGCCGCATCAACCAACTTGCCAACTTTGCACATGCCAACCTGAGACGGCGAGACACATCCTGTTCGAATGTCGATACTCTAGGAGAATTTGGATGGACGCCGCGACTTGGCTAAAATGCCCTACCCTTATGCAAAATTTGGGAACAGGTAGGCCAACAGTTCACGACTACTGGAAGGCGGCGGCAGCCTCGGTGTCCTCATCTCAAAAAGGGCTAAAGACGGCGATCATTCTAATCACGTGGGAGATATGGAGAAAAAGAAACGTGAGGGTGTTCAACAACAAGTTTACTATGCCTTCCATCCTCTTTCAACGCATTAAGGACGAAGGCAAAAACTGGATGTTGGCAGGGGCTAAGAAGCTAGCGGAAGTTATAGGCTGATTTTGTCGTTTGTTTTGTTGTCTTTCTAATTATGTGACCTTTGTATTTGGCTTCGGCCGCTGTTTGCTCTCCTTTATCAATACAAAAGGCAAAGCTTTTGCCTTGTTCCAACAAAAAAAAGAATGTGGTAGAAGCATCTTTTTCCAGTTTTACTCCGCAAAATCAAACTTCATCTCGCTCTTCTTGTTATTGTTCATCTTGACATGGGCATGGAGAGAAGGCAACTTTCTCCCAATTAACTTTACATACTGGCATGGGCATGGATCTGGGTACACTGTTTCAAAAACTCGAAAAATTATGGATTTGTTTTTTCTGTGCCGCCAAAATTACAACGAATTTTGAGTTAAAATTTTACACGCTTGTAGATCTCGACACTATCTACATCTGAATTTTTTTTCTCGATTGTTTGAAACTCAAAAGTGCCGATTTCAATTTTTTTTCAAAAAATGAGCTCCCTGTAGGGCAGTTTCCATCTTGTTACCCAAAGGCTATGCTTAACTCTTTTGATTGTATGGTCTTGATGTGAACTCTTAGCTAGGTTTAATGAAAGCTCCCTTCATTGAAAAATTCATATCTCCACTTGCATATCGCCATCACTACTCAAAATCAGTTCTTGACCTTTCTCACATAGGTCGAACTCCGGACAAACTTTGCATCGGTGGCATGGTACCCCCTAACAACCACATGTGTTCGGTGGAAGAACTGAGACACCATTTCTATATATTAGCCATCAGAACAAAACTCAAGTCCACCATTACTCAAAGTTTGCATTTCAGACACACATAGAGAAAGGTAGCTCCGGAGTATCGTTAATGATTGTGTAGCTTCATATTTTAGTCAGACTACTTGCAATACTAGTGCCTGTAATAGGTGTTGGGCTGGTCTGCAGCGTCATCCACTGATAAACGCTGCCAGGGCCAACTAATATTCTGAACCATTTGATGTGCCAGCCAAGAGCTTCCCCATTGTTCATTGTTGCGTTGCATGACGAGTACCATACCAACCATACTATATCCCCGACCAAAATAGATGCAGCATCAGACCTCTAAAAAATAAGCATGTCGCTTGTCATGCTACCAAAATGCACCGTCACGGGCTCAATAATCGCTTGGAATGTGGCTGCTATATATACAGGTGTAAGGAGTTCATGCTAATGCAGGCCATTGCACAGAGTTTAATCTGAACAGGATTAGTGTCTTGCATATACACTGACAGCCATGGCTTCCCCTCTGTCAGCATTGCTGATCCTGTGCCTAGCGGCGTCGGCCTCGGCGCAGCTTTCGCCTAGGTTCTACGCGAGGTCGTGCCCCAGGTTGCTGGACACCATCGGGCGTGTCGTGACCGCTGCGGTGGCGCAGGAGCCCCGAATGGGGGCGTCACTGCTCCGGCTGCACTTCCACGACTGCTTTGTCCAACCAAGTCACTCTCCACTACAGGAATGGCCACCTGTGCCGACGGCCGAAGCCCGTCGGCAAAGGTCCCGATGCCGTCGGCACACACCTATGCCGACGGCCACCGTCGGCACAGGTTGGTCGGCATAGGGCCTTGTAGGCACAGGCCACCTGGCCGTCGGCACTGATATAAACCGTCGGCACAGCTTTTCCCGACGGCCAGAAACGCACCGTCGGCACCTAGGTTGTCGGCACAGCGTCGTGTGGGGCCCACACTGGCCGGTCGAGGTGGATGGGTCTGTGCCGACGGCATTGCCGTCGGCACCGCGTTGCCACGTGGAGGTTGCTGGGCGCTCCTGGGATGGGCCTGTGCCGACGGCATTGCAATGCCGTCGGCACAGGTGTGACCAGAATTTTTTTTATCCAGCAGCTCGTTTTTTGCAGCAATAATAGCAGAAAAAATAATCAAAAATCACGACAAATTCACAACAAACAAGATCACAAATGGCTCCATCTATTGATCACAATGGATCACAAAATGCTATATCATCAAGTAGATACACATAGGACCATCATCAAGTATATACATACATAGGTAGATGTCTAGACGCCCAAAGCCCTACATCTATTGCGGCGACGGGGTGTACCCCATATCTCCCCGGCTCAGAATAGGTGAGCGTCGGATCGCCGCAGCAGAAGCACCGGAAGTAGGCGAATCACCGGAAGCACGAGGAGAAGCTGAAGCACCGGCAGAAGGACCACCGCTATGTAACGGTGTGGTGCGAGGCGAACCCGTCGAGGAACTAGGAGAAGCAGAAGGATCAATGTGTGGGTTCTCCGACGAGCTTCCCGTTTCCTACATGTTTGAGCAAGAGTTAGCAACTGCGAGGCAAAGGAAAGCAGTAACCAGTGGTTTGGGATCAAACTTACCGGGGTTCTATTGTAGTAGGAGAGAGCGAACACGTCCCTCGATGGCATCCGTGGAGTCGGACCCGGCTCCGGAGGCTCGTCCATAGGAGGGGCTACCCGCACTCCAGTGGTGAAAAAGTTCAGCACCGACTGCAAGATAGTTTAGATGTCAGGTGTTGCAAAAATGAAGGTTCAAACTAGGGAAGTGGGACTTGTCATATTTGACAAAAGTAAAGGTTAAAACTTACAGCTCGGAACAACTTTTGATACTCGCTCCAAGGCTTATTCTGCTCCTCCCACTTGGCAAAGGCCACCTCATACTGCGCATGAGCGGCAGCGTAGGCTTCCTCAAAATCGGGCTACAATTTCGAAAATAATGAATCTCGTCAACTTAGCCATGCAAGAACGAATGTCGGAAAGAGGATGCAAAAAAACTTACATCGATGGGAGTGGATCGACGAGGCTGTGGACGAGGCGGGATCAGTGGGCTGTTGTCAGGGAGAGTAGCTTTTGCCTGCGTGAAGGTGATGGCAGGCCTAACCACCTTATTAAGAGTGCGATTACGGCCATGCGGCCTTCCGTGCCCCGAGAGGACCACCGCCCTGCATCGCGAAAAGAATTGTTATTCATACCAAGTAGAAACATGCGGTGAAAATAAATGCACGTTGTTCCATGTATATATATATATATACCGACCTCTCGTCGACCTCCTCGCTCAAGGGGTCATCCACCTCCGGGTTCAAACCCTGGAACGTCGTGCAGTAGCTGTCCACGGCCTCCTCGGTTCTGCCGTAGTACTCAGGAAGCTGTGGCTGAGGCTTCTTGAGATCGGGCTTCTTTTCCCTCATCTTCTTCCACGCACCCATGTGGGAGCTTACCGTCCCAGTATCGGCGTCCTGCATCACGAAAAGAAATGTTATTCATACCAAGTAGAAACATGCGGTAAAAATAAATGCACGTCGTTCCATGTATATATATACCATCTTATCCTTAAAGAGGAAGTGGTTGCGGTTTCCCGCACTGTGTGTTCCCTCGGAGCCTCGGTTTGCCTTGTTCCGCTGGCTCACGGCGCTGAAATCCTCGTCTTCCCCGACCCACCTCCTAACCAACGCATCCCATGCGTCTTCTTTGCCGTCGGCCCAGTCGGGCATAACCTGAAAATGCAATTCAAGAAGAGCTAAGTGCAATGGCAACTTAGCAGCAATATAGAATTCCATTGACAATTTACTTACCGAAATGTACTCCTCCTTTGTCATCTCCGCTGCATTCTTGGCATTATCCGCCTTCTTGGCCCTCTTGCCCGTCTTCTCATACGTAAAGTCATTGGCGGATGTAAACTTTTGGTTGTAGAATTGCTGCCGTGTCAACCTCACACAATGAGCATGCAAAATGCTATCCGCAGCTTGCTGGTCCAGCACACGATAAAACCGCTTCAACCATGCATAAAAAAATTGTGAGTCATGAGTTATCACGGTGGGGTCATTAACTATGAACGGAATTCGAAAAATATGTGTTACCCAAAAAGTGGTGATCACGGCGTGAGCAGCTGTCTCGAACGGTGGGGACGGCGCAGCCTCATAGTCCGCCCATTTCGTGGCTAACTTCAGCTCGTCGTCGGGCACTGTATTGTACAAGCCTGGCCAATATTTCCTAATCAGAGCTCCAAGCAAGCTCCCAGGAGTGCGTGCAATCTTAGGGCCTGTCCATGTCCATGAACTGCACAATAAGTAGACATTAGTACATATGCCAAATTGTTATGACCAAAATGAAATTTCATGTTCAAAATTACAAAACTAGTACACTTACTCAACGCCATGAGGCTCAATGAGGGTTTTCGCCTCCTCGGTCTTAGGCCAGTATTTTTCCTCGGGGACTCCTGCTTCGCCACGACTCTTCTTCCGCTTCGGCGCCGCCTCCACCTCCACCTCCACCTCGTCCTCCACCTCCAGCTCCAGCTGGTTCTGGGAAGCCACGTCGCCTGAAGCGGAGGGCAACTCGGAATCCACGTCGCCAGAAGCGGAGGGTGGGTGCTCCACGTCTCCTCCACCTCGTCCTCCACCTCGCCCTCCACCTCGTCCTCCACCTTGCCGTCCACCTCGTCCTCCACCTCGTCCTCCACCTCTTTCTACTCGTGCACCCTCGTCCGCGGCGTAACGCGAGGTGGTAGGTCGTCCACTCCGTGTAAGGTTAGACTTCTGTGCCTTCAGCGTACTAAGCAAGGTAGCTGCGCTTTCCTTGCCCTGACTCATATTGTTCAATCAACTGCATTGAGAAACAATAAATATTAGCACACAAGTATGACAACATTAATATTGAAGCAAATAGTAAACTATAGAACAAAAAAGAAAAGGAGAGGAAATTTGATCGTCACAAATAGTAACTTTTACACTTTCTAACAGCTAGATCAACGAAAGGTGATATTTTTACTTGGTAAACTTGCACAACAATTAGCACTTAACAAGAACAAGCAAGGAATAAAAGCTAGTCAATGGAATTTACATGGCAATTTTACAGCTACAAATAGCAATTTACATGGCAATTTTACGAATAGCAACTTACATGACAAATTTTACAAATTCTACTAACCAATGTTTCTGCAAAAGTCAATGCAAAAAGCTAGTCATGGAATAAAAGCTAGCTCAAGTATATGATATACAGAATCATCTTTTCTAATCCAAGCTAGCACTGATTTTGGACTGCCAGATAGCAGTACCAATAAAATGGAATAAAAGCTAGTCAACTATTTCACCCATTTGGTAACACATGATAGTAATGTATTCTAGTTTTCATCTAGGAACTAATTAACAGATTTAGGAACTAGCTCTGAATGTTCTAATTGGATGTTGCAATTCGACAACAACCAATAATCCCAACTCAAATAGACATGTAAGTTACAAAACATACCAATCACTAGTGAGGGTGGTGGCGTCAGTGAGGGTGGTGAAGGTCAGCCCCAAAGAAGTGAGGGGGCGGCGCGGCGGCGCTGCGAGGTGGGGTGGGGAGGGGGCGACGCGGCGGCGCTGTGGGGTGGGTGGGGCGCGGCGGCGCTGTGGGGTGGGGTGGGGTGGAGGGTGGACGGAGCGGAGCGGCGGGTGGGGGAGAGATGCGGGTGGACGCCGGCGAGCAGGCCCGGCCGCGCCGCCGCTCGATCTGGTGGAGGAGCCGGTGGTGCGGTGGAGGGGGGGAGGGGGGACGCGGCGGCGCTGTGGGGTGGGGTGGGGTGGGGTGGAGGGTGGACGGAGCGGAGCGGCGGGTGGGGGAGAGATGCGGGTGGACGCCGGCGAGCAGGCCCGGCCGCGCCGCCGCTCGATCTGGTGGAGGAGCCGGTGGTGCGGTGGAGGGGGGAGGGGGGAGGGTCGCCGGAGCAAGCGGGCGCGTGCTCGATTTCGATTTGGAACTGATGTTGCCGATTCGGGCGCGTGCCCTGTCTAAAAAGAGACATCACCTATGCCGACGGCTTTGCCGTCGGCATAGGCTTTTCCTTTTTTTAATTCCATTTAAAAAACAGACAACACCTATTTGCTATAAATTTTTACAGTTTTTTAATAAATTTTGTTATAAATTTTTACAGTTATATGGTAGGGCCACACAAAAAAACATATTGTATTATATCTCCGGCGAAACCCTGAATCCGCTGGGAAAACCCTAACGTTTCCGTCTACCCCATAGACGTGCGTCGAAAGGGGGTAGCCCAGTGGACTTTTTTGCTTGGTTGTGTTAGGTCAGGCCATAGGAACATGAGAAACCAAAGTATACCCCAAATCGACACAAGATTCCATCCGGTTCGCCCGAAAGGGGAGTTTTCACCTCTAAGTGCAGAAACTCACTAGAGAGAAAGTGAAGCCGGTGATGTCGGTCACACCTAGGAGTAGATTCTTGGACATTTGAAACACACAACACACTTGTACACATATGGTATGGCACAACCTAGGTTTGGGTGGGGTTCCGACGCTCCGGGACCCGCTCCGGCGAAACCCTGAATCCGCTGGGAAAACCCTAACGTTTCCGTCTACCCCATAGACGTGCGTCGAAAGGGGGTAGCCCAGTGGACTTTTTTGCTTGGTTGTGTTAGGTCAGGCCATAGGAACATGAGAAACCAAAGTATACCCCAAATCGACACAAGATTCCATCCGGTTCGCCCGAAAGGGGAGTTTTCACCTCTAAGTGCAGAAACTCACTAGAGAGAAAGTGAAGCCGGTGATGTCGGTCACACCTAGGAGTAGATTCTTCGACATTTGAAACACACAACACACTTGTACACATATGGTATGGCACAACCTAGGTTTGGGTGGGTTCCGACGCTCCGGGGCCCCGCTCTGGCGAAACCCTGAATCCGCTGGGAAAACCCTAACGTTTCCGTCTACCCCATAGACGTGCGTCGAAAGGGGGTAGCCCAGTGGACTTTTTTGCTTGGTTGTGTTAGGTCAGGCCATAGGAACATGAGAAACCAAAGTATACCCCAAATCGACACAAGATTCCATCCGGTTCGCCCGAAAGGGGAGTTTTCACCTCTAAGTGCAGAAACTCACTAGAGAGAAAGTGAAGCCGGTGATGTCGGTCACACCTAGGAGTAGATTCTTGGACATTTGAAACACACAACACACTTGTACACATATGGTATGGCACAACCTAGGTTTGGGTGGGGTTCCGACGCTCCGGGGACCCGCTCCGGCGAAACCCTGAATCCGCTGGGAAAACCCTAACGTTTCCGTCTACCCCATAGACGTGCGTCGAAAGGGGGTAGCCCAGTGGACTTTTTTGCTTGGTTGTGTTAGGTCAGGCCATAGGAACATGAGAAACCAAAGTATACCCCAAATCGACACAAGATTCCATCCGGTTCGCCCGAAAGGGGAGTTTTCACCTCTAAGTGCAGAAACTCACTAGAGAGAAAGTGAAGCCGGTGATGTCGGTCACACCTAGGAGTAGATTCTTCGACATTTGAAACACACAACACACTTGTACACATATGGTATGGCACAACCTAGGTTTGGGTGGGGTTCCGACGCTCCGGGGCCCCGCTCTGGCGAAACCCTGAATCCGCTGGGAAAACCCTAACGTTTCCGTCTACCCCATAGACGTGCGTCGAAAGGGGGTAGCCCAGTGGACTTTTTTGCTTGGTTGTGTTAGGTCAGGCCATAGGAACATGAGAAACCAAAGTATACCCCAAATCGACACAAGATTCCATCCGGTTCGCCCGAAAGGGGAGTTTTCACCTCTAAGTGCAGAAACTCACTAGAGAGAAAGTGAAGCCGGTGATGTCGGTCACACCTAGGAGTAGATTCTTGGACATTTGAAACACACAACACACTTGTACACATATGGTATGGCACAACCTAGGTTTGGGTGGGGTTCCGACGCTCCGGGGCCCCGCTCCGGCGAAACCCTGAATCCGCTGGGAAAACCCTAACGTTTCCGTCTACCCCATAGACGTGCGTCGAAAGGGGGTAGCCCAGTGGACTTTTTTGCTTGGTTGTGTTAGGTCAGGCCATAGAAACATGAGAAACCAAAGTATACCCCAAATCGACACAAGATTCCATCCGGTTCGCCCGAAAGGGGAGTTTTCACCTCTAAGTGCAGAAACTCACTACAGAGAAAGTGAAGCCGGTGATGTCGGTCACACCTAGGAGTAGATTCTTGGACATTTGAAACACACAACACACTTGTACACATATGGTATGGCACAACCTAGGTTTGGGTGGGGTTCCGACGCTCCGGGGCCCCGCTCCGGCGAAACCCTGAATCCGCTGGGAAAACCCTAACATTTCCGTCTACCCCATAGACGTGCGTCGAAAGGGGGTAGCCCAGTGGACTTTTTTGCTTGGTTGTGTTAGGTCAGGCCATAGGAACATGATAAACCAAAGTATACCCCAAATCGACACAAGATTCCATCCGGTTCGCCCGAGAGGGGAGTTTTCACCTCTAAGTGCAGAAACTCACTAGAGAGAAAGTGAAGCCGGTGATGTCGGTCACTCGAAAGGGCTTGTGAGCTGTAGTATGCCCAATCAGGAAGAAGCACACGGATCGTGTGTTTCCTCCCAGCGATTCTGAGCCGTTGGATCAGCGGTGTGTTTCTTTCGCTTGATCCAACGGCTCCCAAGCTCTCGAAGGAAACACACGATCCGCGTACTTGTTCCTGATTGGCTAGCTGGAGGGAGTCACTCGAAAGGGCTTGTGAGCTGTAGTATGCCCAATCAGGAAGAAGCACACGGATCGTGTGTTTCCTCCCAGCGATTTTGAGCCGTTGGATCAGCGGTGTGTTTCTTTCGCTTGATCCAACGGCTCCCAAGCTCTTGAAGGAAACACACGATCCGCGTACTTGTTCCTGATTGGCTAGCTGGAGGGAGTCACTCGAAAGGGCTTGTGAGCTGTAGTATGCCCAATCAGGAAGAAGCACACGGATCGTGTGTTTCCTCCCAGCGCTTCTGAGCCGTTGGATCAGCGGTGTGTTTCTTTCGCTTGATCCAACGGCTCCCAAGCTCTCGAAGGAAACACACGATCCGCGTACTTGTTCCTGATTGGCTAGCTGGAGGGAGTCACTCGAAAGGGCTTGTGAGCTGTAGTATGCCCAATCAGGAAGAAGCACACGGATCGTGTGTTTCCTCCCAGCGATTTTGAGCCGTTGGATCAGCGGTGTGTTTCTTTCGCTTGATCCAACGGCTCCCAAGCTCTTGAAGGAAACACACGATCCGCGTACTTGTTCCTGATTGGCTAGCTGGAGGGAGTCACTCGAAAGGGCTTGTGAGCTGTAGTATGCCCAATCAGGAAGAAGCACACGGATCGTGTGTTTCCTCCCAGCGCTTCTGAGCCGTTGGATCAGCGGTGTGTTTCTTTCGCTTGATCCAACGGCTCCCAAGCTCTCGAAGGAAACACACAATCCGCGTACTTGTTCCTGATTGGTTAGCTGGAGGGAGTCACTCGAAAGGGCTTGTGAGCTGTAGTATGCCCAATCAGGAAGAAGCACACGGATCGTGTGTTTCCTCCCAGCGCTTCTGAGCCGTTGGATCAGCGGTGTGTTTCTTTCGCTTGATCCAACGGCTCCCAAGCTCTCGAAGGAAACACACGATCCACGTACTTGTTCCTGATTGGCTAGCTGGAGGGAGTCACTCGAAAGGGCTTGTGAGCTGTAGTATGCCCAATCAGGAAGAAGCACACGGATCGTGTGTTTCCTCCCAGCGCTTCTGAGCCGTTGGATCAGCGGTGTGTTTCTTTCGCTTGATCCAATGGCTCCCAAGCTCTCGAAGGAAACACACGATCCGCGTACTTGTTCCTGATTGGCTAGCTGGAGGGAGTCACTCGTAGAGGCAGGAGCACTATCGCGACCACTTCGTAAGCCATGCGACCCTATATATAGCCCACCTCCTCAGACAGGTTACTCACTCACACAAAACATTCCAGCGTCACTCGGAGAGGCATCTTTGGGCAACCAGCGGCAAGACGTCTCTGATGACCTGTGACCGTTCCAAACGGTTGCAGATCATCAGAGATGTCTTGCCGTACGGTTGTAGAACATCAGAGACGTCTTGCCGTACGGTTGTAGAACTCATATATTCTACCTTGTGCTAAAACACAAAACATTCGGGTTCCCTAGCTATGCCCGACACTGAATGCAACGACATTCGACCGTGAATCAGTGTCGGGCTGTAGCTAGGAGAAACCGTGTGTTTTGTTTCCCAGGTTACTCACTCATATATTCTACGTTGTGCTCAAACACAAAACATTCGGGTTCCCTAGCTATGCCCGACACTGAATGCAACGACCACTGGATTTTTTTGGTTCCCTAGCAGTCGAAAGGGGGTAGCAAAATGAATTTTTTTGGTTGTGGAGAGGGACTAGGGTTTCACCGAAGCGGGGATCAGCGGTGTGTTTCTTTCGAGCGCTTGTGAGCCCTTGGATCAGGAAGAAGCACACGGATCGTGTGTTTCCTTCATGCGCTTCTGAGCCGTTGGATCAGCGGTGTGTTTCTTTCGAGCGCTTGTGAGCCGTTGGATCCAGAAGAAGCACACGGATCATGTGTTTCCTTCGTGCCACCGTTTCCCGCCCAAATATTTCCCGCCACCGTTTTCCGCCCAAATATTTCCCGCTATCGTTCCCGCCACCGTTTCCCGCCAAATGCCGCCACCGGTAGTTCTATATAACCCAGTCGAAGGTAGGCATGGTACTCACTTGAGCGCAAGCATGGTGTGTATTGGTCCTTGCGAGAAGTGTGTGTCTGGGTTTCACATTTCCGCATCCGAGCATCTCGCTAGGCTTTCAAGCAATTTGAAGGTAGATGGTAGGGTAGTTCCAATTGAAGAAATTTTGCACACTGAGAGTCATCTCGCTTCACTCGGGGCGAAGCTATGCCGCGATGGGTTTCCGTATAGGACCCCGCTCCAAATTCGTGCAGAAATGCTCAGGCTTGCTGATAAGTTTGACAGGAAAGTTACGAATAGTCCGTTCTACCGAACTGAAGCTGACCGTGATTCGTACGGTCGTTCCTGTCTCTGGGTAGTTGACAGCGATGATGACGACGATTTCATGCCGTCGTCAAAGGAAAGGAGGGTTGAAGCACTGAGCAAGAAGGCTGAAGCTTCGTCCAAGGGCAAAGGCAAGAAGGCAGAATTTTCGTCAAAGGGCAAGGGTGGCAGCACACGCACGGCATAGGGTGGAGAAGTTTGTTAGTTGTTCATGATTGTTGTAATTTGTTCTACATGCATGTTTACTTGTTTCTTAGTCAATTATGTATCGGCGGTTCAAGAATGTTCTCTGTGTAATTTATGTTGTCACTGTAATTTGCATGGTTTGTTTAATATCAATGCGAAAAGTAGTTCAAAGGGGGTAGAAAAGTAGTCGAAAGGCCGGTCACACCTCGGAGTCCCGAGATCAACAGAATCTTGGGCACACTAAAATCTTGCAAACTTACACTAAAACCATGCAGAAGCAAAAATTCCATCAACAGGGGCTGCAGTGCATTCAAGAATTGGAGTGACTCCCTCCAGCTAGCCAATCAGGAACAAGTACGCGGATCGTGTGTTTCCTTCGAGAGCTTGGGAGCCGTTGGATCAAGCGAAAGAAACACACCGCTGATCCAACGGCTCAGAAGCGCTGGGAGGAAACACACGATCCGTGTGCTTCTTCCTGATTGGGCATACTACAGCTCACAAGCCCATTTCTCAGTATATATATGTAGTCATGGCCTCCATTGGCATAGCACATCTAAACTGATATCTGATCCCTCATCACTCTCCCATGGCTTCCACCGTACCCACTCTAACCTACTCGGAGGCGGAGGCGCTTTGCGCCTCGAACTACCCCTGCCCACCCGGCTACGACGTCCCCACCGGCTGGAGGCTGAGCACCGGAGGCGTGCCAGTCCCTCCTGTCCCTCAAGGTTTGGCGCGCCGGGCGGCCATCACGAACCACTACTACCTCGAGCTCACTCCGGAGCAGCGGATGGATTCCCGCTGGCATCCAGACTATCGCCCAACTTGGGACGCCTTCTTCATCGAAAGGCGTGAGAAGGCGCTCGCCAGGTACGAGGAGGACCGCCCGCGTCCTTCGAACTTCAACGAGGCCGGCCGTCGGCTGTGGTGGGCCGGCCGGACTCTCAAGAGGGTCATGGACTACATCACGGCCGGTGATAACCCCCGCCTGCGCTACCCTCAATCACAGTCCAGGAGACAACCCCCGTCAACGACTACATCACGGCCATCCGACGACAGCGACGACGACGACGGCGACTACGACGACTACACCCACGAGTATTATAGGCCTAGGCAAGAGTATGACTAACCTGAGCCACATCACTGGTTAGGACAAAATGGTTTGTTGTCATTCGTCTATGTACCCAAGTTTGTTGTCATTCGTCTATGTACCCAAGTTTCTTGTTATTCGTCTATGTACCCAAGTTTGTTATTCGTCTATGTACCCAAGTTTGTTGTCATTTGTCTATGTACCCAAGTTTGTTGTCATTTGTCTATGTATCCAAGTTTGTTGGCGGGAGATACGATGGCGGGAAGCAATTTCACGAGAAAGATGGCAGGATAAACAATGCGTGGAGGTACATGGAAAACCAATATCCACCCCAACACTTGCAATAATATCTACACACATGCGATAACACAAACCAAGATTCGCATATAATACTTCCGAGAGACAAGATTCGCGACGTTATTTTATGTGGGTGGAGACCGCTATTCGGCGTAGCTATATACATATAGAAATGAATAAAAACATATTAAATTTAATTGAGAGTAATAAATAGATACATAAAAATGAAGATTAGGGTAAAAATGAATAAAAATGGTAGAGGCCTGTGCCGACGGCTTTGCCGTCGGCACAGAGTGCCGTCGACGTCACCTCATATTCTGTGCCGACGGCTTCCTGTGTCCCGATGGTGGCCGTCGGGATAGAATGTCTGTGCCGACGGCCGTTTCTATGCCGACGGACTTGTCGACGGCTGGTCCTGGTACGCCCCTGTGCCGACGGCCCCGATAAATAGCCGTCGGCACAGGTTCTGGCCGTCGGCACTGTTAGCCATTCCTATAGTGCTCATCGCCTGCCTTTACTTTCTATAAACTTGGTTTCTTTTCCGGTAAACTAGTTTCTACTGCATTCAGTTCTACAACGACTACTTAAATTAGTAGTTCGCCTAGATCGATCAGTTTAAACTGCGGTCAAAGTCATTAGGGTGTCAAAAAGTTGATGGAATGGAACAACACTACTACATCTACATGCATGTGTGCCTAACTAGGAGAGGACAAGTTGACACTCTGAGACTGATTGAACCCATTCTAACTAATCTGACTTTTCAATTCTTCAGTTCACACCGACTAACAGAAAGTAGAATGCAGTGAATCTATCTGGAAAGAAGTGGTAATTTTGTACGTATGTGTGAGTGTGACAATGCATCTGCAGGGGTGCGACGCGTCCGTGCTGCTGAGCGACACGGCCACCTTCACCGGAGAGCAGGGGGCCGCCCCGAACGTGGCGTCCATCAGAGGCTTCGGCGTCATCGACGACATCAAGGCGCGGGTCGAGACTCTGTGCCCGCGGACCGTCTCCTGCGCCGACATCCTCGCCGTCGCTGCACGCGACGGAGTCGCCGCCGTAAGCTCCTCGGCCATGGCTATGCTTGTGATCAGTTAATTAACTAACTAATGAATTAACTTCCGAGTTCTTGGCTTTGCAGCTGGGAGGGCCTTCGTGGAACGTTCGTCTGGGGAGGAGGGACTCAACGACGGCTAGCTTGGATCTTGCCAATAACGACATTCCACCGCCGTTTTTCGACGTCGCCAACCTCACCGCCAACTTCGCCGCCAAGGGGCTCAGCGTGACCGACTTGGTCGCCCTCTCCGGCGCCCACACGATCGGGCTGGCACAGTGCCAGAACTTCAGGGACAGGCTCTACAACGAGACAAACATCGACCCCGGGTTCGCGACGGCGCTCAAGGCGAACTGCCCCCGACCAACCGGCTCCGGCGACTCCAACCTTGCGCCGCTGGACACGACAACGCCTACCTCGTTCGACAATGCCTACTACAGGAACCTGCAGTCCCAGAAGGGGCTCCTGCACTCCGACCAGGTGCTGCTCAACGGCGCCGGTAGCCGTCGCACTCGCAGCCTGGTCCGGACGTACGCGTCCGCGCCGTCGCGGTTCAACAGGGATTTCGCGGTGGCCATGGTGAAGATGGGAAACATCAGCCCGCTCACCGGTGCTCAGGGTCAGATCAGGCTCAGTTGCTCCAGGGTGAACTAAAGCTGATGTACCGAGTACATACAGTCCGACTATCCGAGTGATCAAACGGCGACCATAATAAGGCTGTGCCATATGTTGTGAGACGTACGTGTGCCATATCTTGGTTTCTTGGATCGCCATCGAGCTTGGTAGATGAGAGTGTAGTCTCAATGGTCTTCCTCAAAACGTGTGATTATTTCCTTTCAATGCATCGTTTCTCCATTTCTCATAACTTATGGCTATGTCTTGTGTTCCACAAATCTCCTGCCTGAGCTTCATGCATATTCGTGTTGGATAATTAAGCAAGTTCATAAATAATTCCATAAGTAAATCATGATTAAATAAAGTAAACTACCATTGTATATAAGTCTAATATACTAAATGCATTACACAACATGATTAACGAAAACATGTAATCACAAAACATGTTTAACCAGTAGATTAGAATACGCTGCACATACTAATCAGTTGTAAACGAAGTCACGCATAGTCGATGTAGTAGTGATATCATTGAAGATGGCGGGAAGCAACACCGCCCTGATTTGGACGGTAGACGACTCGTGATGAAAAAACTAGCAGTCGCGCGAAGCTCTTCCAAAAAACCTAATTCACCCTCTTTCATACAAAATTAATTATAAGGGCGAGTGGGTCACGAGACATGCTCTCCCATTCGTCGGTGCACGCCGATGTTCAGGATGGGGTAGACTACGACGGCATCGCAAGCACTCAGAGGAGGCAGAAACCTATAGGGCGTGTTTGGTTACCCGCAAAGAGTTGTGCCATGCCCCGTGGATGCAAAAACGTGTGTTTGGTGGGCTGCCCAGGTTTCACGTTGTTACATAGCACGAAATTCAAAACACTCTTGGGCCAGACCCTGGAGGAACAACCGATTTGTCCGTTTTTCCACAGCCACCCTCGCGTAGTGCATTTTGTGCACTATTTGCTGCACACATTGGCTGGCTGGATAAGAACCCTCTGCTCTGCTCACCTCCCTTACGCTGCGTCACTTAGGTGCTCTCTAATCTACACATAATTATCTCTCACTTCCTTCTTGTTCTTCAAAGTATCACGCTATTATCACAAGGTGTTGGATAAAAGTTTGATGTCTATACGGACAAACCGAGTGAAAAACTTTTCAATATAGTGTAATTGCATTAACGTAATATCACTATCATCTTTAATAAGTTTAATATTAGAATCGTATCAACTCCTTCCAGATCTTTCGAGTGAATCTTTTTCAAAATTGACTTGACCACATTTATCACAAATCACGGTTCTAACAAAGATCAATATTTCGTCCACATACAAGTATAATATTATATATTCACCCCCACCATGGCTATAGTAAACACATCTTTAAATCTCATTAATGACCACAAGTTAAAGTTCTATAAAAATTCTCATGTCATTATCCATACACAGTTTTTAGTGCACACCTTTCTTTTTTTATATTTTATGACAAACACATCAGACTGATCTATATAGATATCCCTCTTCCAACTCTTCGTTAATACAAGTTGTCTTCACGTCCATTTGATGAACGATAGAACCATTAGACATAGCCAGAACATGGTGTACTCGAATGGTGGTTAGTCTAGCGATAGGTGAATAGATGTAAAAATAATCTCCACCTTCTCTATGAGTGTAGCCCGTGGTCACAATTTTTGTCTTGTCCTTCTCAATAGTCCATCACGGCCTATGATTTTTCTAAGCACCCACTTACAACCCAAGGGTTTACAACCATTGGTTCGCTCCGATAGTTCACAACTCTCATTCGATAAAATCGATTCCATCTCATTGTGTACAACTTCTTTCCAGCCATCTGCTTCTGTAGATGCATGTTCCTAGAAATAGGCATGTGAGTATTGTCCACAAGGTATATAATGAAATTATCACCAAGAGATTTTTAACCCTCTACCTCTTACACTCTTTGAAGTTTCATTGTCATCTTTCTCAAGGGGCTTTCTCATGTGTTTTTTAATAATAACTACATGTACTAGATTCATCAAATATCTCAGAAGAAATTCTAACATTACTATGCATATCTTCATAGGAAAAATATTCTAAAAATGCATTCATCACGAGATAAAATTATAGTATCAACATGTAAAATCAGGTAACTGAGATTTAACTACCAAAATATATAGGCATTGCCCCGAATACGCAATCCACTATCTTTGGTCCGAGTTTGTACTTCTTGGAGATTGGTATGTTGGCTTTCACCAATCATTTCAAAGTGGGCAAACAATAAATATGGTTTCCTACCAAGTCCCAACCCACTCCTCATAAGGGGTTTTCTCTTTATAATTGTTTCAACTCAATGCAGGGCATGAAATGAAGTCAATAGAGCCTCCCCCATCATGCCTTATCTAGATAAACTAGTAGTGTCCAACATTGCATTCACCAAATCGGCCAACATGCTATTTTTCCTCTTGGCAACTCCGATTAATTGGGGTGAATAGGAAGGCGTCATCTCATGAATAATACCGTGTTTCCAACAAATTCATGAAATATTATTGGGAAAATACTCTACACCATGATCCGACCTAAATCGATTGATCTTTCTTGCTGGTTGGTTTTTAATTTCAGCCTTATAGATTTTAAAATAGTCTAATACCTCATCTTTCGTTAGCGAAAAATAAAACTGGCATAATGTAGTAGCATCATCAATCAACGTCATGGAATATCTTTTTCCAATTTTTATCAACGCACCATTCATCTCGCATAGATCAGAATGTACGACTTCTAGAGGTGCCATGCAAAAAAATTGTACTACTGTAATATCATTGCAGTATTTTCATTCTACGAAGTGTCAAAACTGTACAAAAACATCACAACATCTTGAAAAGCCAGTGCAGAAAAAATGTCCTTGTGCAAAAAATCTTGACATGCCACAACAAATTCTAGAAGAAAAATCCAAAAAAGGTAGCATGTGACCCAATGTAACCGAATCGCGTGAAACCATTTATTGCATTGAAGCAACATTTGGAGCAACACCGAATCTTTTTGCAACATCTAGCTTGTGTATTTGCAGCAAAACACACAACTTTGTGCATTTTGCACACATGCATGGAACATCGAATAATTGTGAAAAATCCTAGCGCGTATAGCATAAACCCGAGATTAGCGCATCATCTTGCTCGTTTCTTCGCAGCAAAGCACACACACCAGTTTGAAACAACTGAAAAGCAGACATGCTTCATCGGATATTGCGAAGAACTAAACTTTTACCAGAGCACTGCCCTCACCAGATTGTGCTCGATGACAACGAATCCAACTTGTCAGATCGACACTCGAGTCAAATCAAGCACCCCTAAACCCGCTCTTGGAACCCAATCTTCTCGAGCTCGAAACCGACATCGACCTCGATTTTTATCCATGAGGTCATCAATGGTCGTAGCTATCAACCTTGGCAGAGGAGGAGTAGGGATGAGGGACGGGGACGTGGAGGGGGAGGGAGGAGAGGACGCTGGATCAGTAGGCAAGCCGCATAGTGGTGCACATACACACATAATCTACTACATAAATAGTGAATGCCGTGAGGCCAAACAAATTTTCCCCAAACTGAAACTTCTTCCAACGTTAGAGTACATGAACACCTTGTTTCTTTTGAACGAAATACATGGACTACTTATATGCACGTACACGTTGCCGAATAAGGACCCGGTAGGCGGGAGCCTGGAAAATCCAGTTAATTAACAAAACATGACTAAACACATGCAACACCCTATCTGCAGACTAGTATTCTCTCCAATTCGTTCTCCACTTGCGTGCATGGATGCATGTCGTGATCATTCGATTAATGAAATCAGCTATCAGTACAAGTAGTCCATGTACAGAGTTTCAGGCCAAGAGCGGGACCTCTAGTCCCGGTCCGAACGGGACCTCTAGTCCCGGTCCGTATTACGAGTCGGGACTAGAGGTGTCTCGCACGGCAGGGCCATGTGCGGGAACCTCTAGTCCCGGCTCGTAATACGGACCGGAACTAGAGGTCCTCTGTTGCTATAAAAGCAGCCCCTGCTCACCCCTCTTCTCTGTTTTTTTTCCATTCTATAAGGTGAGAGGTGTGTGCTAGTTTGTTGTTTCTTCCTATGCATAAGAGGTGTTCGATGAAATGCCCGAGCTAGCCAGCTTTGTTCTCCTTTGTTCTTCACCACCGAGCTCGAGTTTATCCCCATTTTATTGAAGTGTTCCAAGAGGTTAGCAACTAAACCCTTTCATCTTTATTAATAATTTTAGCATCGTGATTGCATTTGACATACTTACATAATGCAGATGAGCCATCCATAGATGTACGCTGACCGACGCTCTAACGAGTACATGCAAGGCGTGCGTTCTTTTCTCAACGTGGCTGAGGCAAACACGCGAATGGTTTTATGTGTTGTCCATGCCGTAACTGTCGGAATGTGAAGGATTACTCTTGCTCACAAACCCTTCACATCCACCTGATTCAGTTTGGTTTCATGTCCGGCTATAATTGTTGACCAAGCACGGAGAAAGAGGGGTTATGATGGAAGACAACGAAGAAGAAGAGAACGATGACAACTACATGTGCCCTGAATACGGTGGTAATGCAAGGGGGAAGCTGAAGATGAAGAGGTACCAGATGAGCCTATCATAGATGATGATTTACGTCGGGTCATCGTTGATGCACAGACCGAAGCAGAAAGTGCACTTGAGAAGTTGAAGTTGGAGCGCATGTTAGAGGATCACAAAAAAAAGTTGTACCCAACTTGCGAAGATGGCAACACAAAGCTCGGTACCACACTGGAATTACTGCAATGGAAGGCAGAGAATGGTTTATCTGACAAGGGATTTGGGAATTTACTGAAAATAATGAAGCAAAAGCTTCCAAAGGATAACGAATTGCCTGACAGTACGTACGAAGCAAAGAAGGTTCTCTGCCCTCTAGGATTAGATGTGCAGAAGATACATGCATGCATTAATGACTGCATCCTCTACCGCGGTGAGCAGTACGAGAATATGAATGAATGCCCGGTATGCGGTGCATTGCGGTATAAGATCAGACGAGATGACCCTGGTGATGTTGAGGGCCAGCCCCCCAGGAAGAGGGTTCCTGCCAAGGTGATGTGGTACGCTCCTATAATACCACGGTTGAAACGTTTGTTCAGAAACAAAGAGCATGCCAAGTTGTTGCGATGGCACAAAGAAGACCGCAAGAACGACGAGATGTCGAGACACCCGGCTGATGGGTCGCAGTGGAGAAAAATCGATAGAGAGTTCAAGGAATTTGCACGTGACGCAAGGAACTTAAGGTTTGGTCTAAGTACGGATGGCTTTAATCCTTTTGGGGAGCAGAGCAGCAGTCATAGCACCTGGCCTGTGACTCTATGTATCTATAACCTTCCTCCTTGGTTGTGCATGAAGCGGAAGTTCATTATGATGCCAGTGCTCATCCAAGGCCCGAAGCAACCCGGCAACGACATTGATGTGTACCTGAGGCCATTAGTTGAAGAACTTTTACAGTTGTGGCGTGATGAAGGGGTACGTGTGTGGGATGAGCACAAACAGGAGCCATTTGACCTACGAGCGTTGTTGTTTGTAACCATCAATGATTGGCCTGCTCTTAGTAACATATCAGGACAGTCAAACAAGGGATACAATGCATGCACGCACTGTTTAGATAAGACTGAAAGTATATATTTAGGTAACAAGAATGTGTACCCGGGGCATCGTCGATTTCTTCCAAGGCAGCATCCCGTAAGAAAGAAAGGCAAGCATTTCAAAGGTGAGGCAGATCACCGGACGAAGCCACCCTCCCTACTGGTGATGTTATATATGATATGGTCAAGGATTTAGAAGTAATCTTTGGAAAGGGTCCTGGCGGACAGTCTGTTCCGAATGACGCTAACAACCACGTACCCATGTGGAAGAAGAAGTCTATATTTTGGGAGCTACCCTATTGGAAACTCCTACAGGTCCGCTCTGCAATCGACGTGATGCACGTGACGAAGAATCTTTGCGTGAACCTGCTAGGCTTCTTGGGCGTGTATGGGAAGACAAAAGATACGCCGGAAGCACGGCAGGACCAGCAACATATGAAAGACCCAGACAACCTGCATCCAATGAAGACGGATAAAGGACGTCTAAGTCCTGCTAGCTACGCTCTTACCAAAGAAGAGAAGGAGATATTTTTTGAAGTCCTGAGCAGTATGAAGGTCCCGTCTGGCTTCTCGTCGAATATAAAGGGAATAATAAATATGGCAGAGAAAAAGTTCCAGAACCTAAAGTCTCATGACTGCCACGTGCTTATGACTCAATTGCTTCCGGTTGCATTGCGGGGGCTTCTACCGGAAAATGTTCGACTACCCATTGTTCAGCTATGTGCGTTCCTCAATGCAATTTCGCAGAAGGTAATCGATCCAGCCATTCTAGGAAGGCTACAGAAGGATGTGGTTCAATGTCTCGTTAGTTTTGAGTTGGTGTTCCCACCATCCTTCTTCAATATTATGACACATCTCCTAGTACACCTGGTCGAAGAGATTATCATTCTGGGTCCTGTATTTCTACACAATATGTTCCCCTTTGAGAGGTTCATGGGAGTCTTGAAGAAGTATGTTCATAACCGTGCTAGGCCAGAAGGAAGCATCTCCAAAGGCTATGGAACAGAGGAGGTCATTGAGTTTTGTGTTGACTTTATTCCTGACATTAAGCCGATTGGTCTTCCTGAATCGCGACATGAGGGGAGACTGAGTGGAAAAGGCACTCTAGGAAGGAAATCAACAATATGTAGGGACGGGCATTCTTTCACACAAGCACACTACACAGTTCTACATAATTCCAGTTTGGTGGCTCCGTATATCCAGAAACACAAGAATATTGTACGCTCCAACAACCCGGGGATGGATGACTCCTTGATTACAAAGGAACACATGGAGAATTTTGGCGGTTGGTTGCAAACACATCTCAACAATGACAACACTGTCTCAGATGAGCTGTACTTGTTGTCTAGGGGACCATCTTCGACTATTTGGACTTTCCAAGGGTACGAGATAAATGGGAATACATTTTACACGATCGCCCAAGATAAAAAGAGCACCAACCAAAACAGTGGTGTCCGCTTTGATGATTCAACAAACAACAATGGGCGAAAGGTCACATATTATGGTTACATAGAGCATATATGGGAACTTGACTATGGACCTTCTTTTAAGGTCCCTTTGTTCTGGTGCAAATGGTTCAACCTGAAAGGCGGCGGGGTAAAGGTAGACCCATTGTACGGAATGACTACAGTGGATCTCAAGAATCTTGCGTACGACACCGAACCATTCGTTCTAGCCAATGATGTGGCTCAGGTTTTCTATGTGAAGGACATGTCTACCAAACCGAAAAAAAGAAAAGATAAGCAAGCGAATACATCAGCCGATGAGCCAAAGCGCCACATAGTTCTTTCAGGGAAAAGAAACATCGTGGGAGTGGAGGACAAGACAGACATGTCAGAAGATTACAATAAGTTTCATGAAATTCCGCCCTTCAAAGTGAACACTGACCCAAGCATCAAGTTAAATGATGAAGATTGTCCATGGTTACGGCGCAATCAGAATAAAGGGACACACACGAAGAAAAAGTGAAGACTAGATAGGGATGTTGTTGGTGATGTGTAATAATGTATTAAACTTTTATGTAACTGTATTCTGAAAACTCTAAACACTGAAGAGAACAAAACACACGGTTTCCCTGCATACAGCCCAACGGTGGCTCGTGAGTGCCGCATATCAAATGCACCGTTGGACGTATGCAGGGAATCCGAATGCTTCGTATACCAAAATGAACTACAATGAGTAGACACTGAGTGCTGAACATGTCCGGAGGGGGGCTATATATAGGGTCATGTGGCTCACGAAGTGGTCGTGATAGTGCTGATCCAACAGCTCACAAGCCCTCAAAAGAAACACACCCCTGATCCAACGTCTCACAAGCGCTTGAAAGAAACACATGATCCGTGTGCTTCTTTAGTCCCGGTTGGTGTTACCAACCGGGACTACAGGCGGGCTTTGCGGACACGACTCGTGTGAGTCACGTGTCCTCCCCAGCGTTGCCCTGGCCACGTGTCCAACCCTAGCGCTGCCCTGGTCACGTACGTGTCCTACCCCAGCGCTGCCCTGGTCACACGTGTCCTACCCCAACGCTGCCCTGGTCACACGTGTCCTCCCCCAGCGCTTTGCCCTCGAGATCTATATGTAGTATTGTCCCCGACGGGGTAAATCCTAAGCCACGAAGGCATCGTATCCACGAGCTGGATCCGCCACCCCCGCCACAGCGCCTTCTGGACCAGGTTGATCGTGCTCGGCAGAGAACGCTTGGGCGCTACCGCAGGAGCCTATCCCGCCGTATGCCCACGAGTCCGGCGTGGAGAGGAATGCCCTGCTACCGGCCTCCTGCTCCGGTGCCGGAGGAGGTGCGGAGGACGTACGAGCGCGCGTGGTCCGACGTCCCTGACCCCGACGAGGATGCGTACGCCGCAGGGGTGGTGTGGGGATCCGCGGCCGCATATGGCGACTTGGCCGCCGCACCTCCGCCAGCCGCCGCCGCACCTCCCGACGAGGAGGAGGACGATGACCACGACTTCGACTAGAGCGACCATGGGGAAGAGGACGGCGGGCCGCAGATGCAGGAGGCCATTGAAGCCTCCTTGCAGTCCGTCCGTGATGACCGTGTCCAGCGAGACAGGACTTCCTGCCAGCTCAAGGCGAAGGAGGCTTCCGAGCTGGCTTGGGCGCTGAAAGATTCATCCTCCATGGCTCGTGCCCTATGCCGCAAACGTGCGCGCGAGAACCAGGCGGCCGCGAACGGGGCTGGCTCCTCCCGCCGTTCCCCCTATCCTACGGCCTCCGATCCAGCAAGTCCGTTTATGTAGTAATGTAACTGTTAGTGATGTGTACTAATGTATCCTTTTATGTAACTGTGTGGGATGTTGTTAAAGATGTTTTTAAAATAAAGAGATGATTATTACAAATTCAAACAATATTAGTTAATGCATTTTTTAATTGAAAATGGAAAAATGGTTAATAGTTTGAATAGTTAGAATAATTATTTTAGAAAACAGAAAATGGTTTTGGATTAGTTATTCAAATTCAAACACTTTTCATGTTGAAATTTTTGTCAGATTCAAAAGTATGCACAAGTTATTCAAATTCATATTCAAACACTTTTCAAATTCACACTTTTGGGCATTTGCGCGCTAAAATTCAAAATTTGGCCCTTGAACGCAAAAAACAGACCTCTAGTACCGGGTGGAGCCACCACCCGGGACTAGAGGTGCATTTGCGCGCGCTGGGGGTTGCATCTGCGAAAACACCTCTGGTCCCGGGTGGTGGCTCCACCCGGTACTAGAGGTTACCCTCTAGTACCGGCTCGTGGCTCCACCCGGGACCAGAGGTCCCTGGGTATAAATACCCAGGCCTCCATCCCGGCCCGAGCCACGACCCGGGAGAAAATCAAATCGCGGCGAAGCCCTAGCCATTTTTCTCCTCGCGCCGCCGCCGCTGCTGCCGTCCTCCGCACCCGCGCCTCCTCGATCCGCCGCCCGCGCCCTCTTCCGCGCCCGCCGCCATCGCCTCGTCCGCCGCCCGAGCCCGCTGCCCGAGCCCTCCGCCGCGCAGCCCTCCGCCTCCGCCGGGTGGCCCTTCGCCTCCGCTGCGTCGCCCTCCGTCGTCGTCGCTCCGCCTCTCCTCCTCTGCCATGCCCGGCCTCCTCCACACCGCCTCGCCCTCCTCCTCCACGTCCTCGACGGCGGCCGGCGACCTCGCCCTAGCCTCCTCCGGCCGAAATCCTAGCAAGGTGAGGATTTTTATTATTATTGTTTTTTTAGTGTTAGAAATTTAGTGTTGAAATTTAGTGTAGATTTGCTAAGTGTAGAAAATTAGTGTTAGAAATTTTAGAAATTTAAATTTGCTAAGTGTAGATTGAAATTTGCTAAGTGTAAATTTTGCTAAGTGTAGATTTAAATTTGCTCAGTGTAAATTTAAATTTGCTAAGTGTAAATTTGCTAAGTGTAGATTTAAATTTGCTAAGTGTAGATTTTGCTAAGTGTAATTTTTTGTTTTATACCCCACTGTGTTTTTAGTTTATTGTTCTCGGCGACGATATCTCTGTTGGATCAGAGGGGCGATGTCCGGGACTGGGCTCCGCCGGGCTGGCACTGGGAGGTGTTACCTTCCGGGCGTAGCTTAGTTAGGAATCCGGGTGACGCCGTCGACCCGGATCTTCTTTGGTGCCGGTCGAGTGGGCCACGCTCGGTGCAGAGGGAGCCGGCCCCCGAGGAGGTGGTACGTCGCCGTATCACGGAGGAGGACGAGCACGTCCGTCGCTAGATGTATTTGTTGGATACGCCAGCGGTGTATGACAGTAGATGGTCGATTCTTCATATGGTTCCTTCTCACGTGAGTTATGACCCTGTGATGGTTCCTGTTCTTTGGATGCGCAGCGCCGGCCGCTCAGCACCCCGCGGCATAGGACCCGGTCGTAGTTAGTTTGAGAGGTTAATGCATGTGAGAGGAAGATGTATTATTGATATTATTCGTGATTTATTTAGGGTTAAATAAAAATGGACCCGAGCTATGTAACTGGATTAAATAAAGATGTATGAGCGATACTTTTGCATATTTGTAAAGTTCCCTACTTTCACTAGTGGGAAAAGGTCTATCTGTGGCGCACGTTTTTAGAATTTTGTGGCGCACCCGCCAAATTGCTGGGTGCGCCACAGAATTCTCGCCACTATTTTTTTTTTTGTGGCGCACCCAGCCCGTGCGCCACAGAAATATGAAAATTCTGTGGCGCACCCCATTGCATGCGCCACTAAAAGTGTTTTTCAGGTTTAAAAAAAATAAAAAATACGACATATACAAAGTCGTATACGTCGTCCGCCGCCACCGTGGTCAGCTCCGGCGTGGAGTCCGGCGACCCCGCCAACAGCGAGAGCTTCATCTTGCTCGGGGCCCGGCCTTGAGCTCCCGCGCCCTGCTCGCAGTTTGGGAGGAGGAAGATGAGGCCGTCCTCGTCGCCATGGTCAACCCGCGCCGCCGCGACGGTTGCTCCGCCCCGTCCGTGTCTCCGCGCCATCCGCACGTCTCCGCGGCCGCGCCGGGCCGCCCTCGCCGTGAACGTTGCCGGGCCTCGCCGTGCTGGCCGACGCGGAAGACCTCGCCGGGGTACTTGAGCGCGGCGCCGGCCGCGTCGAGGTGCTAGGGGAGGGCCCCGGTGTGGACCATTGGCTCGAGCGGGCAGGGGCTCGCCGGCCCTCGTGCGCACCTGCAGGTCGATGACGGCGGAGCTGCTTCTGGCCGGCTGTCGTCGGCGCGGCGAGAAGGATTTGTTCTAATGACAGAGAAGAGAGATAAGGGAGAGAGAGCTGCGTGCTTGGATCGGCGTGGGTGCGTGCGTGCTAGTGTGTGGCCAGGAACGAGATGTGTGTGGCTAGCGTGAAGAGAGATAAGGGAGAGAGAGAACGAGCTGTGTGTGGCGTGGTACGTGTCGTGCCTGTGTGTGGGCCCAGGTTTGACCAGATTCTGAGATCTAGGATTAACTGCTATCTTTCTGTGGCGCACAACACTTGGTGCGCCACAGAAATACACAATTCTGTGGCGCACGGGACTGGGTGCGCCACAGAAATCCTGTTTTCTGTGGCGCACGCGGCGCACGTGACTGCGTGCGCCACAGAAATGTGTATTTCTGTGGCGCACGAAACTGGGTGCGCCACAGAAATTTTGTTTTCTGTGGCGCACCCAGCCCCGTGTGCCACAGAAATGTGTATTTCTGTGGCGCACGTCATTTTCGTGCGTCACAGAATTGCAAAATTCTGTGGCGCACTCAGAAATGTGCGCCACAAAAAATATTTCTGTGGCGCACCAATTAAGGGTGCGCCACAGAATGCTAACCTACCTATGAGCCTTTTTCTACTAGTGTTTGAATTATTCTGCTAATGCTAACATTGCTTTATCTTTCTTTTGTATTAGTTAAGCAATGGATGCAAATGTTCCCTTCGTAAATAGAGAAGGGGAAGAAGAGATCTTCTCCATGATGCGGCAACCCGCGGATGGAGCTAAAAACGGTAGAGCAGAAGATGGCTCACAATTTTTTAACGAGTCCGGTCCGGGAATGGAGCCGGAAGGAAGCAACGGAGCGCAAACTAGCAAGGAGTGCGATGACGAATCGCAAATTGATGGACCCCCGCCGTCTGGCGAGGTATATTAAGCCTATGTTGATCAAATGCAATAACTGATTTGTATATATATGTATTAACAAATGTTTCTTATTTTTAGACCTCCGCATCGACGCAATCTAGTAACGAGGCCATGCCAAAGGGTTGACCGCAGATGCACATCTCACAATTGAGGTCATCTCTGCAGATGGCAAACCGTTGGAGCCCAAGGCGAACGCAGGTAAGTTTGTGCATCAATGCGGAGTTGTTGTTAGGGACAATGTTCCGATCAGCATTCAGGAATGGATTGAGCAAAAAAACTTAGAGGGAGCTAGTTATGTCAGCGACAGAACTAAAGATGTGCTTTGGGACAAGCTCAGAGCAAAGTTCACCCTACCGGTGTTGGATTGTCCCGAAAAGACAGAAGCCATGACGAAAAAAGTCAAGCATTTCGCTCTGAAGAAGATGGCTGAACAATTCAATAATTACAAGAACAGATTATACCGTGATTGGGTCTCGAAAAATAAAGTTCCAGATTTCACTGGAGCACTAGAGAGGCAGCGGGCTCACTGGAAGGCATTTCTGGAATACAAGGATTCAGAACTAGCCAAGCAAAGATCAAAAAAGAATAAGGAGAATGCAGGGAAAAAGAAATATCACCATAAGTTGGGGGGAGGTGGCTACGTAAGTGCCGAGCCTAAGTGGGATCTGATTGAGGCCGCTATGCGCGAAAAAGGGATCACTCCAGTTACAGATAACTGGCCCCATAGGGTCAGAAATTGGATGCTTGCTCATGGGGCGGAGTATGACGCATCAGGTGATCTAATAGTTGATGAAACGAAAGAAACTCCTATATCCCGGAAAGCAATTCTTGATGCAATCGCCGATGCTCGAGAGGAAGGTTTATTCCCGACAGAGAGAACGACGAGCTGACAAAGGGCCTCGGTAATAAAGAAAAAGGAGGACGAACACGAGGCAAGGGAGCTTCTGTGACGTGGAATGAAGGGTTTCCCGAGGACCGTGAATCTTATAGAAGCCGAGCAAGAGCAAGGAAGAGGAAGGAGCAGGAGGATTCAGACCGGTTGAGCAAAGTAGAAAGTATCATTAGCCAACAACAGAAGCAAATATATCAATTGCGCGAGCAAGCTTGTCAAGGGGCAACTCATCAGCTGCAGCAAGATAGTCAAGCAGGTGGTCCATCTCAACGGAAAAGCAGCGTGGCTTCCGCAGCGGTCGGTGCTGATGAGGCATCGAAGCAAACCTACCCCGTGGATTTTATCACTGAGAAGACAAGTTGTGAGCTACATGAGGCACTGAGAAACTTAACCGTGAAGGCGGCGGACGGCTATGCTTTAACTTGTGAATCTACAACACTGTATCGTGGCAATGAGATTCCAGATGGCTATGCTCGTGTCGGCGTGGATCAAGTTGAACCCGCATTTCAATCACTCGAGCTTTACATCCCTGGAGATGATGATGAGAGGACACTGGGAGATTGCCAGGGTAGACTCATTCTATGGCCCAAGAAATACATCGTGTTTCCAGGCTGGACGCCAAGGCCACCATCGCCTCCTCCGAGTCGAGATGACGGCAGTGACGACCACCACAACACGAGTCCATCTCGATCTCCGTCGCCGCCTCAGCCGACTCCGCCGCCGCCTCAGCCGACTCCTCAGCCGTCTCCGCGCCTCCGCCCACTAAGGCTAAGACCGCCCAAAAGTCTCTAGCCGACTCCTCAGCCGACTCGATGGGTTTCCGCCCAAACCCCAATACGAGCCCCTCCCAAAAGTACCGAAGGTTCCTCCCCCGAGACCTTACGACGTCGAGATGACTCCAGAGCAAGGCGCCGCGTGGCTGGCAGCCGACGCGAAAAGACAGATGGCGGAACTGGCTGCGAAAAGACAGCCCGCGCCAAAGCAAGTATTTACGGCAGAGCAAAAAAAGTGGGCTACGGAATTTCTTAGTCATCCATCGCAAATTGAGATAAATAGGCCAGATGACTATGCACGTTGTCTGAGGAGAACTCACCCCAACACGACGACAAGTAGTACCTCCAGCGGGAAAAGAACAAGAAGAGAGGTTGCCCAGCTCGGAGAGCAGTCAAAACAGTCCATCTCCCCGCTCAAGGTGGCCACTGATAAGGGCTCCGCGCGCGCGGCGGATTTAGCTTACCACGCGGAATTTGCTGCAGAACTTGGTATCTCACTTTCTCAACTGGAAGCAGAAGAGCTCCCCTCCCTTATGCCACCTGATAAATGGACCTGGGAATACGGGAAGTCTCTAGTGCCACCTGATCAGATCGAGAATCTACCAACACAAATGCTAAGACTGCATAACTGGTACATGGAAGTCACAAAGCTAGATCGAAAAGTGCTCCTTGTGCAAGTTACAGAGGAACATTTCAATGGTAAAGACGAGTTAACTATTTATCTTGAAGAACTCTATCAGTTATACCAGCTTGACGCCCTCGACTTGAGTATCGTCAGTACCTATTGTCTGTAAGTGATTCAATTCATTTATTTTCTAAAATAAAGTCTATAGCTCAGCTCGGTCATTGCCTGTTCTAATTATGCTCACTACGCTATTATGCAGAATGAAGAGTGATGAATGTGACAGAAAAAGAATCTATGAGATTGGGTTCGTTGACCCAACCCGAGTTAATGAAAATCTGCTACGGAACTACCACAAGGAAACGGTGGCCAACTTGTTTAGGTTCATAAAGAGGCAAGATTATAAAAGGAAGATATTGTTTCCTTACAACTTCAGGTAAGAGTGTTACTGTCTTGTACACATTAGTTTTTGCTTACTCGATGTTAAGTGTAACTGATTAGTTACTGACATATATAAACGTGCGCAGCGACCATTACATTCTGCTAATCATTGAAGTTGATGATGCAAAAGTTGAAATCTTCGACTCATTGGCGTGGCCCCAAGAGAAGTACCAACATATTAAAGATGTGCTCCAAGGGTATTTTCAATCATTATCGTACTATATCGGTCTCTTTTGTTCAATTCCTGAGATATCAAGTAACTAATTAATAACTCATTTATTCATTTGTTTGCCGGGCAGGATTTGGAAAGATTTCATAAAGATGACATCTGGTGATTTTAAAGAGGAGCTTAGTTTTGTTAATGCCAAGGTAAGTAGTACGAGCTAGGTTCGCGCATCTCTTTAATTCAAATTTCAATACCATCATACCATGCTTGATTATTATTTGATTGAAATCTATTCTCGTAAAGTACTGTGAAACTGGGACCAATTTGTGTGGATACTACGTCTGCGAGTGGATTCGCCGGGAGGTCTCTGAGCGGAACCCATCGACATTTATAGAAGTAAGTGAACAAATATATTCACAGTTTTATTTTATTACCATCAATTGTGTTGAGTGTCATTCATAATTTCTGTTATGATGATTGATATGCATATTGATCTCCTTCTTTTATAGATGGATAGAATGCGGAGGGACCTGCAACCAAAGGACCGCTTTCGACCAATTCAAGAGGAAATTGCGGATTTTTGATGAACTATGTCATAAACCCAAAGGGAAAATACAATGCCACCGAATAGACGGGCTCTAGTCCCGGCGATGATCATGTAATCGAATAGACGACGGGCTCTAGTCCCTGTTTTATATGATCTCTATGTAATTAATCGAATAGACGGGCTCTAGTCCCGGTTGTGATCTCCATGTAATCAATTAAAAATGATCGAATTCTCATAAAGATTTCTTTTATGAATATTTTGATATGCTATATGTATTTTTCTGATTTATAATTAATTAACCATATATTTTGCAAGATTAATCATAATATTCAATAGGGAAACAAGAAAACCAGAAGCCGCCACGTGGGAGAATCTCTAGTCCCAGGTTGTATTACCACCCGGGACTAGAGGTCCTCTGCCACGCGCTCTGCCCAGGCCCCGCGTGGAGCTCTCTAGTACCGGGTCGTAAGCCACCCGGGACTAGAGGGGGAGCCTCTAGTCCCGAACCCGGCGTCCCGGGTGGGAATCCGGTACCAGAGGCCCCTGCCACCCGGGACTAATGCTCCTGTTTCTAGTAGTGTGCACATCATCATCAGCATTGCCCAAACCATCTCTGCCATTGACTTCATAATTATCGTTGCTCAAATCATCACGGTTGTCGGCAAAGATTGCTGGTTGTTGTTCACCGTGTTTTGACCAACATGTGTACGATTCCATAAATCCCCTCAAAATTATGTGTTCTTCTATCTTATGTCTTCTTCGCCACAAGACTTCATTCTTACAGATAGCACAAGGACAAAACATTTTCGGTTCATTACTTTCTAGCATGTGTTGCGAAGCCCTGTCCAAGAATTCAACCACACCTTGTGAGAATTCAGGACTCGTGCGACTACTGTACATCCAAGCTCGATCACGATCCATCTAGTAAAATGGCAAACTACAGATGTAAGATTTAGACTCCGCGCTCCTAAATCAAAATAATTAAAAAATAAGTAGTAGGCTTTCGGGTTATACCACCGCCCTAGTAGCTGGAACAAGGACCAAGCTTCCCTGAGCTGCCTCTCGACGCCGGCAACCAATGCGCTTCCTCTCGACGCCGGCATCACAGATGTAAGATCTAGACTCCGCCTCCACCTCCGCCCTCGCCGCCGCCGCTCCTATCTTTCAGTCTTATGGGTATCTCCGTAGTTGGCTACACCACTCATAGCGTTCGGTCTGGACGGAATCATCGGATACGGTCATCCATATTAACCGTTTACAACAGAGAGAACAATTACATACGGACACGAAAATATGTCCGTTGCTCATATAACGCAAACGGTTGCGGGAAACACAACCGTTGCCGATGTGTCGCGGGTCGCGGGAGGATAGACCTCTCGGGTGGCTTTTCTCGCGCGGAAGGCTCGATTCTCCGTCGCCTAACTCCTGCCGTTTTCATAAAGGGGTATCCGATGTGTCGTTCTGTACTAGTGACCACTAGTGAAGTTGGGAACCCCGGTCCATATTTAGCCACCAAGTATTTTCTGTTGCCATTGATTTCATGTTACTTTTGCTGCTGCTACTTTATTATTATTATTGCTCTCAAATTACTGTTGCTTTCACATCACTTCTGCTACTAGTGCTTTTCCAGGTGTTGCTGAATTGAAAACTCAGCTGCTATGACTTATAAGTATGCTTTGGCTCCCCTTGTGTCGAAACAATAAATTTGGGTTTTACTTCTCTCGAAGATACTGTTGTGATCCTCTACACTTGCGGGTTATGACCGGACCGCCAGCGCCGGCCGGCCTCTGAAGTGCGCCGCACGGCGACAGGCTCGGTTCAACCGCGGCGTCATCATCCTCGACGACAACGGCGACGAGTACGAGGCCGGGCCGAGCTAGTGGCACGGCGGCGACGACGGGGCAGGATGCAGCCACACCCCGAAGGACGAGCCGCCGAGCGATAGCGACGACGATGACGGCGGCGACTACACGGCGTTCTACGACCGCCTGGTCATGAACTAGGCCGTTTTTACTATCTTTTTAGTTGTTTTTTAAAATCTTCCATAAACTCCACTATATATGTACGAATTCGACTATATGTAGGAACTTCGACTATATTTGCGTGAACTTCGCCTATATTTTAAATTCGGGCGGATTTTGCCGTAGTTGTTGGGGTCACGGCTGTGAACCATCGCTTCCCTGACCCAAAAATACCGCCGGCGGCCCCCCAGACAGCCCATTTTAGCGCCGGCAAATCGCAAGGGGCACGCACGGCTGGAGGTGCTCTAATCCTCGCTCCCTCGGGTGAACAGACAGATCAGAAGCATGGAAGTAGAAAATGACGACCAAAAGTTTGAAGTTGTCAAGCCCAACGACCAGATTATTCCCAGTTGCTTCCAATTTTCCAAAAGCATCACCACTTGAGTGGCGCACTCTCCCCCAATCGACGACGCGTTCCTAACCCGCTGATAGCATTACCAAAGAGCTGATAGACACTTACTCTAGCAAGTTGCCAAATATAATCCACTTTACGTGCACGATGGAGGAGACCTTGTTCGGTGCGAGATCGGCGTCGTCCATCATGCATGTTCGGTGCGAGATCGGCATCGTCGTCGTTGGACGGATCGATCAAGATAATGGACTTGCACTGTTTGTATATGAAAACTGACAAATAAAAATTTGAAACAGTTGCGAACTGACCATTGACCACATGTGGCCGGCCGGCCGGGCCGGGCAGCTGTGAACTTTCGATGAGTGGATTATATAGAAGCGGTGCTCCCATCCACGTTTGTGAAACATAGTTGAATTTTATGGGTGAAACATATGGAATGGAAGTTGTGCCCTGTCCAAGGGATTCTGGTAGGGCCGTGTGGTAGTGTATATTAAGCCTTAAGCCCACCACAAGTTACACAGCCCCGAGAGAGAGAGAGAGAGAGAGAGAGAGAGAGAGAGAGAGAGAGAGAGAGAGAGAGAGAGAGAGAGAGAGATGGTGCAGCAACATTTTTTGTCTTTCCGCAAGCTGCTCATGTTGGCTTTCGTGGCCATCTGTGCTTTGTTGGCTGTGTCCGTTCAGGGAGGTACGGTACAATATCATGTGTGCAAGCAGCAACGGCTCCTCTTGTTTGTTTGATTCAATTAAGTTACTACATATTTACATGCCTGCTTTCTCTCGCTTTTTTACTTTACTGCAAACTACCACTAATGGATTAGGCCTAATCCTTTTAGTTTATAATAATGGGAGAGATCAATTACCTTGTCTACCTGGAGTCTTGAGTCGTATCATAGTATATGACTCAACAATAAGGAAAGAATTTTAATTATCGAGCCATGCATGACACAGGGTCACGAAATTCAGCGCTCATCGAAGTCGGAAGGCCAACTGCCGGAATACCTCACCACCATGGCGAGCCTTACTGCCTTAGACTGGCCGGCCATGTAGGGGGCCGGTGGTATATGGTTGCGACCCCGGCGACGGCCAACCTCCTGCAGCACCATAAGTACAAAAGAAGATTTTCAGTCGATTACCAGTTAATTACTACTCTCATGAATTCGACGACAGCATGAAGAATATGAGAAAAATATGTTAATGGATAAATATATTTAGGTGATTTTTAATTAACACTAGTACAGAACGACACATCGGAAACGGGCCAAAACCCCTTCGTCAACGGAGAAAGGGTCCATGTCCCCGCCTCTGTCACTGATGTGAAGTCTCACAATGGCAACGGAGATTTTTATCGTTTGCAATAAGTTTAGCAACGGGCATAATATATAACCGTTGCCTTTAGTCTTTACATCAGATACGGAGATTAGTTTTTGACAGTTTGTAATGAGGGCTAAAGGAAACAAAAAAAAAGCCGGTGACGCCTGCTGCACCGTCGACGGAGCCCTGTGGTTCCTGCTTGACGGCCGCCGGTTCTTCACCTTTGCGTGGTCTTCTTCTACCTATTTAGTACTGCACAAAAGTCTTCCTCCTGGAGGCGCCGGCTTCAGTGGACCGTGTGGACGGAGCCCCGCTCCTACGTCTTCACGGCCGCCGCATAGTGTCCAGGTTTCCTCCTCGCCCTAAAGGAGATGAAAAAAATCAAATGTAAGCTCCTTCATCTCTATACACAAGACAGATGCTTCTTCATCGGCATTACAGAAAATATAGAACAAATTACAACTAGAACATAGCCTAAACAATGCCTCATATATAGGTAGATTGGACACACAAATTCCAGGGATGGAGCAAGCGAGCCAAGTAGGATGCACAAGATCGATGTGTATTTGTGCATATCACAAGGATCACTAGCGTCACCCCCGGATCACACGGTGTCACCTAATTTTAATCATCGGCATAATAGAAACAAAGCTAAAATCAGAACAAATGCTTACTAAAAACAGAGCAAATCTATGGATAAACAATTAGCTACTTACAACTAGAAAACAGCAAAAAACTATGTGGAAACAATGCCTACTAAAAACAGAGCAAATCTATGGACAAACAATTAGCTACTAACAACTAGAAAACAGCAAAAATCTATGTGTAAACAATGCCTACTAAAAACAGAGCAAATCTATGGATAAACAATTAGGTACTTACAACTAGAAAACAGCAAAAATCTATGTGTAAACAATGCCTACTAAAAAGAGCAAATCTATGGATAAACAATTAGCTACTTACAACTAGAAAACAGCAAAAATCTATGTGTAAACAATGCCTACTAAAAAGAGCAAATCTATGGATAAACAATTAGCTACTTACAACTAGAAAACAGCAAAAATCTATGTGGAAACAATGCCTACTAAAAACAGAGCAAATCTATGGACAAACAATTAGCTACTTACAACTAGAAAACAGCAAAAATCTATGTGTAAACAATGCCTAATAAAAAGAGCAAATCTATGGACAAACAATTAGCTACTTACAACTAGAAAACAGCAAAAATCTATGTGTAAACAATGCCTAATAAAAAGAGCAAATCTATGGATAAACAATTAGCTACTTACAACTAGAAAACAACAAAAATCTATGTGTAAACAATGCCTACTAAAAACAGAGCAAATCTATGGACAAACAATTAGCTACTTACCACTAGAAAACATCAAAAATCTATGTGGAAACAATGCCTACTAAAAACAGAGCAAATCTATGGACAAACAATTAGCTACTTACAACTAGAAAACAACAAAAATCTATGTGTAAACAATGCCTAATAAAAAGAGCAAATCTATGGATAAACAATTAGCTACTTACAACTAGAAAACAACAAAAATCTATGTGGAAACAATGCCTACTAAAAACAGAGCAAGTCTATGGACAAACAATTAGCTACTTACAACTAGAAAACAGCAAAAATCTATGTGTAAACAATGCCTACTAAAAACAGAGCAAATCTATGGACAAACAATTAGCTACTTACAACTAGAAAACAGCAAAAATCTATGTGTAAACAATGCCTACTAAAAAGAGCAAATCTATGGATAAACAATTAGCTACTTACAACTAGAAAACAGCAAAAATCTATGTGGAAACAATGCCTACTAAAAACAGAGCAAATCTATGGATAAACAATTAGCTACTTACAACTAGAAAATAGCTATCCTACTGAACTGGGGTCTTACATTAGGCGAGGCGGGCTCGCTTAGCGTCGCCGCCGGCGACGGAGCTAGCGCCGGCCTCCCCTGGCAGCGCCTTGCCCTCGCCGTGGACCAAAGAGAGGGCTATGGCGGCCCGGAGGTCAGACTGGTAGACCGCTTCCTCGGCGCGTTCGACCTGGGTCGAGGCCTCGGAGAGGAGGACCGCCGCCTCCAGATCGGCCTCGCCCTGACGACGCTTGGCGTCATCGCGCTCGAAATCGGCGCGAGAGAGTTGGCAAGCGATCTCCAGATCACGGTCCTCCTCCTCTTCCTCTTCCTCTTCCTCCTCGTCGGAGGACGAGGACGAGGAGGAGGAGGAAGACGGATGGCGGCCGAGGTACATCGCCTGGCGGATCTCGCGGTAGCTGCAATGGTGGCCAAATGAGCGGGTGCGGCCGGAGCCTTCGCCGTGCGGACGAGCGCCAAGGGCGCGGGACCGGCCCGAGGGGGCCGGATCGGCGGCGGCCTGTTCCGCAAGCTCGTCCCGCAACACCAGCTGAGGGTGGGAGGGTGGGGCGGCCACGGCTGCGATGGCCGGATCTACCAGCGCCGACGGTGGAAGCCATGCGAGAGAGTGGAGAGAGAGGAGACTGTGCGGCGGCTAGGGTTGGAAGTGAGACAGTGAGAGTGAGAGTGAAGGGCATAGTAGGTTCTTATAGGCCGGCTGTCGGGCTGCTTGTAATGGCAACGGAGATTACGAAACTGTCCGTGTGCGATGAGCCCACATCGGTAACGGAGGTAAACTAACCTCCGTTGCCAACATATATTTCACTATTCACCCGTTGCCGATGTTGTGGGCCTGCTTTACGGCCCAGTGCGGGCACGCGGGGGATGTCGCGATTTACCGTCGCCTAATTCCTGTCGTTGCCATAGAGGGGTATCCGATGTGTCGTTCTGTACTAGTGTAACTGTACTAGACATGTAAGGACTCAGTCTCTTCTGTTGCCTTACAAAATTAGTAGTATAGTTTTAATTTACTGTTGTTTATGCCTTGTAAGAGACCTCCTTCCTTGTATAAAGGTAGGTGGAGTAGATGATATTTTATTGTAGAACACAAATATCTATGACGCGATAAGTATGGGACTAAATCCCGGGGAAAATTATGTCTATGAGTTTCCTTGTCCATATAAATTGGAGATGAATTATTTGATGTGATTTTTCAGATCCACCATACGTGGTATAATCTGACACAGTACGATGGTGGATCACATGAAATGTTGTATTGTTGGCATAACTGATCATATTGTTGGAGTGGCAATCCTAGAGTGAATACATAGTAAAAAGGAAAACATGATGGTCACGCAGTAGATTCCTAAGCGGTGTCAGGCTAGATTATATTTTTACATATATATATATATATATATATATATATATATAAATTGCTACCAAAAAAGTTTGAAGTACACAAAAAAGAAAAATTGATGTCTTAATTTTTTGTACATAATGTCTTAATTTGATTTAATGTTCCTAGATGCAAAGTCACTAACGATTGTATATGAATAGTAATCCTATTAATTTTTATCTTGGCTCTACCTGCAATCGAATCGTCACAGTGGACTACGGCCGTGGTAAGGTGTCAAATTGACCTCTCAACACGTGAAGGCGGCGTGTTTGGATCTCCTTCCTTCCAAATTATTTGTCGCAGATTTAGTAGCATCTCTTTATCTAGAGCCTTACTTGAATCATATTTGTGCCTTCTTGTCAATATTCAGTTTTTTGATGAGCACTTCTTTGTCAGATCGATGTAGATGAGTATTATTCAGTATTTCGTTCCCATATATAATAGACAAATTTCTAAATTTAAAATACAACTAAAAGTGGAATTTTTCTTTAGTTTTTCTAATTCCGCCCAACCAATTCTCAAACATATTCGTAACGCTAGTTGGTGGTGGAAGATAAAAAGCAACAAACACTATACGTCATGGTAGTAGTTGTGAGAGCGGGCATGAGAAATATAAATATCTTATTGTTTCCTTTTATAACAAGAACACAAATTTTTAGTTCTATTCCATCGGCGTTTCGCTAGATTGTATTTAGTTAGAATCACCCATCTCCCAAGTAAACATGAAAATATTCCATTTTTAGTGGAACCTTCAATTTTAAATAAACTTATTACGAAGAATAGTAGTCCCATCATTCATCATATCAAGGTACATGAATTTGACAGTGAAAACTCCTAAAGTTTTAAATTCCATCGACAGCTATCTGTCTCACCTGATAGTTCAACATTGTTAGTTTGCACTAAGTATAATCAGGCCTCCCATTTGTCCCAGGTTACCAATCTTCTAGATGCAGTATTCAAATAAGTTCCTAACACCTCTGCTATTGTAGCATGTTTTCTCCAAACAATGTTGTATAACGAAGCATATTGGTGAGTAAGGGTGTCATTTTCAAGCCAAGTGTCCTTCCAAAATCAAATGTTAGACCCGTTTACGATTTTAAAAGCTCCTATATAGTAAAAAAAAAGTCTGCATTAGCTCTCATGAGAATCATTTCCCGTGCACTTAATTATGTATGCACTGAATCAATACTCAATCTACTCTTTGGCGCATGGAGTTCAGTGAACTACACAAGTTCGGCTTCATCCTTGTTGGTGCCGACCTCAGGGACCAGATTTCAAAATAGTTCCACGCATGGGACCAACTTAGCATTAGTTTCGTCAAAGGGCCTGATTTGGCAGAAAGTACACACAACTACAAACATTTGCTTGGGATCTTATCCACCATGTGGCGGTCTAGTTTTAGTCATTGAGGTCACAAATGAGAGAGGTTTGCTTCACAAGAGTTGTTTTCGCTCGTGTTGGCAGGTTTGTTGTCCGTTTGATTATACATATGTTCGTAGTGTCCATCTTTGAAGTTGAGTTTTACAATATTTTTAGGTGTATTGGTTTGATACATTTGCAAAGATCACTGAAAATGGTTCAGTGTAAAAAACGATTACCAGGAGATGTAGTGCTTCACCATCATTCGGAGTGTTTCAGAAATTCCATTTGGAGCACGGGCTCCATGTTCCTTTTTTTAATATTTTTAAAGTTGGAATTTTAGTGTTTCATAAAATTGTACAAAAAAATCATAGATGTTGACCAAAAAGGATTATACGGGTATGTAAATTTTCGACCCAAAATAGTGTGTATTCCGGCCTACACAAAAATGACAAACTCTGACAAATATGATTTATTTTCGATTTTTGCATTGTTCACATCGCAGATTCAGAAATATGTCAATTTTACACAGCCCAAAATATACAATATTTCGCACTGAAATTTTGCACACTGTTAGAAATAAACATTTTCTACATCTAGAATTGTTTTCACATTTTTGCGAAACTTAAAAATGTCATTTTGTAATTTTTCACAAAAACGAGCTCTCTGGAGCTCGTCCTCCAAATCACCTCACTCGTCTTTTTTATGTTTTTCTGAATGTGTAATAGCCGATTGAATCTCCTAAAAGAAAAGGAGAGCCGTGAAACGGTTTGAAGAACCTTTGAAACGGATCACCGAGCTGTAATGGTCGAACGGAGGATAGGACGAGAGTGAATATGTTGCACACAGGGGCATATGCACCCACTTTTTTTTGAAAAATGCATTTAACCATTTTAAAATGTCAAAAAATTCTGAAAAATAATACCACGCACAATATGGACAAACATGTATGCAGCACACAAGTTTCATGAAAAAATTCTTTTTTACTTTGCCTCCGCAAAAAAGAGAATTTTTTGGAGTTAGAAAAAAAAATCATGAGACATGTTTTTATCTTTTTTCCACAAACCAAATAAAAAGTCGTTTCTCCGCGAAACTTTTTATACACTCATAAAACCTGCAGAGGTGTGCACACACCGTTCTACGGATTTTTAAAACATTTAGATAATAGATGAAGAAGGGGCATATGCAGCCGTGTTTAAATGTCTATTTTGGGAGCTCCTTTATATCGCCTATTAGCGGCGGTTCCCACCTGCGCCGCCTGCACGCTTCCGTAATGGGCTTGACCCAACTATTTAGCGTGCAATTTGGTCAGTTCGCCAGCTAGGTAGCTAGCTGATACCATCGATCATTCGAATCAGGAGAGGTTGAGCTAGCTAACTCATACGATCGATAATTCTAGGTTGAGCTAGCTAGCTAGCTCACTCCCATGATCGCTTCAAGCAGCGCGCCATTTGGTATTTTATGGCAGCACCATACCCGCACACGCACACGCACATAAGCGCACAAAAGTATGAAAAAATAATTCTCTCAGAAGTAAAAGAAGAAATGATCAAAATAATTCTTAAATATATATTCTTCATAATTTTCAGAAAATATCGGAACCATTTTTAAATTTGGAACCATTTTTAAGTTTGAAACCATTTTCAAAATGGAACCATTTAAAAAATGAAGAATCTTCAAATTTGGAACCATTTTAAAATTTGGAACCAATTTCAAATTTGGAACCATTTTAAATTCGGAACCATTTTTAAAAACGAATAATTTTTAATTTGAAACCATCTTAAAAAATGAACTATTTTCAAATTTGGAATCATTTTAAATTCGAAAACATTTTCAAATTTGGAACCATTTTAAATTCAAAACCATTTTAAATTCAGAACCATATTTAAATTTGGAACCATTTTTAATTCGGAACCATTTTAAATTCGGAACCATTTTTAAATTTAGAACCATGTTCAAAAATGGAACCGTTTTAATAATTTTAAAAGTTGGAACCATGTTAAAAAACAATTTAAAAATGAACAAAAAATAATATGAAAAGAAAAAAGAAAACAAAAACAAAAAATAGTTCTTTTTTCAAAATGGAACTATTTTAAAAAATGAACAATTTTCAAAATTGGAACCATTGTTTAAATTTAGAACCATTTTCAAAATGGAACCATTTTCAAAAATTAGACAATTTAAAAAAAATAAATAAATAAGAAAACAAAAAAGAAAACAGAAATTGAAAAAGAAACGAAAACACAAAACGATAACAAGCAAAGAAAAGAAAAACAAAAATAGAAAAAGAGAAAAGAAAAAAAAAACAGAAAAGGAAACGAATAGCTCGCGAGGCATTGGGCCGGCCCAATAACAGGTCGCGAGCCAGATCCTTCAGGCGACGCTCCCTCCTTGCGGCGCTAACGGGCGCCGCATAGGGTTGCCTCTATTTTCCAGATAGGACGAGTGATATGTACATTGTGCCCTCTATGGGCTGCATTTTGAGACGGTCTATTTATGGGATCAAATATTTCGGTGTTCCTTAGGATTTTCATCTTCGGCCTGTTTAAAGCATGAAAACTCAGCCCAAAGGCTTTATTTCTTGGGCGCACCATGTTTTTTCTTCGTGCCATTTTTGCTTTTTTTTTTCTTTTCTTCTCATACTGAAACTTTCCTGCGAACATTGTCTGCACTCTTCCGCCACTGAAGTAAAACTGGAAGAATGAGGGTCGTTGGAAACTGTATATGCGCCCTGTGAGCAAACTGACAAAATTCTACCATAACTGAGGTGGAGGCTGCTCCTGTAACCCTTGCTTCCTCAGGTGAACAGACGGATCAGAAGCATTCCTCCACAGGAACTTCGAAAATGAAAGCAGAAAACGACGACCAACAGTTCAAAGTTGTCAAGCCCAACGACCAGATTATCTAAGGTTGCTTCCAAATCATCACCAGTGGAGCGGCGCGCCGGCACGCTCTCCCCCGGACGCCGACCCGCGCCTAACCCGCACGCTCACCCAGTGCCACATTCTCCTCCCACTGGATCCACAACAAGTTCCACTAGCTTTCCGGCGAGAATGGCGAGGGATCTTTGGACCTACGGGGCAGACAGGATCACCAGACGCCGCTCGCCCTTCGCGCTTCGTTGAAAAAGGGAGCGTCAGGACGAGAGCGTAGCCCTCGCATCCACGGAAAATTCAGTACGAATCTCTCCATGAAACTCTCAGGTGAAGTACGTCGCTCTCAGTGACAATTAACACACGAGCGCATGCTTCCTCCAAAGAAATTTCAAAAAATGGAAGCGCAAAGCGCCGACTAAAAAGATCAGAGGCCCAGCGACCGGATTTGAATTCCTCAGTTGCTTCCAAAAGGGGCCGCAAGCCGGCTATCACCAGTGGAACGGGCGGCACGCGCGCTCCCCCTCTGAAACCGACGTGTGCCCGAAGACGCTCACCAGTGCGCCACACTCTGCCTCCACTCCATGGAACTGCTTGCAGTCAGATTCAGGGCATGTCGCTCGCCGCCTTCTGCGCTTCGTTGAAAAACAGAACGCCCCAACGATACCTTAGCTCTCGCGCGCATGGAAAACTCAGCTGGAAGCTGCTGAATCCTCGCACTGTATCGGAACTACTGGTATCATAACAATCCAAATACGTACAGGAACCAACTACAAGTAGGCGTACATGGCTGCAGCAAGAAATTGAATTCTCAATTTGGAGACGGAGAAGTCGAATACACGTGTCTCCCCTGTTTAATTAACCAGATGCTCACGTACGTTCGGCTCGATTTTGAGAAGAGATAGAAGTAGGCAGGTAGCATTACCAAAGAATGGAGGAGACCTTCTTTTGTCAAGATTCATTATACAAACAGCTGTCCGTGCATCATTCTAATTTGACAAGATTTGTCCCCTTCCGTGCCACGCCAATCCGACCTGTCGTCGTCGCCTCCGTCTGCACCCGTGGAAATTTCAAGAACTGAATGAGCAATGAACTCGGCCTGCTGAAAACACGATTGGATCAGGATTGTCTGGTGGGAGGTCGGCGTCGTCGTCGTTGGACGGATGGATCGATATTATCTTTTCGCACTGTTTGTTTATGGAAACTGACAAATACAAATTTGAAACAGTTGCGAACTGACAATTGAAAAATGTGGCCGGCGGGCGGTGCCGGGAAGCTGTCATGACGATATATAGACAGGCATCTTTCTCTTCAGCTAGAGTCCGGCGTGATTGGCATACATCAACTTACAAACTTGTTATATGCTGGGACTGTTCACTAACCTCCCTTGAATAACATTAGCAGTTGAAGATGACTGTGACAGCGCGCAGTGACAAATTTCAAGTTGTTATGTACCAAAGAGTGTGCCTATGCATTTTAATGCTAACCTTACTTGTGTTTCAGCTGTTGTATTAACAGTGACATCGATGTAAAGGAGGTGTGGATCGCAATATGTTGCTACAAGTGGTGAATCAGTGATCAATAGCTGTCAGACTCAACTAACTAGCCAGTATGTCACGAAAATGTTTACTGGAGTATTAACTCAAGGATGGATACACGTCTGCAGTCAACAAAAGATGGATAAACACATTTGCACGACACGTCTCTGCAGATTTGTAAACCATGCAATATGTTATTTAAGTCTCCACCACTTGCATATTTCAATCGCTCAAAATCGGTTGTTGACCTTTCTCACAGGGTTCCACTGCGGACAAACTTTGCAGCTATTTTTTTTAAATAATACATTTTTTACGGAAAATCGACGAATATTACGCGGTCTGAGATTATTTCAAAAATAATACACCCTAATTTGCGGCCACAACGATAGGTACTAATCGTCAAGGCCCTGGACGATTAGTGCATCCATGCGTTGCTCACGTTAGCAAAGCAAGAGCAGACGATCAGCTCGACGTGCGTGCTCGCCGTGCGTGGTCGCCGGGCTGCCATGCGTGCAGGCGCGCCGTTGACGCGTGTGGTTTCGTTGCTAGACAGCTCGAGCAGTTCAATCGATCGATCGTTGAGTGCTAGTGCATACACAGCCAGCTCAGGCTCGTGCGTGCATGCATGCGTGCGTGTGCGAGTGCACACATCCTAGCACGGCAGCCCGGCGACCACGCACGGCTAGCCTATCCGCGTCGGCGAGCGCCCGCACGCACGACAGTCTGGCGAACCAGCGAGTGCACACACGGATAGCCCGGCGAGCACGCACGGCAGCCCGGCGACCACGCATGGCGAGCATGCACGGCAGCCCGGCGAGCACACACGTCCAGCTGATCGTCTGCTCTTGCTTTGCTAACGTGAGCAACGCATGCATGCGTGCATACACCAGTCGTCCAGGGCCTGGACGATTAGTACCTATCGTTGTGGCCCCAGACGATAGGTACTGATCATCGACGACAAGCCTTTCGGCCGTGTGGGCTGGCCCACCCAAGACCTAATCGTCTAGGCCCCTGACGATAGGCACTAATCGTCCTGGCCCCCGACGATTAGTACCTATCGTTGTGGCCGCAAATTAGGGTGTATTATTTTTGAAATAATCTCAGACCGCGTAATATTCGTTGATTTTCCGTAAAAAAAATGTATTATTTAAAAAAATAGCAAACTTTGCATGGCTCGCATGCTACGGGTCAACAGCCACATGCGTTTGATGGAAAAACTGAAATTTTGTTTTGTTCGGACACCATTACCATTAGCCATCAGAACAGTTTTTTAAACAAACATGGATTCATCCCCGAATCCATTTCATAGAAACCAAGCAAAAATTTCTCAAGGCGCTTTCCGATCATTGCCCCCTGCTGCTCGCTTGTTGCCGAGATCCGAGGAAGCCAAACTCCTTTAGATTTGAGGAGTTTCTTAGACATGGAAAAAAAAGCATAGGGCAAACCTTCCAAACATTCGGATCCTTACCACATCCGTCATATTGTAAGCTCTCGCTCACAGGAAGACACCTCAAGCAATGTGGTAGACCTGGGCACCGCCATCATTTGAACCCTCACGAGCAACGGGCTATACTCCGCCAACTCGGCTTACAAGGCGCAGTTCATAGGCGCCTCTCCTGCTCCTTCGTGAACATTGTTTGGAAGACCTGGGCACCGCCAAAGTGCAGTTTCTTCGCCTGGCTTGCTGTGCAGAACAGACTGTGGACATCAGACCGCCTTGCGGCCAGAGGGTGGCCGCATCAACCAACTTGCCAACTTTGCACATGACAACCTGAGACGGCGAGACACATCCTGTTCGAATGTCGATACTCTAGGAGAATTTGGATGGACGCCGCGACTTGGCTAAAATGCCCTACCCTTATGCAAAATTTAGGAACAGGTAGGCCAACAGTTCACGACTACTGGAAGGCGGCGGCAGCCTCGGTGTCCTCATCTCAAAAAGGGCTAAAGACGGCGATCATTCTAATCACGTGGGAGATATGGAAAAAAAGAAACGTGAGGGTGTTCAACAACAAGTTTACTATGCCTTCCATCCTCTTTCAACGCATTAAGGACGAAGGCAAAAACTGGATCTTGGCAGGGGCTAAGAAGCTAGCGGAAGTTATAGGCTGATTTTGTCGTTTGTTTTGTTGTCTTTCTAATTATGTGACCTTTGTATTTGGCTTCGGCCGCTGTTTGCTCTCCTTTATCAATACAAAAGGCAAAGCTTTTGCCTTGTTCCAACAAAAAAAAGAATGTGGTAGAAGCATCTTTTTCCACTTTTACTCCGCAAAATCAAACTTCACCTCGCTCTTCTTGTTATTGTTCATCTTGACATGGGCATGGAGAGAAGGCAACTTTCTCCCAATTAACATTACATACTGGCATGGGCATGGATCTGGGTACACTGTTTCAAAAACTCGAAAAATTATGGATTCGTTTTTTCTGTGCCGCCAAAATTACAATGAATTTTGAGTTAAAATTTTACACGCTTGTAGATCTCGACACTATATACATCTGAATTTTTTTTCTCGATTGTTTGAAACTCAAAAGTGCCGATTTCAATTTTTTTTCAAAAAATGAGCTCCCTGTAGCGCAGTTTCCATCTTGTTACCCAAAGGCTATGCTTAACTCTTTTGATTGTATGGTCTTGATGTGAACTCTTAGCTAGGTTTAATGAAAGCTCCCTTCATTGAAAAATGCATATCTCCACTTGCATATCGCCATCACTACTCAAAATCAGTTCTTGACCTTTCTCACATAGGTCGAACTCCGGACAAACTTTGCATCGGTGGCATGGTACCCCCTAACAACCACATGTGTTCGGTGGAAGAACTGAGACACCATTTCTATATATTAGCCATCAGAACAAAACTCTACTTGAAATTAGTAGTCCCGGTAGTTGGAAAAAAGCTCTGAATACGGATTCAAAGCATCAAGATAGGTAGTCCGATCATTAGTTGGCCAGTCATAGCAATTTGAGGAGAAAGCTTGCTTCGGGATCAGATCATTCAACTAAAGCTGTCAGGCCGGGTAGGCTTTGAGGAACATTGGGGGTTCCTTATGTTGTGACTGAGCAGATATGTCTAAGTCCACCATTACTCAAAGTTTGCATTTCAGACACACATAGAGAAAGGTAGCTCCGGAGTATCGTTAATGATTGTGTAGCTTCATATTTTAGTCAGACTACTTGCAATACTAGTGCCTGTAATAGGTGTTGGGCTGGTCTGCAGCGTCATCCACTGAAAAACGCTGCCAGGGCCAACTAATATTCTGAACCATTTGATGTGCCAGCCAAGAGCTTCCCCATTGTTCATTGTTGCGTTGCATGACGAGTACCATACCAACCATACTATATCCCCGACCAAAATAGATGCAGCATCAGACCTCTAAAAAATAAGCATGTCGCTTGTCATGCTACTAAAATGCACCGTCACGGGCTCAATAATTGCTTGAAATGTGGCTGCTATATATACAGGTGTAAGGAGTTCATGCTAATGCAGGCCATTGCACAGAGTTCAATCTGAAGAGGATTAGTGTCTTGCTCTTGCATACACTGACAGCCATGGCTTCCCCTCTGTCAGCATTGTTGATCCTGTGCCTAGCGGCGTCGGCTTCGGCGCAGCTTTCGCCTAGGTTCTACGCAAGGTCGTGCCCCAGGTTGCTGGACACCATCAGGCGCGTCGTGACCGCTGCGGTGGCGCAGGAGCCCCGCATGGGGGCGTCGCTGGTCCGGCTGCACTTCCACGACTGCTTTGTCCAAGCAAGTCCCTCTCATCGCCTGCCTTTACTTTCTATAAACTTGGTTTCTTTTCCTGTAAACTAGTTTCTACTGCATTCAGTTCTACCACGACTACTTAAATTAGTAGTTCGCCTAGATCGATCAGTTTAAACTGCGGTCAAAGTCATTAGGGTGTCAAAAAGTTGATGGAACAACACTACTACATCTACATGCATGTGTGCCTAACTAGGAGAGGACAAGTTGACACTCTGAGATTGATTGAACCCATTCTAACTAATCTGACTTTTCAATTCTTCAGTTCACACCGACTAACAGAAAGTACTCCCTCCGTTCCAATTTAATTGATTTGCTACGCACCACGTGTGGATGTATCTAGGCATGTAACACGTCTAGATACATCCACAAGTGGTGCATAGCAAGTCAATTAAATTGGAACGGAGGGAGTAGAATGCAGTGAATCTATCCGGAAAGAAGTGGTAATTTTGTACGTATGTGTGAGTGTGACAATGCATCTGCAGGGGTGCGACGCGTCCGTGCTGCTGAGCGACACGGCCACCTTCACCGGAGAGCAGGGGGCCGCCCCGAACGTGGCGTCCATCAGAGGCTTCGGCGTCATCGACGACATCAAGGCGCGGGTCGAGACTCTGTGCCCGCGGACCGTCTCCTGCGCCGACATCCTCGCCGTCGCCGCACGCGACGGAGTCGCCGCCGTAAGCTCCTCGGCCATGGCTATGCTTGTGATCAGTTAATTAACTAACTAATGAATTAACTTCCGAGTTCTTGGCTTTGCAGCTGGGAGGGCCTTCGTGGAACGTTCGTCTGGGGAGGAGGGACTCAACGACGGCTAGCTTGGATCTTGCCAATAACGACATTCCACCGCCGTTTTTCGACGTCGCCAACCTCACCGCCAACTTCGCCGCCAAGGGGCTCAGCGTGACCGACTTGGTCGCCCTCTCCGGCGCCCACACGATCGGGCTGGCACAGTGCCAGAACTTCAGGGATAGGCTCTACAACGAGACAAACATCGACCCCGGGTTCGCGGCGGCGCTCAAGGCGAACTGCCCCCGACCAACCGGCTCCGGCGACTCCAACCTTGCACCGCTGGACACGACAACGCCTACCTCGTTCGACAATGCCTACTACAGGAACCTGCAGTCCCAGAAGGGGCTCCTGCACTCCGACCAGGTGCTGCTCAACGGCGCCGGTAGCCGTCGCACTCGCAGCCTGGTCCGGACGTACGCGTCCGCGCCGTCGCGGTTCAACAGGGATTTCGCGGTGGCCATGGTGAAGATGGGAAACATCAGCCCGCTCACCGGTGCTCAGGGTCAGATCAGGCTCAGTTGCTCCAGGGTGAACTAAAGCTGATGTACCGAGTACATACAGTCCGACTATCCGAGTGATCAAACGGCGACCATAATAAGGCTGTGCCATATGTTGTGAGACGTACGTGTGCCATATCTTGGTTTCTTGGATCGCCATCGAGCTTGGTAGATGAGAGTGTAGTCTCAATGGTCTTCCTCAAAACGTGTGATTATTTCCTTTCAATGCATCGTTTCTCCATTTCTCATAACTTATGGCTATGTCTTGTGTTCCACAAATCTCCTGCCTGAGCTTCATGCATATTCGTGTTGGATAATTAAGCAAGTTCATAAATAATTCCATAAGTAAATCATGATTAAATAAAGTAAACTACCATTGTATATAAGTCTAATATACTAAATGCATTACACAACATGATTAACGAAAACATGTAATCACAAAACATGTTTAACCAGTAGATTAGAATACGCTGCACATACTAATCAGTTGTAAACGAAGTCACGCATAGTCGATGTAGTAGTGATATCATTGAAGATGGCGGGAAGCAACACCGCCCTGATTTGGACGGTAGACGACTCGTGATGAAAAAACTAGCAGTCGCGCGAAGCTCTTCCAAAAAACCTAATTCACCCTCTTTCATACAAAATTAATTATAAGGGCGAGTGGGTCACGAGACATGCTCTCCCATTCGTCGGTGCACGCCGATGTTCAGGATGGGGTAGACTACGACGGCATCGCAAGCACTCAGAGGAGGCAGAAACCTATAGGGCGTGTTTGGTTACCCACAAAGAGTTGTGCCATGCCCCGTGGATGCAAAAACGTGTGTTTGGTGGGCTGCCCAGGTTTCACGTTGTTACATAGCACGAAATTCAAAACACTCTTGGGCCAGACCCTGGAGGAACAACCGATTTGTCCGTTTTTCCACAGCCACCCTCGCGTAGTGCATTTGTGCACTATTTGCTGCACACATTGGCTGGCTGGATAAGAACCCTCTGCTCTGCTCACCTCCCTTACGCTGCGTCACTTAGGTGCTCTCTAATCTACACATAATTATCTCTCACTTCCTTCTTGTTCTTCAAAGTATCACGCTATTATCACAAGGTGTTGGATAAAAGTTTGATGTCTATACGGACAAACCGAGTGAAAAACTTCTCAATATAGTGTAATTGCATTAACGTAATATCACTATCATCTTTAATAAGTTTAATATTAGAATCGCATCAACTCCTTCCAGATCTTTCGAGTGAATCTTTTTCAAAATTGACTTGACCACATTTATCACAAATCACGGTTCTAACAAAGATCAATATTTCGTCCACATACAAGTATAATATTATATATTCACCCCCACCATGGCTATAGTAAACACATCTTTAAGTCTCATTAATGACCACAAGTTAAAGTTCTATAAAAATTCTCATGTCATTATCCATACACAGTTTTTAGTGCACACCTTTCTTTTTTTATATTTTATGACAAACACATCAGACTGATCTATATAAATATCCCTCTTCCAACTCTTCGTTAATACAAGTTGTCTTCACGTCCATTTGATGAACGATAGAACCATTAGACATAGCCAGAACATGGTGTACTCGAATGGTGGTTAGTCTAGCGATAGGTGAATAGATGTAAAAATAATCTCCACCTTCTCTATGAGTGTAGCCCGTGGTCACAATTTTTGTCTTGTCCTTCTCAATAGTCCATCACGGCCTATGATTTTTCTAAGCACCCACTTACAACCCAGAGGTTTACAACCATTGGTTCGCTCCGATAGTTCACAACTCTGATTCGATAAAATCGATTCCATCTCATTGTGTACAACTTCTTTCCAGCCATCTGCTTCTGTAGATGCATGTTCCTAGAAATAGGCATGTGAGTATTGTCCACAAGGTATATAATGAAATTATCACCAAGAGATTTTTAACCCTCTACCTCTTACACTCTTTGAAGTTTCATTGTCATCTTTCTCAAGGGGCTTTCTCATGTGTTTTTTAATAATAACTACATGTACTAGATTCATCAAATATCTCAGAAGAAATTCTAACATTACTATGCATATCTTCATAGGAAAAATATTCTAAAAATGCATTCATCACGAGATAAAATTATAGTATCAACATGTAAAATCAGGTAACTGAGATTTAACTACCAAAATATATAGGCATTGCCCCGAATACGCAATCCACTATCTTTGGTCCGAGTTTGTACTTCTTGGAGATTGGTATGTTGGCTTTCACCAATCATTTCAAAGTGGGCAAACAATAAATATGGTTTCCTCCCAAGTCCCAACCCACTCCTCATAAGGGGTTTTCTCTTTATAATTGTTTCAACTCAATGCAGGGCATGAAATGAAGTCAATAGAGCCTCCCCCATCATGCCTTATCTAGATAAACTAGTAGTGTCCAACATTGCATTCACCAAATCGGCCAACATGCTATTTTTCCTCTTGGCAACTCCGTTTAATTGGGGTGAATAGGAAGGCGTCATCTCATGAATAATACCGTGTTTCCAACAAATTCATGAAATATTATTGGGAAAATACTCTACACCATGATCCGACCTAAATCGATTGATCTTTCTTGCTGGTTGGTTTTTAATTTCAGCCTTATAGATTTTAAAATAGTCTAATACCTCATCTTTCGTTCGCGAAAAATAAAACTGGCATAATGTAGTAGCATCATCAATCAACGTCATGGAATATCTTTTTCCAATTTTTATCAACGCACCATTCATCTCGCATAGATCAGAATGTACGACTTCTAGAGGTGCCATGCAAAAAAATTGTACTACTGTAATATCATTGCAGTATTTTCATTCTACGAAGTGTCAAAACTGTACAAAAACATCACAACATCTTGAAAAGCCAGTGCAGAAAAAATGTCCTTGTGCAAAAAATCTTGACATGCCACAACAAATTCTAGAAGAAAAATCCAAAAAAGGTAGCATGTGACCCAATGTAACCGAATCGCGTGAAACCATTTATTGCATTGAAGCAACATTTGGAGCAACACCGAATCTTTTTGCAACATCTAGCTTGTGTATTTGCAGCAAAACACACAACTTTGTGCATTTTGCACACATGCATGGAACATCGAATAATTGTGAAAAATCCTAGCGCGTATAGCATAAACCCGAGATTAGCGCATCATCTTGCTCGTGTCTTCGCAGCAAAGCACACACACCAGTTTGAAACAACTGAAAAGCAGACATGCTTCATCGGATATTGCGAAGAACTAAACTTTTACCAGAGCACTGCCCTCACCAGATTGTGCTCGATGACAACGAATCCAACTTGTCAGATCGACACTCGAGTCAAATCAAGCACCCCTAAACCCGCTCTTGGAACCCAATCTTCTCGAGCTCGAAACCGACATCGACCTCGATTTTTATCCATGAGGTCATCAATGGTCGTAGCTATCAACCTTGGCAGAGGAGGAGTAGGAATGAGGGACGGGGGACGTGGAGGGGGAGGGAGGAGAGGACGCTGGATCAGTAGGCAAGCCGCTTAGTGGTGCACATACACACATAATCTACTACATAAATAGTGAATGCGGTGAGGCCAAACAAATTTTCCCCAAACTTAAACTTCTTCCAACGTTAAAGTACATGAACACCTTTTTTCTTTTGAACGAAGTACATGGACTACTTGTATGCACGTACACGTTGCCGAATAAGGACCCGGTAGGCGGGAGCCTGGAAAATCCAGTTAATTAACAAAACATGACTAAACACATGCAGCACCCTATCTGCAGACTAGTATTCTCTCCAATTCGTTCTCCACTTGCGTGCATGGATGCATGTCGTGATCATTCGATTAATGAAATCAGCTATCAGTACAAGTAGTCCATGTACAGAGTTTCAGGCCAAGAGCAATCCTGCAGCATGGCTGGCATGCAATACAGGCATGCAGTTAGGCACTTAAGCTCCACATGTATTAATTATTATCTACTTAGGCTCAACGTCTACGTGCAGTGTCTAGTGGAAAGAACTGTTTATTTTCCATCGCTCGCGTGCATTCGATGCTTACTTGTTGGTCTGAAATATCTTGGACGGAAAGTTCGTTGACCCTTATCTTATTTCAATCTGAATGATGAGCATACGCGCGCAAGAGAAAGACAGAGAGATGCAGATTTGCACGGCCAGCCACTTGCTGCAACCATCAGCCCATGATCGATCGATATTCGATAGTGGAGTACCACAGTCCACAAACATTATTATTTGAGATGTACTATGTCACATAATACATTATTAAAGTATGATAGTAGAAGTACCGATGCAACACGTACGTAGTTGCACGAAGAAGGAAGAACCATCTCATATGTAGCCAGAAACCGCGGAAATCCCCAGCATCGATCAATCATATATGGCCATGTGCATAGCAGACAAAATTGTGCAACCATCTCTCGTTGACCGTTAATAAGACAACAAACTGAACACCCGTCTCGAAGCTGATCACCCGACACTCTGAAGCAACCATGAGTTTTCCGTCGATGATTGGCGGTTGTATTATTCTGCAACTATTGATTTGACTCTGAGCCTGCCTTCAAGCATGCAAGATAAACTCCACGAACTGGTTGCAGCATAACGGCCCCGCTTAAAATAGGAAAAATTTGTGCGCGGAACGCACGCTAACGGCAGTCGGCAGATGTGGCCACCACAAGTGTGTCCTAGTTGCCATGTGCCGGAAATGGCCAAGCTTGCCTTGCCATAGCTCAGCCCCCAGAGTCGCTATATATATCTGCATGGAATGCAGGGCATTGCATTGCATCCAGCACAAGTGTCATATCTCACAAAGCTAGTCTACGTCTCTCACTAGTTGCATTGCAATGGCCTCCTCTTCTCTATCAGCCGTGTTGCTGATCTTGTGCCTGGCCGGGTCGGCGTGGGCGCAGCTCTCGACGACGTTCTACGACACGACGTGTCCGAAGGCTCTGGCAACCATCAAGAACGCCGTGACGGCCGCCGTGAACAAGGAGAACCGCATGGGGGCGTCGCTGCTCCGGCTGCACTTCCACGACTGCTTTGTCCAAGTAAGTTTTTTTTTCACATATACAGCCCGAACCTTGTAAATTTTTCCTTCGGTTTTACTTTCCAAATAGGTACCAACGAGGGTTAACCAGTTACGTGATGCTTGACTACAGGGCTGTGACGCATCCGTTCTGCTATCCGGCATGGAGCAGAACGCTTTCCCGAACATCAAGTCGCTACGAGGCTTCGAGGTTATCGACAGCATCAAGGCGAAGCTGGAGGCCATGTGCAAGCAGACCGTCTCCTGCGCCGACATCGTCGCCGTCGCCGCCCGGGACTCCGTCGTCGCCGTAAGCTCATCATCAACTTACCCTACTCCACGTAACCATGAACTCGTACTCAAGTTCTCCAACTAATAATCCTGAATTGAACTTTTTGTCCTCTGGTGCATATGCAGTTGGGAGGGCCGACGTGGACCGTTGGTCTGGGGAGGAGGGACTCCACCACTGCAAATGAGAATGAGGCCAACACCGCCCTACCTGCACCATCCTCCGACATCTCCGACCTCACCAATGCCTTCGGCCCCAAGGGTTTCACCTTGACCGACATCGTGGCCCTCTCCGGCGCGCACACCATCGGCCAGGCGCAGTGCCAGAACTTCAGGGACAGGCTCTACAACGAGACCAACATCAACTCCGGCTACGCCACCTCGCTCAAGGCCAACTGCCCGCGACCGACCGGCTCCGGCGACAGCAACCTCGCGCCGCTCGACACGACCACCCCGTACTCATTCGACAACGTCTACTACCGCAACCTCAAGTCCCAGAAGGGGCTCCTGCACTCCGACCAGGTTCTGTGGGCCGGCGGCAGCGGCACCGCCGACAACATTGTCAGCAACTTCGCCAGCAACCCGGCGGCGTTCAGCAGCGCCTTCGCGTCCGCCATGGTGAAGATGGCGAACCTCAGCCCGTTGACTGGCTCACAGGGACAGGTCAGGCTAACCTGCTCTAAGGTGAACTAAGAGTCGAAGTGATCAACAAAATGATGACGTATGTGGGATCAATAAGGCTAGAAAAGCCATTTTATAGCACAATATATAGTATACTCGAACCATGATTTACCTAGCTAGGCGCCCTTTCTTAGGTCATAACCTTGTGAAAACTGAGAAAGTGGCACTTGTGAACTCAAGGGTATTATATCTCAAGGGCCTCATGCAAATGCATCAAGGACTCTCAAGTTTAAGTCAAGAAAATTATGGCCCTGTTCTGCAAAAGAGTGAAAGACACCATCACTGAGCAAAAGGAACAAGAGACTTATCTGAGTTGAGAGTAGAGCGGATTTTCTGAATCTAGCATTCTCAATTACTTATTTTCATGAAACTTATAGCAAATGGTAATATATTATTTCGGATTTTATATCGGTGAACGTACACGCATTTCCTTCTCGGAGCAACGTCGTTGTAGCCATCCGATTCAACCCATGTGCGTGCAAAGCAAAATACCCTTATCAAATGATTTAGGACATGCACAACGAAAAACTTGCTAGGTACAAAAAAAAAACTACTGGTGTAAACAAGACAAATACAACATGATGGTGTCAGCATATCAAAAGTTCTTTTTCAGATAAATTTTGTTTTCAATCCTAAACCGTCTACCCGACTCGTATCCGATTCCACTATTTTTTTTAGAACCGTGGGGCAAAATCTTTGCCCCAACCATTTATTAAGAAGAAGGTGCCCGGTTTATTAGTGGAAGAAACTGGGCGAAAACCATACAACAAACACCAACAACACGGGAGGGGCCAACACAACCACAAAGGGCAACACCTAAAACAAGCAACTCCCGAAGCGACAACCCCACCAAGGCAACCGCGGACTGACGACTACCCTAGGACCACGCAGCTGCCATTAAGCAGTCGTGGGCGCCTTACCAATGTTGCCACACTTCTTGCCTATGCTCCTAAGAGCCTTCTTCACCTTCTTGATTTTGCCAGTAGAAGCCTCCTCTGCTATGAGGCAAGCAATCGCCTCGCCAGATCCTGGGCTAGCTGCCTCCAAGCAGGCGAGCAAGCCACCAAGTTTTTTCGAAAAGACCGCCTCGTCAATACGTGCCAACATACCTTCACGATCAAAGAGGGGCGACCGGATGGACTTCATCGCCCCAGGATTAGGTGCTTCCTCATCAACAACCTGGTCACTCAAGGATGAGAAAGTGACAGAACCAACCAGACCTCCACTATCCACAGAGGAGGGCAACTCGCAGGACTCAGACGGAGGTGGGGATGGCACCATGTCAACCGCCAGAGGCTCCAATGAGCCCAGCTTACTCGGAAGCACCACAGACGATTCCCCACAAGGATCCCGCAGTTCAGGCAAAATCTCCACAACTAGAGCCACAAGCTCGATGAGGATAGCAGTCCTAAGGACATATGACATCGCATCCTGAGCACGGGGAGAAAATTCTCCAAAGCAGCATTCGGGCCCATCACCAATGGAGCCGAACTGTAACTCAGGTGGCAGAGGCACAACCGACGCAACCTGAAGCTTGGCAAGAGCGTCGTGGACCACAGAGCGAAGCAGCTCAACCTTCTGAAGGACCTCCATGCGTAGCAGGGCAAACTGGGACTCCACAGTAGAGTCTGAAAAGGCATTGGCATTGGAATCCTTGCAACACAGCTTCACCGCAGGACACAACGAAGAGTGACACACAACCTCGGCCAAATTCCGAGGTGACGAGGGACGACGAGGCTGAGCGGACGACAAACGGCTCCGCCGGCCAGGATCTCGAGCGTCCGGAGAATGAGCCCGAGCATCCGGATAGCGAGAAGGAGCAGCGGGAGAGCGTGCACGGCAGAAACGCTCCCGATGACCAGGACGACGACATCGGATGCATCTGAAGGGCCCGTGCCATTTGCTGACCTGGTGGCCACGCTCGAGGCAGCGAAAACACCTCCCTCGAGCCCAACACTTGAAGGCAAGGCTATGGTCGAGGCCTTCTGTCCGAAGCAGAGACGATGGCGCACGGCAGGGACGGCCGCCCCGACCCACCTGCACCCATCCTTCTTCATCATCTAGAGCGGTAGCGACAGCAATCGTCTCGTCGACATGGCGCACATCAACGTTGCCGTGAACCGAGCCGCAACCATCGCTTTTGGTGGAGGCCATCGGCATCTGCACAGCCAACTCTTCACCGTCATCGTTGATGGAGCTCACCTCCATAGAGACCAGGCCGCCTGAGGCAACCGGCGGTAGCGACAAGGACCCGAGGCCCTCCACAATCACGGCAGGGTCGAACCGAAGGCCTTCATTTGACAGGGGAGCCGAGTCCGAGCAAGGAGCCGTCGGAGAAGTAGCCGCGGATGCAGCAGGATGAAGCTGGGGGCGCTGCGCCTAGACGGAAGACACGGCGACGAGGCCGTCGATGTTGTTTGGACGCGGAGGTGGCGGAACTTCTTCCAACGGCGTCGATGCAGCCGGACGGGGCTGGGAGGCCAGGCGCTTCACCATCAGCCGTCCACGAACGGCCGGGTCTTGCTTGCGGGAGGTGAGCGCAGCCGCGGCGAGGGCGGCGGCGGAAGCAGGGGCGGAGGGCGGCGGGGCCACGGGGCCAACGGGAGGGACTGACCAGCGGTCGGCGGGAGCCCCACGTGTAGAGGTCACGGCCACGGCCTCAAGCCTCCTGCAGGCGGGCAGCCCGGCGGCCGGGGCGGCCAGAGGCGGCAGCAACATGCGGTACGGAAGCGGGGCGGCGACGACGGAGGCAACGTCGCGCGGCTGCAGCCTCACATCCTCTCGTTTTCTCTCCTGCAGGACGAGGGGAGAAAGCAGCGGTGCGCTGCCGGATCTAAGCGCGGCGAGCGGAGGGGAGGCCGGAGCAAGGAGATCCGACCGGCGGCGGCCGCACGCTCATGCGGTCACGGACCTTCAGAAAGAGAAAAAGAACCTGGAATAGTTGTTTTATTTTCTCTTGAAGTCATTATTTAGAAATTTGGTGTATTCCTGTAAATTCTAGTACATAGCTTATTCATTGGCTCAGGAACTGATGCACCCACGTATCCGATTCCACTATTAGTTTTATGTCACCGAGATATCAGAAACTACTCCCTCCGTTCTAAATTAACCGTCGCGGATTTAGTACAAGTAACACATAGTTAATTTTGAACGGAGGGAGTATATCACAAATGAGTATGTTTGACAAACCTTTTTTTATTGTTTTTATTACCAGGCAAGTAACACATAAGTTACCAGCTAGTGGGTAGCAAGTTAACATGGGGACTTAACTGTAGGTACAATGATTACTAATATATAAAAGACGAGCGAAATCGCGAGCTGCGAGCGTCCCTGCTACTGTTCATCACTGTTCATATTTCGATCCGCGTCGTCGCTCGCCGATCCAACTGCCCGCACAGCATACGCGTGACGTTTTTGCAAGAAAACCCCTCGCAGATTGCAACACTACCCCGCAGTCCACACTTTCTTACTACGGAGGACCTATTTGCGATTTTCGCCAAACCCAGGGTCCTCGCTGAAAAACCGTCTCCATACAACCATCCCTCTCCTTCTCTCTCCCCGCGCGGCGCCGAGTTCGCCGCCGGCCGCCGCGCTCCATGCCGCCGCTCCGGTCCTCCCCGTCCAGATCCACGCGCATGGGCGGCTCCGCTGTCGCCTCCTCTCTCTCCTCACCGAGCGCCGCGTGCTAGGACGCCGGAGCCGCGCCAGAATCACCGCCGCCGTGCCCCTGCTCCTCCGCCGCGATTGCTCGCCGCCGGCGACGCTCCCGCGAACAATCCGCAGCGGCGCTGCCACTTCCGGGTGCCCCGCGTCCATGCACGTCTCACACGGCCGACCAGCGTCCCAGATGGCGGCGAATCGACGCCGGCGTCCGCGTCGTGCGGCATGCTCGCCGTGCCCGCAGACGCCACTGATGACGTCATCCAGACGTTGCAGTGGGTCCCCCCGTCAGCGACCTGTTTTTTTCGCAGGAGTTTGAGAAAATACGAAATCCCTGACAGGGGGGCCCGTCTGCTTACAAAATTTCCAAAAAATAGTGTTAATATTGTAAAATCAATAGTTTAAAAACTATCCACCAGAAAAATGTGTAAATAATATTGACATGTCCAGAACAATACATGCTAATTACTTACGACATAATGCAAACATTTTTCAACATTTTAATTTGGCAAATATTTGAAACAACCTAACTGCATTCCCTCTAAATAAATGGAAGAAAAATTAATAAATATACTTACACACTATATTTCCCCCAATTATGGAGTTTAATTAAATATCTGTGTCATGCTACAAACATATTACACCATTAAATTTTCTTAAAAAAATTAAAGATACTCCACACAACAAATTACGACAACTTTTAACATTTCGAATCACAACGATCACAGTAGGCTTTACTGGTGATGGAATATAAAAGCTGCTTTTATTTAATTTTGGCAATTATTTTTATAATCTACAAAGGATAAGACAAATATAAAATATTTAGAGTAATGTTTGAGCAAAAGAAAAAGATAAGAAAAATGCAAAATGTAAAGTACAACAATAACTTTAAATGTACCCGTCGAGAAAATATGACAAATATATCACCTCGAACACAACAAAAACGGAAAAAAATGGTTGTTTATGGCATATGATAAAATTTTAAATTTGAATATTTTAAAATTTGAATGCCCAAATTAAATTTGAACGTCTTTCGAAACTTATCATCTAATAAACACAAAAAAAAATGCGAAAAACTTCCCGATTTTAACAATTTTTACAACTTGGACAACATATAACTGCAACCTTTCCTTCCGAATTTCAACAAATTCAAATCTACACAACTTTTAAATACAGATATTTCGAAATTTAGATTTTTTACACCACGCTATTCCTTCTTCTAACAACACGGGCGCGTCTTACAAAGTAAAAATAATCCAAATCTAAACAATTTTGGACCGTAGCCTTTTTTGAATTTCAATAATTTTCAAACCTAAACGATTTTTTAATATGTACATTCTCAAATTTCAGTTATACCACACATCCGCGATGTACAAATTTGCATATTTTAAAAATCTAAATGCCTTTCAAACCTACACATTTTACAAACGTAAAAACAGAAAATAATTCAAACCTTAATAACTTCACAAATGAACAACTTTTTAAAACTTAACCATTTTCAAACGTAAACTTTATATAAATTCCAACAATTTTGAAACCTAAAAATATTTCCGAATACGTACATTTCCAAATTTAAATTAATGCTCAAATTGTTAATATTTGCAGATAACCATAATATAATTCCTCTGATTATGCTGCTTCATAAGAAAATTATGACCAAATGGAACCATACTTGATCATTTAAATTTACCTAACATATTTGCAAGCAATATAATTTAAATCTCTCTAATTATGTAGTTGCATTTCAAAAAAAAATGCTTGATTCGATGAATATTTTCACAAAATGCAAACTCATTTACTCTAATTATAGATTGCTTTCAAATTGAATTTCAGCTAAGCACATTATACGATTTAGAACTACCACCTTTCTTTACAATATATATAACGCAACTAAAAAAAAATTATCACAAAATATTCTCAGCAAGGGCGCGCGGCGTGTCGCCGCACCAAATTTAACTAGTAACTTCACTAATGACCGGGTGGCAACCTTGAAGATAAAAAATGGCGATGAAGTAATATGCAAACACGGGGACTTGTTTTGAATATCTCGTAGAGACAAAAGCCAACTATAAATAATTATTGTGAATTCATTGTTTTGTGGGATAAAATATTTTAAGATAAAATATTTTGTTTGTTAGAGGTGTATGCATATACTTCACAATTTTCCCAACATGCGTGCATAACGTCATCTTGTTGACCGTGGTAGCGAGCACAGGGTCGCGAGTTATTAGAGTCGTAATATTTAGAATTTTCCATGCTTAAAGTTTCAACTCAATAATATTGTACGATACAACTTAATTAAATGATGATAAAGGTTTCAATAAAAATTAAATGAGAGCTTCCGATTTTTCTCCCTTTTGAAAAAAAAAACTAATAAGCTCGTACATTCTAATACGATATCAAAAAAGAAATGGAGGAAGTGTATATTTGCCTAGCCCACGGACCACATTTACTAAATGAAGACATATGTGAATGCAAACTTAATTTTTTCTTGAACAAAATATTCGTAAATGCATTTTTCATGGAGTGACGCCGTGTACAACGCAGACCTGAGCATATCACCACCAAACAAGTCTGCACATGTGCGCGCACCCACACACGTGGGCGAATAGCTCAGGTGCGACGTTTTTTCGAGGAATTGGACAGGCAGCGACGTCGTTGCACGTAATAGCTCACATGCGGCATCTATTCGAGCCATAATTGCTCTGCGGCGACATGGCCGTCAAATCATGTTCCCCACGCGGTAACCCAAGTTTGACCGGTACATGGAGTAGTTTATCTCGAGTGGGACCCATGCGTCAGCGAAACCTGCCTCTGTTCGTGGGGGAACCATCTCTGCCACGCGCCGGCGTCGCTTGGAGTCCACACCTCACTCCTGTCCCGTCGTCTCGGTTTCTCCGGGCTGGGGGAAATTATCCTGGCAACGGCGAGTCGAGCGGCGGCAATGGAGCGGGCGACTCGAGCGCGGCATTGGAGCGGGCGAGTCGAGCTGCGGCAATGGAGCGGGCAGCGGGCGACTGGAGCGGCGGCAATGGAGCGGGCGAGTCGAGCGGCCGCGCTAGTCCAGCGGCGGCAATCGGAGTCGAGCAAGCAAGCGGCGACGCAAGGCTTGTGGTCGCAATCGCAGGTAAGGGCGTCGAGGGAGGATGGAGGATGGGGTGGTGCGGGTACACGGTCGAATAGGCGACCGGCGGCCCAATTCGTGAATCGTGCAGCGGCGAAGGATTCAATCTACCTTCACGGCAAGCGATATCGGATTTCAGTCCAGCAGGTGTTGAAGCAGGCGTGGCAGCGTCACGGCTACTACGGCGGCAAGGGTTTTTCGCTCGGCGATGATTCGCCGCCGATGACGAGACAGAGGTTTGTCTCGATGCGCAACATTGCTGCGGGCGACGAGAGCAGCTCGGGCGGGAGCTCATCGAGCAGCAGTTCAGCACGCTCAACCCCGAGCCAGGACTTAGAAGTAGCGTTGAGCCTAGAGACTTTCAGTCTAGTTGCCAGGATGGCGGAGGATAGATTGGTGTGCTCAGAAATCCTCTACGAGATGAAATCGAGCTAGAAGAATCAGCTACAGAGCCATGAAGGAGGGAAGATTGTGCTGCATTCTGTAGATAGCAAGTCTGGTGAATTTTGTTAGGTGCCTGAAAATCTTTCAGGCAGTGTTTGCCCAGCGCTGGGAGCGTGTGTGGGAGTTCTTGCCCAGCGCTGGGAGCGTGCCCTAGACGTGCTCTGGACGTGCCATGGCACGTTCCGGTAGGTGAAACCTTGTTTTTGTAGGTGAAACCTTGTAAACAAAATGTAAATTATTGTGTTCCTTGTTTTTGTGTTCCTTGTGGCATTCGCACGCCGTCAGATTGTGGCATGCACACTGTCGAACACCTTTGGGAGGGCGCTCTGGACACGCCCGATTGTGGCATTCGCACGCCGTCGGATTGAAAACAAGTTGAAAGAGTTGAAACATTGTCAACTAGGTAGAGGCTTATGTCATCTATAGACAAAATGCTTTAATTTTTTATTTAACTTACCAAAATGTAAATATTGCTAGTGTTGCTAGTGTTACCAAAATGTAAACATTTGTAACTATTACCAAAATTGAAATATACATGTTATTTGTGCTAGGCTTGGATGTTGCAATGATTTCATACTAATTTTTGAATTCAAATTTGAACTACAATTCAATTGTACATGTTATTTGTGCTAGGCTTGGATGTTGCAATGAGGAGGATTTCATTTGTAAATATTAACCTTCTAATGGTGGTAGATTTATCGCAAACAGAGGCATAACCTAGTGGCAAAGGGTTGATGCCCCATTTGCCCACCTAAGTTCGAGTCCCCTTGCTCGCAATTTAGGTGTTGCACATTATATGTCCTAGTCCAGTAGCTTAGTGGGTCGGGCATCTCACTATTATAGAAAGATTTCTATAATAGTGGGTTGTCCCATCCATTAAAATATTGCACTTGGACAAATTCTTTTGAATTTTTGTCATTTTTCTAATTGGTTCTCCAAAATGAGCTACAAAAGAGCCCCAAAGGTAGCCCCATTTCTAATCCTGTCATTTTTTCAATCTTCTCCAAATGATCTCAAACTCTACGGTTAACATCTATTACACTAATATAGTGTCCTAGACCAATTTTTAACTCAAAACTTGTTTAAAAGTTGGTTTGACTTTAGTTGACCAATTTTTGAAATATTCAAAACATATTCAAAAAACATCAAAAAAATGAAATTCCAGTGCACATGGTCTTAATTAGTTTATCATGTACTAACAGGTCCAACTGATAAACAAGGTCTAGATACATATTAAACAAGAAATGCTTCAATATGGTATGAGATGTGAGATTTCATACCATATTGAATCATTTCTTGTTTAATATGTATCTAGACCTTGTTTATCAGTTGGACCTGTTAGTACTTGAGATGTGAGATTTCATACCATATTGAATCATTTCTTGTTTAATATGTATCTAGACCTTGTTTATCAGTTGGACCTGTTAGTACATGATAAACAAATGCTTCAATATGGTATGAAATCTCACATCTCAAACGAGATGTGAGATTTCATACCATATTGAATCATTTCTTGTTTAATATGTATCTAGATCTTGTTTATCAGTTGGAGCTGTTAGTACATGATAAACTAAGACCATGTGCACTGGAATTTCATTTTTTTGATGTTTTTTGAATATTTTATGATTATTTCAAATTCCGCCAAACTCAAGTCAAATCAGCATTTAAACAAGTTTTAAACACCAAAATGGAAAACTAAGACTGGATCATTCTTAGTCACACCAAAATGAAGGTTTGGTGAGGTTTTGGACAATTTCATGTTGCAAATCACAAACCACCCCTCTTCACACATGAGAGTTCATAGTTTGAGATGTGAGATTTCACACCATATTGAAGCATTTCTTGTTTAATATGTGTCTAGACCTTGTTTATCAGTTGGAGATGTTAGTACATGACAAACTAAGACCATGTGCACCGTAATTTCATTTATTTGATGTTTTTTTGAATATTTTATGATTATTTCAAATTCGGCCAAACTCATGTCAAATCAGCATTTAAACAAGTTTTAAACACCAAAATGGAAAACTAAGCCTGGATCATTCTTAGTCACACCAAAATGAAGGTTTGGTGAGGTTTTGGACAATTTCATGTTGCAAATCACAAACCACCTCTCTTCACACATGAGAGTTCAAATGAATCTCTAAAGGTAGTGTAAACGGCTCCATTTCTAAGCAAGATTTTTTTCGACCGTCTCTAAATCAGCCAAATAACTTTCCTACACATCTATTCTATATATAAAAACCATGTGCACTGGTTTTTTTTATTTTTTATGTTTTTGAATATTTTATGATTATTTCAAATTCGGTCAAACTGAAGTCAAACCAACATTTAAATAAGTTTTAAGCATGAAAATGAAAAAATAAGCCTGGATCATTCTAAGTCCCCCCAAAATGAAGGTTCTGCGATTATTTTAATTTTTTCTGAATTAGTTGGTCAACCCACACAAAATCCTATGAAGCTTCTGTGATTTAACTCTGGCCGTCCGATCATGCCTTCTAGAAGGAAACCCCCCGATCAGCGCCAGTCCTAGTTCTGCGCTCTGATTGGCTGTTGAATTTTTTTTAGCAGCAGTGTTTCGAACGCGCATAGGCCACGGCCCAACAAACTCCACGGCTGATGGTCCCGAAGAGCAAGGCTTTGATACGAGGGTGACTCGAGGGTTTAATATCGAACTCTCGGGGAATCTGAAGTGGTAGATTTATCTTCTTATCCTTCTTTTGGTTACCTACAAAACAAGGTTAGATGTTTTGGTCCTCAACCTCACCTGTGGTTGTCAAGCACAAGGTGTAAGAATGATATCAGGATAGTTATGCAATGCAAACAAGAAATAAATATGCAATGATGGTGGATGCAATGATAAATGATATTTTTGGGTTTTTGAATGATGTATGCAAGATGAAAAGTATTTTTGTATTTTCGGATTTAATGATGGCTGAAAATAGAAAAGTGGTATATGGTGTTGGAAAGGTGTTTCTTATGATTAAAAATGGACTGGGGTTCATGGTTTCACAAATGCACTCTCTCTTTATAAAGTGGTAGACAATGGAACACACACAGTTAACATATGAGATTGCAACACAGGGTTTGATAACAAGTTACTTAGATATATGGGCATCACGTCCTAACATAGAGATCTTTTGGTTATTAACCTCTCTTATACTCCACCAAGATGCGAACTAAATCATAACACCTCAGTAATTAAGATAACTCAGAGTATAGCATTAAGTATCATGACATGAAGTGAAAATAAGAACATGCTAGATCTAGTCATGGAGTAGTGGCAATGGTCACGCCCACATCCCCGGTAGCATGGTATTTTAGTTTATCCCTAGTGAGGTAACAAAGTAAGGTAAAGATACCAAAGTGGATCGCAGAACTTTCTCTCACGTTCACTGCACTAGCCACCCCCCGTTACTCCAACTAATGCACACGTTCCCCCACACACGCTCTCATAAACATGCTTGATCAAAACAAGTAGACAAGAACGGGGTACATAATATGCATCTATACTCATAACTGAAACAAACATTGCAATCTCAAACATATATTAACTCATAAAGATCCACCACAAAGGTATTACAACGGTGACCGTAATCATGTTCAGCAGCTCATACGGTGCTAATTAGTGAAGCTCAAGAGAGGAGAGATACATAAGTTACTTCCACAAACCCATAGTCCAGAGGTGGACTACTCCCTCTTCATCATGGAGACGGTGGAGAAGTCGATGGAGAAGATGGAGACCACGCCGGCAGCGCCCCGCCGGAGTTTTCCCCCTCCAATCTGCAGCTCCTGATCTCCGTTTCGGTGTTTCTGTGTTTGTGCGGCGCTCCTTCCAGAGAACGTCGGGGGACCTTTTTTATAGGCGTTTTTAGGTCAAGACGATGTCGGTGGAGCGAAGATCGACGGCAACGGAGCCACGAGGCCAAACGGGTGGGCCCACGCGGCCACAGTACCTGGCCGCGTGGGCCACCCCGTTTGGCCTCGGCCTCCGTTTGTTCGCTTCCTTCGCCCACAGGTCTTCTTCCTTCCAAATATTGACGCCCGTAAATTTCCAGGTGATTTCGTTGACGTTTGGGTCCCTGAAACATTAAAATAAGAAAACGGGTTTTCTGCCTGTGCAGGGTTAATTCCATAAAAATAGGAAATAAATGAATATTCCCAAAATCATTATAAAACATTGATATAACCCTTATATGATGCAAATATGATTGGAATATAAGCAATTAAAGTGCAAAGTTCATGTATGCATTTTACATGCATCAACATCCCCAAGCTTAATCCATGCTCGTCCTCGAGTATGAAGATGATAAAACTAACATGGACTTTGCAATTTAATACTTAACAATGGATATCAAAGATGATTACTATTGCTACATATAGTCAAATGATTCATTCTTCAAAGGAGTAGCAATATGCAAATAGTTTATGAAGTGATATCAAGTATTCAAGACAAGGATGTTCATTGATAGTTCACAAAGTGTAACATGGTAGCAAGTAATATGGAACACATGTATGCATAATGATAAGTAGAACATCCTACAATGGTCATAGAGTGTAGATGAAAATCTGAATATGATAGGTGTACACTTTGGAAAGATGTATATGTGAGTAGAGGTAAAGCATGCATAAGTTTCATCCAACTTCCAAACTCTTCTACTTAAGTTAATGATTGCAATAAGGTATTCATTGGTGTCAAGCTCTCATTGCCCCTATCATAGCATCTTGAATGATTAAGGTTAAAGTGAAAGCAAATATGAGTAGTGTGCTTGATAAAGAATGGGTTGAATGTCTCATGCCCCTTGAATACAAGTACTTACACCATGTGTTACTCAACTTGGGAAACAAAGCAAGTTCAATTAAATATCATTGTAAGCATAATAGTATCATCAAGAGCGTCAACTGGGGTACCTCTTGTCCCAAGATATGGAACAAGCCCATATCAAAATGACAAGACAAACAAACAAAATGAACAATCTCAACACCCTTTTTATTTACCATTTGGAATAGTTTTTTATTGCAAGGTGTATCACAGAAGGTTCACCATAGTATGTAAGTAAATTTCCACCATGAATGATGCATGGCTTAGATTAGCGGCCCAGGCGTCTCTCTAACCATTTACACAAACTCATTTAAACTCACTCTATTTCCACATTTATTTCAACATGATAAGCATCCATAGACAAAAGCACATGATATCAACTAAATGAGATGAAGAGCGTGTTGAAAGCTTGCCATGTGACAGCACATATGGGCTAACTTCCAACCCAAAACATTCATCAAGCCACAAACATCATAATCTTAATCACAATGGGTCAAGTTTTATTATGCAAATAAAAGAACATTGTGCATCAAGTTCGTGAGAGCTATATAACCAATTTTTTCCATTGCAATCAATAACATAAACATTTTCATTCAGAGGTAAGATAACACAAACATGTTAAACATACTCGGAATAGCATAAAGCCAATAGGTAGATATGGTGGACTCACTGGAATAACTTTGGTTGAAGGTGTTGGAAACAAGTTTTTGCTTGTTGGAGTTTTTGGGCTAGCAAAAGGGAGAAAGTTGACCATCTAGATGCATGCATGAGTGTCCATAGAACTAACTAATCCATGTTAAACCAAGTAAATAACAATCAGCACCAAAACATGAATAAGTGATAGCTCTACAAAAAGAATTTGCAAACTATTACTCATAAACAAGCTCATGAATCATGCAACTATATGTATCATTAAAAATCAAGTCAAACATCCCTTTTCCCAATCTTATAAAAGCATCCAACATATTTCAACCCATATTTCCAGTAGCTCTCTCATATATAATTGATAGTGTGGTGGTCTCTCAAGACTCAAAAAAAAAAAAACGACGCTCCAAGTTTATGCGATAAAGTGTTTCGATCGAAAAACAGAAGTTGGACGTGTGCAAACCGAGAGTGTGTAGGTCCAGCGGGGTTGTCTTCACATCCCCAAGCTTATGGTCTTCACCATCCTTGGATAGCTCTTGGTGCATCTCCTCCAATCCCTGTGAAAAAACTTCAAAACACCGTTTCTCCCATCTCTTTTCTGTGGGGTGCATTAATAGTGATAAACAAATAGGTTCCTTGCTGCATATAATCCTTGAACAAAAATTCATATGAATGTCCAGAAAGTATAATGTTGTATGCCTACTCATAAACTCAATTGGATCAAAAAGATTCAACTTAAAAGCTCAAAGCATGCATCAAACAAAATGGGACAGAATCTGTCCAGAAAAACAGCAGCAGCAAAACGTATTTTTCTACCCTACCAAACTTTCTCGAAAAATTCCGAAAAATTCATGCATACAGAGGATGAAAAGTTGCAACTACAGTTCAAATATGAGCTCATTCGGAGTTACAGAATAAGAATTAAAAATCATACCGTGCACTGACTCGTGCAGGAATAAAATCTCCGAACGCTATAAGCAACTTTTTCAAACCAAAAAGGGTAAAACTTGGCACTTTATTAAAAACTCCAGAACCTAACTAGACACAAAATCTCTTGTTACAGCAAGAGGACACAAAGAAAAATCACACACAAAAATAACCGGGTTGCCTCCCGCAAAGCGCTTTCTTTATAGCCATATAGCTAGGCTTCTTACTTGTTGTTTTATTGTGGACGAAGCTCATGAGGGAGCTTGAACTTTGGTGGTTCCCTCTTCCTTGGAAAGTGTTCCATGCACTTCTTGTGTGGAAACTGAAACTTTACATTCCCTTCCTTTGAATCAATGATAGCACCTGTGGTACGAAGAAAAGGTCTTCCAAGAATAATAGGACTAGAGGTTTTATTCCCCATATCCATGATTAGAAAATCCACAGGCACAAAAGTCATATGTAACTCTACCATAACATCACTTACTTTTCCCAAAGCATGTTTAATAGAGTCATCAGCAAGTGCTAGTTCAATAGAGCATTTTTCAAGATTTTTCAATTCAAGCACTTCATATAGTTCTTTAGATAAAACAGAGACACTAGATCCTAGATCAAGTATGGCATGGTGTGTCTCTTTTCCAATAGTTACTAGTACCTTAGGTATCCACATATCCCCAAGCTTAGGTGGTATCATAGCCTCTTGGTTGTACCTAGCAATCTTTTCTTTCAAGACATGATTAGCAATATAAGAACCAAAACCTGCTTGGTTAGTGTTGATGGAAGGATCACTTGCAAATTTTTGTAAGATAGATATTAATTCATGCAAGCTACAATTTTCTAAGTCAAGCAAAGGATCCTTGACTTCATTAAGCATTTTAACTTCCTCAACTTTCTCCTTTTTAACCCATACTTGTTGCCTAGCAGGAACCTCTTTCACATGTTTAAGAGATGAATCTTTTCTCAATGAATCACTAACTCGAACCAATTTTTCCTCAATATTGTTCAGGTAAACATCTTTTTCCAGAAATTCTTTCTCACAAATTCTCAACTTATGCATGACATTAACCAATTCATTGTTTATCTTTGGAATAATGTTTTCAGAATAAGAAACTAGTTGTTCAAAATCTTCCTTACTAGGTAGCTTTTCTAACTTAGTTTCAAATTTATCCTTTGATGAAGCAAGTGCTATTGTGGTGTCTTCCAACTTTTTCTTGCTACCCACAAAGCTACCAAAAATCCTTCTAAGTGTCATGGCTGCACAAGGTGGTGTTGACAAGACAAAACTTCCACCTGTAGCCCCATCTAAAGCATTTTGATACCAAGGATCTATTCCATAATAGAAATAAAGATTTAGCTTTTCATCTTCACAAGGTGTAGGATCTTCATAATGCATCCTATTAATTCTTACCCAAGCATCTTTTAATGTTTCTCCATGATATTGTTTAAAACTAGAAACAGAATTCCCTAGAGAACTCCCTCCTTGTTTGTTTCCAAGCACCATGATAGCAAGTTTTTTTGGTATTTTTATTTTTTATGCAAAACTGAAATAAATATGATATGATATGCAATGACACTAACAAAACAAATAAATTGCTTTGTAAGTAAAGATGGATAAGATGGTGCTCACGTAGGTGCAACCTCCCAAGCTTAGGTGTTAGCACAAGTTGGTGACGTTGACTTTGTTGTGAGATGAATGCGATGATGCACACCCTTGGATAAATCTCTCAGCTACGATTCCCCGGCAACGGCGCCAGAAAACGTCTTGATGGTCCCGAAGAGCAAGGCTTGATACGAGGGGTGACTCGAGGGTTTAATATCGAACTCTCGGGAATCTGAAGTGGTAGATTTATCTTCTTATCCTTCTTTTGGTTACCTACAAAACAAGGTTAGATGTTTTGGTCCTCAACCTCACCTGTGGTTGTCAAGCACAAGGTGTAAGAATGATATCAGGATAGTTATGCAATGCAAACAAGAAATAAATATGCAATGATGGTGGATGCAATGATAAATGATATTTTTGGGTTTTTGAATGATGTATGCAAGATGAAAAGTATTTTTGTATTTTCGGATTTAATGATGGCTGAAAATAGAAAAGTGGTATATGGTGTTGGAAAGGTGTTTCTTATGATTAAAAATGGACTGGGGTTCATGGTTTCACAAATGCACTCTCTCTTTATAAAGTGGTAGACAATGGAACACACACAGTTAACATATGAGATTGCAACACAGGGTTTGATAACAAGTTACTTAGATATATGGGCATCACGTCCTAACATAGAGATCTTTTGGTTATTAACCTCTCTTATACTCCACCAAGATGCGAACTAAATCATAACACCTCAGTAATTAAGATAACTCAGAGTATAGCATTAAGTATCATGACATGAAGTGAAAATAAGAACATGCTAGATCTAGTCATGGAGTAGTGGCAATGGTCACGCCCACATCCCCGGTAGCATGGTATTTTAGTTTATCCCTAGTGAGGTAACAAAGTAAGGTAAAGATACCAAAGTGGATCGCAGAACTTTCTCTCACGTTCACTGCACTAGCCACCCCCCGTTACTCCATCTAATGCACACGTTCCCCCACACACGCTCTCATAAATATGCTTGATCAAAACAAGTAGACAAGAACGGGGTACAATATAATATGCATCTATACTCATAACTGAAACAAACATTGCAATCTCAAACATATATTAACTCATAAAGATCCACCACAAAGGTATTACAACGGTGACCGTAATCATGTTCAGCAGCTCATACGGTGCTAATTAGTGAAGCTCAAGAGAGGAGAGATACATAAGTTACTTCCACAAACCCATAGTCCAGAGGTGGACTACTCCCTCTTCATCACGGAGATGGTGGAGAAGTCGATGGAGACCACGCCGGCAGCGCCCCGCCGGAGTTTTCCCCCTCCAATCTGCAGCTCCTGATCTCCATTTCGGTGTTTCTGTGTTTGTGCGGCGCTCCTTCCAGAGAACGTCGGGGGACCTTTTTTATAGGCGTTTTTAGGTCAAGACTATGTCGGTGGAGCGAAGATCGATGGCAACGGAGCCACGAGGGCCAAACGAGTGGGCCCCACGCGGCCACAGTACCTGACCGTGTGGGCCACCCCTGTTTGGGCCTCGGGCCTCCGCTTGTTCGCTTCCTTCGCCCACAGGTCTTTTTCCTTCCAAATATTGACGCCCGTAAATTTCCAGGTGATTTCGTTGACGTTTGGGTCCCTGAAACATTAAAATAAGAAAACGGGGTTTTCTGCCTGTGCAGGGTTAATTCCATAAAAATAGGAAATAAATGAATATTCCCAAAAATCATTATAAAACATTGATATAACCCTTATATGATGCAAATATGATTGGAATATAAGCAATTAAAGTGCAAATTTCATGTATGCATTTTACATGCATCAACGGCCCAACAAATTTTTTTAGCTGCAGTGTTTTATTAATTTCAAACGCGCATAGGCTACGGCCCAGAAAACTCGACGGTCCAAAATTCCCACACTCGCCATGTCGTGCCCTAGCTATTTCTCTTCTTATCCACTAACCCTGTCGTGCCCTAGCTATTTCCCCCATTCCCCACCCTCGCCGCCGCTCGCATTAGCTCGCCGCCGGTGATCAAATCGAGCTACGCCAGTAGATCCAGCCCCGCCGCCCGCCGATGTTTAGGAGGGGAGGTCCAATCGCCGGCCGCGGTGGCCATTCTGGCGGTGGCAATGGCTCCGACGAGGAGCGGAAGGGGAAGAGGCGGGTTCCGGCTGACCCCGCTAGGAAGGCCGTGGCCGCTTCCGATGGCGCTCGTAAGCGAGGCGTGCGTGCGTGGACGAACCGCGGAATGCGGCCTCCGCCTGCGTACGAGCGCTGCGAGCTGCCTGCGTACGACCGCCGCATGGAGATGGCGATGGCTGGAAGCTCCTCCGGTGCGGGGAGCTCCTCCATTGCTCGGGCACCGCTGCCATCGCCGAAGAGGGAGGAGGAGGAGCAGGAGTGCCCACCGCGCAGCGGCCGCCCCCTCCTGCCCGGGGACTTCGTCTCTGACGAGGTCCTGCCCTGGGTCACCTTGGAGGTGTTCCAGCGCAGCACAGAGGATGAGAAGCGCCGTCAGATGGAGATTGAGCTCGACGAACGCCGCCTCGAGGTCGGGATTTACAATTCCCTCCACGAAGTCATCGACATCAGCTCGGACTCCGACGGGCCCGGCTCCCCCGGGCTATTCGACTCCGACGAGGACTAGGACTGAGCGGCGCCGCCGCCTCGTCGCCGCCGCCGCACCCCCGGGGCTCTGGTGTGAGCCCAATTTTGGGTCGTAGCTAGGGGTAGGAGCAGCAGCGAACGTCCCCGCATGTAATTTTCAGTTCATCTCCGCGTGGCGCCCCTTTTGAATCTATGAGCCACGAGCTTCTGGAATGTCGAGCTTATGTGTAATATAAAGTTTATCTACTGTATGCGCCCCGCGGGTTTATTTTATCTTCATTTATTTATGTTTTGCCTCGCCGGCGTTGCCGCGCTGCGTCGATGTCGCCGGATAAGAAGAAGAAGAAGCAGAGAAAGCGCGCGCAGGGGAAGAGATTAAACGGTCGTCGTTGCTGACGTGGGCAATTGTGGGTCCCACCCGCCTGCCATTAATCCTAACTGACTGCGATTAAGAGCAATGAGTTAGGGAAAATATCTGAACTCAACGAGACGTCGCATGTGAGCTATTTCATCGAACGATGTCGTTCTCCAGTGAATAGCGTGAAAAGATGTAGTACCTGAGCTATTCGCCCCACACACGCACATATGTCATTATCTAATGAAGTCTGAAGTTGCGAAACTTTCCGATTGACGAAGTCAGCAGATTGCGTTTTTATTGGTGGAAACATCGCCTCACAGTAACGGAGTGATCCACAATAAATGACACATTGGTCGTTAAAAATGGTGTTTGATCACTAATGGTTTAGGATACAACCACGGATACGGGATACAGAAATGGAAACACGAAATTCTCCAATCACTCTCACTAGTTATCTCATGATCTACGTAATAGAAGATAAACAAACTTATAATGTTTAATCTAAAGGGTAGTACTTCCATAGGCCCCCAAGGGCGAAGGGGTATCATGAGCAGAAACACAAGGACGGTCAGGATTGATCCGAGCCGAGCCTGGAAGTGTGGAATTCAGTTGAGCCGAGCCGGATCGTGAGCCAAGAACGAAGTCTGAAAAATACCCAAAAATTGTGACAAAGTGCGGCCGCCAGGGTTCGATCCTGGCCCTCCCACGCGAGACAGTGGACAAAAAGAGCCACTGGGCTACTTCTCGGCATTTGATTGTATTAGAATCAGATGATTTATAAACATAAAGACGGCTATTAGCTCCTCAACGTGTGGTGGCTTGGTGGGCATTGATCCATTGAGGGATTGGGCCTACACATCGCACTGTCGCACGCGCAGCACAGCACCAGGGCAACACTTGATCCAATCGACCAAAGGCATGTTTGTTAGCTGCATGCACGGATGCACCTCAGTCTCAAATCTACACAATTATTTTGATTTTAAATAATTTGTACACAAAATATATGCGCGTCGGCGAATAGGTTTCATTCCCGTGCTCGGTTTCGAATTTCGTTGTCTGAAACTTCTCAATTTTCAGACCGCTGTTTGCCTTTTCTTAGACGCATTTCATCAAATCCGTCGCACTCAGTTGACCGTTTAAAATTTCCTTTGACAACTAGGTTCATCTCGCCGTTTCCTACAATTTTCATGTTGCAACTTTTCTATTTTAGCAGATATATACAAGTAACTATTGTACTCTAGGTATATTCACACTGTGTTTGTATACATGTGTTTTTCAACTTCTCTGTCGTGTTCGTTTAACTTCCGCGCTCGTCGTCAAAAACTCCGTGTTTATGGTAATCTGTAAGTATTGTTTGAACGGTCCAACTCAACCAATTGTGAATTTTTCTAATATGGGAAGTGGATTTAGAGGGTTTTCAAAAGCATGGTATGATAAGTATGATTGGATAGAATATAGCGGAATCTCGTGATAAGCCTTATTGTTTCTATTGCTTGATAAGGCTTATGTTTTTATTGTTTTCTTTTTAGGTCACTTAAGTGCACACCGTTTTGGTCCAGCTCAACCAATTTAACCATCTACACTCGCAACATGCAACCCTACCCCTTAGATGCGACAACATGCAACCCTAATGATTTTGATGGTCCCATCACATACAACATAGATATGCGTATTGCATATGGGTCCACATATCTCCAAGGGTAAACAACGCACGTCAGACAGATCTGAACCCATAGACACCACACTTTTTGGCCTAGCCATCTTGACCCACCTATGTCAGGTTTAAAGATGTGGATCCATATACATGATCACCCCTATCCATTTTGACCCACCCACATGTAGGGATTTAGAGATCTGGATTCATGTGGGTCCACATGTTCTGAAGCTGATAGATGTAAACCTAGCGGGTTTGGAGTATTGCATGTGGGTGTAGATGTCACAAGGGTGGTAAGGGTAGAATTATATGGCCACATAGAAGTGTTGCATGTGGGTCCACATGGCCTAGAGGTGGTAGATGTGTACCTATATGAGTAGTAGTGTTGCATGTGGGTCTATATGGCCCAGAGGTGGTAGAATAACCATCTACACTCACAACATGCAACCCTACCCCTTAGATGTGACAACATGTAACCCTAATGATTTTGCTGGTCCCACAACATACAACATAGATAGACGTATTGCATATGGATCCACATGTTGATCCAAGGGGTAATCGACGCACGTCAGACAAGTCTGGACCCATATACACCACACCTAGCCATCTTGACCCACCTATGTCAGGTTTAGAGATGTGTACCTATATACACTACCCCTAGCCATTTTGACCCGTCCATGTTGAGGTTTAGAGATCTGAATCCATGTGGGTCTACATATCATGAAGTTGATAGATGTAAACCTAGCGGGTTAGGAGTGTTGCATGTGGGTCCACATATCCCAAGGGTGGTAAGGGTAGACCGATATGGCCACATAGAAGTGTTGCATGTGTGTCCACATGGCCCAGAGGTGGTAGATGTGTACCTAGATAATATGAGTGTTGCATGTGGGTCCACACGACACAGAAGTGGTAGAATAACCATCTACACTCACAACATGCAACCCTACCCCTTAGATGTGACAACATGCAACCCTAATGATTTTGCTGGACCCACAACATACAACATAGATAGACGTATTGCATATGGGTCCACATGTTGATCCAATGGGTAATCGACGCTTATCAGACAGGTCTGGTTCCATATACACCACACCTAGCCATCTTGACCCACCTATGTGAGGTTTAGAGATGTGGACCCATATACATCACCCCTATCCATTTTGACTCACCCATGTAGGGGTTTCGAGATCTGGATCCATGTGGGTCTACATGTTCTGAAGCTGATAGATGTAAACCAAGCGGGTCTGGAGTGTTGCATGTGGGTCCAGATGTCACAAGGGTGGTAAGGGTAGACCGATATGGCCACATAGAAGTGTTACATGTGGGTCCACATGGCCCAGAGGTGGTAGATGTGTACCTAGATAAGTACGAGTGTTGCATGTGGATCCACATGGCCAAAAGGTGGTAGAATAACCATCTATACTCACAACATACAACCCTACCCCTTAGATGCGACAACATGCAACCCTAATGATTTTGATGGTCCCACAACATACAACATAGATAGGCGTGTTGCATATGGGTCCACATGTTGATCCACGGGTAAACAACGCACGTCTAGTTGTTGTATATCTACCACCTTTGAGGCATGTGGACCCAAATGCAACACTCCTAACTATGTTGCATATTGTGGGACCCACATGATAGTTCTAGATCAAACTGTCTAGGGCTGGTGTATATGCGTCCAAATGACCAATGTTATTGGAACATCTGTGCAATAGTTTGTTCAACTGATCTGATATTATATACAATCCTGCATCTTGAAATGAAGAACAATATTACCGAATAAAGTTTTTATTTTCTTTGCACAAAAATCTATTTTTCATTTTCCGAGTGCCAAAAATGAGTTTTATTGTGAAGCACCTAGCAAAAATATGTTGAAAAATGTACCAAGGAAATTTAAGAAAATATTATACCACATAGTATTTACTAATAACCAAATATTTGCATGTTAAAAGGTTTCCATCTACCTCTTGTAAAAACACAAATTTATGCCGATTTAGTTGGAACCGGATCGAATTTGAACTACAACTGTTTCATAGTTTGCTCATGATTTTTTTGTTTGAAAAAATCATTTTTAGGTACAAAAGTAACTATTTCATCTAAGTTACAACAATAGTTTCGCAAAATTCAACCCTAACTACGAACGATCATGCCCGCCGTTTCGACCGTATTTTGAAAGCGATATAAAATTTTAAAAAAATCATGGCATAATTTTAAAACCCAAATTTTAGAAGTGGATGTTTGTATTACACCGTGAAATAATTTTAAAACACTGCATTGGTTTTATCCTTCATTTAAATTTAAAAGAATAATCCCAAAATTTTATTTCAAATTCTTTAGAAACCTATGTAAAGAAATATGTAAGCTTACGGGTATTTTGTATTTTGTTTTGAATAAAACAATCCTTAACATTCTATAATGAAATAGGAAATCTCTGCAATTTTGTCAAAATTTGATTGGTTAAAATTGGAGTTCAAAATAAGAAGTAAGAAAAGAAAACAGAAAAGAAGAAAAGAAAAACAAAAGATAACAAGCCTAGCCGAACTGGCCCAGCGCAGCCAAACCAGGCCGACCGGCCCGCGCCTCCCCTTTAATTTGTTTTTTGCGCAAAAAAAGGTACGCTGAGGCCCAGGCCCAGCTATATTACGTTATGTTTAATAGACGTCGCTTTGTTTAACGAACAACATCTGTGTTGTAGTGCAGTGGTTGTTCGTACGTGGATGAGACTCAGAGGTCTACGGTTCGAACCTTGGACGTCTTTTTTTATTTGTGATTACCGCCCGTCAGCACTGCGTGGCGAGCTCGTCCCGCGTGACAGTTAGTTGGGTCCGGCTCGGCTATATTTCTCAGGCTCGAGTCGACGAGCTGAATTGGCTAAGAAAAAAAGATGGCTCGGCTCGGTACGGTTATGCGATTGTGAGACTTGGGGGCCTATGGAAGCACGTCTCTAATCTAAATATTTTAACAATACTATCTTCTTCCAAGGGCATGTTAAATATGCAATTTTCCCTCCGCGCCCACTGGCGGGGGATAGACCAGGGAAAGGGTCCGCTGGCCGGAGCAGGCCGCCGGCGTGGCCGAGTCGCCATGGGAGTCACGTGAGCGCGGTCGCGAGAGCCTAACGGTCGTTTTTCCATGCCCTCACTTCTCCCGACAGTCCTTAGTAGTTACATTCAAGTCAGATATGCTATATTTCTCTCATGTAACAGATCTCATATTTAATTTGCTTCATATTGTTGATCTGTTTAATTGTCTAGGAATTTTACCATGTTGTATCTAGTTTGTTTTAGGATTTTATATAGTGGAAAATTGCTCATATATTCAACACTGACTAGATAATACTAGGTCTATGTTATCTAGCTTTTTTCTAGATTATATATAATATAAATTTCCCTGTATTCAACACTTCTAGATTATTATAAGTCTACATTTTTATCGCAAAGTGATGGCACGAAAAATAATTAATGGTTAGCTAAATCGAGTGCTATATGTCGCACGAATTATCAAGGCAGTTCGGGTATTTAGAATCTTGATACTAAAAATAATTTCCCACTAAGTAAATGGTTGTATAAACTTTGCACTAAAAATGTGGTCTGATAAGGTCTTCAGTGGATAAAATATGTTGGCTCTAAAAAGGTCTTTTACCGACCCGCTATTAGCCGAGATCTCAGAATTTTGTTACTAATTAGTTGATATTTGGCCCACACTTCTAGTGGGATTCAACAAATATAATATTGTATATTAAAATTTCAGGAATTAATAAATAATGGAGGCATCTATATGTCAACTCCCTAAGACCTAACGATTTTACAATTTTGTTCATACATAAAGAATGTTCTACCCGTCATAATAATTTGTCTGCAGCATAAAAAAGGAATTGCCTTTACAGATTTGCTCCTAGAAGGAAAATGCAATATTCAGTATGATATTATAATTTTTTCATCTAGTGCAAAATAATATAATTTTTGTTCTCATACTTCAAAAGGATAAAACCATGCACAAATTTCAATGTCATGTCGGCAGTTCCCAGCTCAGCAAACTGTTTCTACATCCAACAAGACTTGAGGGTGCACAAATATAAGAGACTTAGACGTGTTTACTTTTCCATAACTATATACAAAGTGAAAGTATTTTCACATGTAGTTCTATTTTTGATTGGTATCAAATATTTTTTACCTCAAAACTTGAGACTTCATTCAAACCAAATAAATATAGAATTAAAATTTAATCCAAAGTTGGTGATACTTATTCGAACTGTTTTAAATATTCTAAATTATCAAATATTCTGGTGAGGTTCGAATTAATTTTGTTACCAAAATTTTGATCCACGCTTAGAGCGCTGCTCGAAAATCATGTAACTGATAAGTCGTTGCCATGCCCTATACAATATCATGGTCGAAAAAGCCCGCGCAGAAATCATCTCCAAAAGCACGTACTCGAGGTTTTTAAAGCACCAAATAGTAAAATGTCGGCTCACGAAGCTCATGGTGGCAAAGTAGACGAATCACCAAGTTTGTGGTAACTGGTAAGGACAACATTTTCTTATGCTAAAACAGACGTAAAATGCACATGCCTACGAGCCGTGACTGAATAGTTATCTCCAATTAGAGAGCTAGCCAAGTGCCAATATCTAATTTCTGAGAACTTGCCTCTGGTAACCCCAGATTTGACACTGTTGTTTCTCATTTAGGCGGAATATTTTTCAGTGGAAGGCGACGTTCCCGTCGACAGCGAGTCGCATGTGATGACTTCGTCAATCTCAAAACTCGATCCGCCGGCTTAGTCTCTCGGAGGTGCTCATAGGGGTAGGGTGTGCGTGCGTGCGTTCATAGGGATGAGTGTGTGCATGTGTATGTGAGCGTCTGCGTTTGTACTGTGTTTCGCAAAAAAAATCAAATTTCTTTTTGCATAAAGGACAGAGAATGGATACGTCAAAGTTAACCGGAAATTAAGTTCTGGCTCCTAGTGGAAAGTGACTGCAGAACGGGCGGACCCTGACAGAAATTTCATAGACAGATACCGACCTCGCACTGAACTAGTCCCCAACCGAGCCGTCCACTCCGGCTACTGCTTCGTCCGCTAGCTAAGTATTCCGCACGAGGCTGAACCGCGGTGGACCAGCGGTCGACGATGTACTGTACTACCAGTCTTTTTGAACATACTGTACTACCAGTCTACGACTGCATTTTGTGCCAAAAGGAGACAGTGAGTATGATGGTAGTGGGGTTCAGTTGGACCGGATGGACCTTGGCAGATATACGGCCCGGCAAGCTTTGAAAAAAATTAAGGTTGAATGAATGCAAAAGAATTGATATGAAGACTGAAATGTATAAACATATTTGAATATAAGTAAAACCTAAAAACGACAAATCTATATTTTATTATAAAAATCCCATAAATTTATGGATAAAGATTTTAGAACATCTATCGCTCAATTTAGCACATCATTAAGTAATCAATAAGATTTTAGAATATCTCTCGCTCGATTTAGCACATCGATCACATGCATCTTTTTTCGCAACTCCGTCTTGATGATTTTTCTTGCTCAGGAGTCCCTTTCAACTGTTTTCGTCACCATTGGTAAAAGCAATGCAAGCTAAACGAGACCATAAAATGCAAATAAATATGATATGTCTTTCAAATATCAAGACGCATGCATTGATCGATGCAGAAGCCAGGCTTCGCTCCCCTTTTCGAAAAATAAATCACTAAGATGTTTAAATCTTTCTCTGCGTAATTTAACAACTCTTAAGAGGGGCTATTTTTTCAATTCAGCAAATATGTTCTCACATCAATAAACCCTCCTTAAATACCACACTTAATTAGGACATGTTTAGATTCTAATTTTGTTACTTGAGAATTAGTTATTGCAAAGAGAAATAGTTGGTTTCCGATCAGACTAGATCTAGTCCTTGTTTTGACTTCGGAATCGATCTTGCACGGTGTTCGCAAAAACACGTATAACTTTTTCACACAGAGTCTGTTTTTCACGTACGACTACTCAAATTATTCCAAAAAAGCACATGCATAGAACAAATTTCGCCCAAAATAAAGGTAGGTTGGCCGTCCAGGCGGCAAGCCGGGCAGTTTCCATGGCTTTGCCCATGAAAGTTCCTTAACCAAGGGTTGTATCATCAATGGTTCTAATGGGAAAACCTTTCAGTTTTTTATAGAAAAAATTAAATTTTCATTTTTTCGAGTGCCAAAATGGTACTCCCTCCATCTCGGTTTATTAGGCACTTCTGGAGTTTCTCTGGGACCTAGACAAGCGAGGATTGGCCGAGTTAATTACCCCTAAATCAGACAATTAATTATGAAAGACCAATAAGGTCAAATCGGAAGCGCATACATTGGCTAAATCGCATGCAGATTGGGGAGAGAAAGTGGCTGAGAGCATTTAGAAGATCATTAATGCTAATTGCACCTAACTCTTGATAAATCTGATTTTGGTATTGTGACTGATAAACCGAGATGAGGGAGTATTTTTTATGAAGCAAGTGCAAAGAATATGGTGCAAAATCATACCACCCAAATTTTCACACAAAATAGACCATATTTATGGGAATTGCCGACTCTTATAAATTTTCATACTTTCTATCTACTTTCACGCACTTAAAGAACTCTATGCCCATTTTCCGAAAGTAATTCTAATTTGAAATGCACGTGTTATATATAGCTTGGTCCCAAAATTCACAAAACAAATATAGCTAGACAAGTAGTTACTATATAGAGGAACCAATGTTAGTTTTTTCCAAGCAGTTATAGATTGTGCCAAAAGAAGGAAATGGAAAAAAAAAATCCTTTGATGAGTGTTGCACTCGGCAAAGAGGAAAGCATTCTGATTAGTTCGTATGAAGATACTCGGATAGATTACGTGGCACATATCGTCGCAAATCAAACGGCTCTCACTTTCTCTTCTCTCCCACTTTATTCACTTGTGACATGAAACCGAAACCCCAAGGACTCTGTCACCTCGCCCTGATGACTCACACCCACCTGGAAGCCGTCGCCTCGCCGGCCACCCACCCCGACGGTTTCTTCATCGAAATCATGGTGAAAAAATATGTAATTAATCTTTTGTTTTATCACAGATGCTTGCCGATCTATTTAGTTAAAGTCGAACGTTTGCTGAACAAAATAGGCAAACGCCGGTATATGTATATCGTGGATGATGCAGATATTATATACCACTGGTGTCAAGGCTTTATCCTAATCAATAAGGTAAGGATCGATCGAACTGACCATGCAATAATGCAATACAATGAGTGAATAGTGCATTTGACTTGTTTGCCGAATAATTCAGAGGTTTTGTTGGCTATATAAATTTGTGTCAATTACGTTGTACCAGAGTTGGTGAGAACTTTCTATGCTAGCTCCTGCGAATAGTACTCGTTTGTGGGGTATTCTTGATTGACGATATTGGGTTCCAAGTTGTCTATGAACTAGCTAGTTAGGCACACAATTTGGAGGTTTTAGCCCCGGGGCACTCGTGGAGCCAACAAAACCTCTGGCTATATATATGTCCAATACGTTGTAGTGTTCACTTGCAAGCTAGCCACGGCAAACACAACAAAGTTAAGCAGAAGCACAGTTTCTGACGCTTAGTTCGCCATGGTGTCTGCCTCTTGTCTTAGCTTGTTGGTGCTCGTGGCGATGGCCTGGGCGGCGTCGGCGCAACTGTCGTCGACATTCTACGACACGTCGTGCCCCAGCGCACTGTCCACCATCAAGAGCGCCGTTACGGCCGCCGTGAGCAGCGAGGCCCGCATGGGGCGTCGCTGCTCCGGCTGCACTTCCACGACTGCTTTGTCGATGCAAGTCCCAGCTAACCTTTACAGTTGTATGCATGGGTATGAGTACAGGGAAATAATTAGGATATCTGAACTTCTATTCAGGGATGTGACGGTTCCGTTCTGTTGGCGGACACGGGGAGCTTCGTCGGCGAGCAGGGGGCAATTCCGAACAGCGGTTCAATTCGAGGGATGAACGTCGTCGACAACATCAAGACTCAGGTCGAGGCCGTCTGCAAGCAGACCGTCTCCTGCGCCGACATTCTCGCTGTTGCCGCCCGTGACTCCGTCGTCGCGGTAAGCTAGCTCGACAATTTGCAGCAACCACGCATATGTGAACGTTTACAGACAGGCCAACAGTACAACTTTCTTGCTTGTGGTTTGGAACTAATTCTGTCCATGCATGCCATGCAGCTGGGAGGGCCGTCATGGACTGTTCTTCTGGGGAGGAGGGACTCCACCACTGCAAGCAAGAGCAATGCAGAAAGGGACCTGCCAGCTCCTTTCTTTGACCTCCAAAATCTCACGGACGCGTTCGCGAATAAGCAGCTCAGCGTAACAGACATGGTTGCGCTCTCAGGTACACTACTGATTTCTATCGACTCAAACTGTACAACTGCTCGCGAGTAATACTCTCTGACAATAAGGACACATAATATCTGCAGGCGCCCACACGATCGGTCAGGCGCAGTGCCAGAACTTCAGGGACAGGCTCTACAACGAGACCACCATCGACAGTGCCTTGGCGACGTCGCTCAAGGCCAACTGCCCGCGACCGGCCGGCTCCGGCGACAGCAGCCTGGCGCCGCTGGACACGACGACGCCCAACGCGTTCGACAACGCCTACTACAGCAACCTAGTCTCCCAGAAAGGACTGCTGCACTCCGATCAGGTGCTGTTCAACGGCAGCAGCACCGACAACATGGTCAGGAACTTCGCCTCCAGTGCGGCGGCGTTCAGCAGCGCCTTCGCCACGGCCATGGTAAACATGGGGAACATAGCCCCCAAGACGGGGACGCAGGGGCAGATCAGGCTCACCTGCTCCAAGGTGAACTCCTAATTTGAGCGTTATCTGGTGATACGCTACGCATGAACTAAATAAGGTCTCGGTGGCCATTATTGGCACCAGTTTCAATGTGTAGGGGTGGTTGTGTTGTATCACATGTGTATGCGTCTACTTGTGTAATGTGTTTGGAATCCTCGTGCAAAGGCATGGAGGATTAATTACTTTCTTTTCTCAATCATATTTCAAGAATCGAGATATAATACCATCTGTACTTCACTTGACGTACGTCGAGTCAATTTTTCCGTCTCATGTAGTCGACGGAAAGTGACTGTGTGAACCAAAACACTCACAATGATCGAGATAGCGAAGTTTTTATATTTAAGAAAGGTTGGATGTTGTATTTATTGATCACGAAATTGGCAGTGCGGCGTGGAGCTGCTGGCACAAAGTTTAAGCACCCAACACCAGCATCTCCGGCGAATCCTATTCTACGCGCTCCTAGCACACGTTAGCGAACGCCCATCCTTCTTCAGTGATAGGATCCTTAACTGGACCATCCCACATAGCTTTCCAACAGGGTTTTTTTTCTCATTTTTTTACAGTTTTTGTCCTCTTTCCTGTTTGTTTTTCTGTGTTTTGTTTTTTTAATGTTCAAATTTTTAAAAAGTTTCAGATTTTGAAAATTGTTCAAATTTAAAAATGTTCTGATTGTGAAATTGTTTAGATTTTTAAATATTCAAAATTTGAAAATGTTCGGAATTGAAAAAGTTCACGAACCATTTTCAAATTCATGAACCATTTTTAGAAGCCAAGAACAATTTTTAAATTCATGAACATTTTTCCATTAACCTTTTTAGAATTTGAAATTTGTTCAAAACTAAAAAATGGTTCATCAATTAGAAAAATGGTGTTCCTATCGAAATTCAGATTCGGACTGCTATTCCAAAAGCAAAAAAAATCAGATTCGAAGAGTATTGGCTAGAATTGGATGGCTTCAATGATGTGGTTCAAATTTATTGGCAAATGCCTGCCATTTTGGCGAATTCGGCTAATGAATTGACGGTAAGATTTAAATCTATAAGGGCTGGTCTAAAAATATGGAGCAAAAAATTATCTCGGATAAACAAAGTGGTTGAAACATGTAGTTATGTACTTTCCTTGTTGAATGGTTTAGAAGAACACAGAGAAGTATCAGTGCAGGAAAGAATTTCAGGACAGCTCTAAAAGCACATCAATTAAAGTTGCTAGAAGCTAAAAGGATCTATTGGGAAAACATAGCTAAAATCAAGTGGGCCAAGCTTGGAGGAGAAAACACAAAAAAAAATCCATACTGCAGCAACTCAGAGTTATACGGAAAATTATATTGGTGTCCTAAAGGATGTGCATGATAGAATCTAAAGATATAAACAGTGAGAGACCTGTGGCGCACTACATCGATTTGAGCTTTCTAGCCGTCCGATATGCCCCGCTCCGCACCTCCGCACCGTTCGATCATGCCGAATCCCTGAAGTCGGCATGAACATCGATTCGCCAAATCGCTAACCGTAACAACCTTTGTGCCCCCACCCTCGCTGACGCCCTCCCCGGATGCCCCCGTGAGCCGAGGGCCCACCCGTCGGCCTCACAATACGCGTTTAATCGGTGTGGTGGAGAGGCGAGATTCGCACAACGTTTGTCCCATTGGCTAATTTTGTTCATTTACCGTGTGAGGTTTTAGCTCCTGCATTACGGGCCCATCCGGGATATCTATCGTCATACCCAGGTTCTGGCTCCACTCTCTCCCTGTCGATGGGTTCGTTTCGTTCTGCGGTACACATGTCGGTTGCCCAGGACGTTGCGTCGGCGATATTTCCCATGCATTTGTTGCCCCTGCGTATTTTCTATAGTAGCTTGGGGCACACTCAGTATTTTGCATAATCGTTGGGTACGTTGCACTGTTCGGGCAGTTAGAAGAATTTAAGGCCCTTCTTACCTATCCTAACTGGTATCTCTCCATTCGTTGGCGGGTACGGTGCACTGTGCGGGCAGCAGAAGAATTTTGGGCCCCTTTTGTCGTGTCCTAACTGGCGTCTCGCCATTGGTGCTGCGTTTGTTACCGACCTAAATACAGTACTTCAGAGGCCTCGACAACTCTGGCGCTACGCATGAATGAAATAAATAAGTTCTCGAACTCTCGATGGCCAGTACCAGCACCAGTGTGAATGTGTAGGGTTGGTTGTGTTATATCTGTGCATGCATGCACGTGTGTGTGCGTCTACGTGTGTAATGTGTTTCGAATCCTCGTTTAAAGGCATGGAGGATTAATTACTTTCCTTTATCTCAATCATATTTCAAGTTTTTTTTTTTAGAAACACTGACTGTAGGGCCAAAGCCCCACAATATTTTATTGAAATTAAACCAAACCAAACAGTAACAGAGAGTATGTACAGCTAATTACAAGAGGGGGGTGGGGGAGAATATACAACAAACTCAAGCTAGGTTGTTAATCCATGATGGAAGTTCATTGACATGCTTAGCTTTCACCCGATGCATATGCAGGGTGATGTCATTGACGAAACCTCTCTTCCACGATCTGAAAGAAGGCATCACATTCTGGAATATTGCCTCATTGCGTTGCTTCCAAATATGCCAGGAAGCCAGAATTACCACCTCCGCAAAGAAAGGTTTGTTAAAAAACTGCCTTGCCTGCTTGAAAACTTGCTCAAAAGAGTCCCCGTCTGTCCACTGAACTTGGAGGTTTCCAAATGCGTATGCTGAAGTTACAGTGGAAGAACAAGTGCATCCAGTCCTCGGTGATGTGGGTTGGGCATAAGACACAATGAAAAACATCCGTAACATTCCAGTGACGTCGTCGCAGCATGTCCCTTGTGTTCAGCCTGTCACTGACCATTAACCAGGCAAAGACCTTCAGCTTTAGCACTACTTTGCTAGCCCAGATCCAATCATAGACCTTACTTGCACGTTGATCACGGAAACATAATTGATAGTATCTGTGAGATGTGTATATTCCATCTTTCCAAACCGTACGCCATTCATCATGAGTAGCAGGGTCCAAATGAACTTCAGATAGCAAAACTTCCAAACTTTGGTACTACTCATATTTCAAGAATTGAAATATGATATCATCCACTTCACTTGACGTACGTCGAGTCAATTTTTCTGTCTCATGTAGCAAACGGAAAGTGACAATGCGAACCAAAACACTCTCAATGATCAAGATAGCGAAGTTCTTATATGTAAGAAAAGGTTCGATGTTGTATTTATTAATCAGAAAATTGGCAGTGCAGCTGCAATTGACATTTGGCAATTTAAACTTAGACTCCTTAGAAGGACTACCAAGGGTTGGAGTATAAATATTGAAGCCGGCAGTAAAAAGAAGAAAACGGCTCTTATGCAAGAGTTTGATATTCTTGACGTGTTTACTGAACAAAATAGATTATCGGTGGATGAGATTGCGAGGATGAGTGATATTCGTAAGGAATTAGATGTTATTTTGAAACAAGAGGAAACGAAAGCCTAGCAGAGATCCAGGGAGAGGAATGTTGTTGAGGGGGATAGGAATACCTCCTTTTTTCATGCGGTTGCAAATCAAAGGAGGAGGAAAAAAACCTTGGCAGTGCTGGACGGTCCTAATGGACCTGTTGAGGAGACGAAAGGGATGTTGGATTTGGCGGTGGACTTTTATAAAAACTTGTTTTCAGCGGAATCCCGCCCTAACATTTCGCTTGGTGCTGATTTCTGGGATGAACAGGACTTGCTTACTGATGAGGAAGCCCGGTTCCTTGACAGCCCTTTATCTGAGAAGGAGATTTACGAGGCTATCATGGGTTCTTATGGTGCGGGTGCTCCAGGCCCAGATGGCTTTTCCTTTTTGTTTTACCAGTCGTTTTGGAATGTGATCAAGCAGGATTTTATGGCGTTAGTTAGAGATTTTGAAAGTGGAGTGCTGGATACCGCTTGGCTTAATTTTTCTATAATAACGCTGATCCCAAAAGAGGCGAATGCTAGAGATTTGAAGAAGTTCCGTCCTATTAGTCTGGGTAATTGTAGTTTGAAAATTATCTCGAAAGCTATGACTAATAGGATTGCTCCTATTAGTGATAGAGTAATTTCGAAAAACCAAACTGCTTTCATTAAGGGGAGATTCATTTTGGAATGTGTAGTTGTTGCACTTGAAGTAATACATGAAGTTCTTTCGAAGAAACTTTCTAGTCTGGTTTTAAACCTAGATTATGAAAGGCCTACGATCGGATCGATTGGAATTTCCTAGATCAAATGCTTGCATCTAGGAATTTTGGTCCTTTGTGGAGGAAAAGAATTAAGTCTTTTCTAGCTCATGGTTCGTTTTGTGTGCGTATTACTGATGTGAATAGCAAGTATTTTGCTGGTGGAAAAGGTTTGAAGCGGGATGATCCAATGTCCCCTACTTTGTTCAACTTTGTGGCTAACGTCTTTACTAAAATGTTATCTAAGGCTGCTAATAACCATCTCATTAGGGGGTTGTTAGCACCGGTCATACCTGGTGGTGTCATCAGCCTGCAATATGCTGATGACACCATCTTGTTCCTTGAGAATGATATAGATATGGCACGGGATTTAAAGTGGATTTTGACCTGTTTTGAACAAATGTCTGGTATGCGAATTAATTACCATAAAAGTGATTTGTTGACTATTAATGTGGGAGAAGAAGAGGCTAACCTCTTGGCCCAGGTGTTTGGATGTAAGTTAAATGACTTTCCTTTTACTTATCTGGGTGTCCCACTGCATTTTGGGAAATTAAGAAAAGAGGACCTTCAACCGGTGATTGATAAAATTATCAAGCGTATCACTGGGTGGATGGGTAGGTTGTTATCGTATAAAGCTAGGCTGGTGCTTTTGCAGGCATGTATAGCTAGCATTCCCATGTATTTGCTATCTTTTCTTAAGTTCCCGAAGTGGGCTATTAAACTTATTAACTCACAGATGTCCCATTTCTTTTGGAAAGACACAGAGACATCTCCCAAGTACCATTTGGCCAACTGGGATATGGTTTGTCAGAAAAAAAGAATATGGGGGTCTAGGGGTTCAGAATATGAGGGATTTTAACCTCTGTCTTCTATCCTCTTGGATTAAGAGATACCACCTGGATAAACACAAAATCTGGAGGAAAATTATTGACTACAAGTATAACGTGTCCCCTAATTTGCTGAATGCTAAGCCCACCCATTGTTCTTCTTTTTGCAAAGGAGTAATGTGGGCTGCTTCAGCAGCTAAGGTTGGATACAGATGGAAAGTAGGAAGTGGCAAGAATGTGTTATTCTGGGAAGATATTTGGATAGGGAATTGCTCTTTAGCGACCTTGTTCTGGGACTTGTATGTTATAATTAATGAACATTGTTGTACAATTGCTGACGCGTGGGATGGGGTCAACTTGAAATTTACATTTCGTAGAACAGTTTCTCCTCAACTTTATCGTAGATGGTTAGAACTTACTTCGTTGGTTGAAGATGTTCACCTCTCTGATGAGGATGATTGTCCAGTTTGGATGTTTCATCCATCTGGGCAATATACTGTAAGTTCTTTTTATGACTTTATCCATAATCGCGGTGTGGTGCCTATGCATACTCCTGCGGTTTGGAAATTACATATACCACCTAGGATTCATGTTTTCCTTTGGTTGTTGGCGAATAATAAATTTTTGACTAGGCACAATTTAAGTAAGAGACGCCAAGTGGATGACCAGACATGTTTATTCTGTTCTGAAACTGAAACCACTAATCATTTGTTCTTTGAGTGTGTGGTTGCTAAAGCTATTTGGGAATATGTCTCGGATAGTATTAGTGTAGATATTGGGAGTAATTTTGAGTCCGTTGCCAGGTGGTGGATTAGTGAAAACAGAAATTCCGTTATCAATATATTTTCTTCTGCCACTCTGTGGACTATCTGGAATGTGAGGAATTGATTGCGTGGATCGCACGTTCGTTGGGAGACCCCAAGAGGAAGGTATGAAGCAGTGTAGCAGCAGTTTCCCTCAGTATGAAACCAAGGTTTAATCGCCCAGTAGGAGCAAGAAATCACTTCTGAAGGTTGTTGGTGGCGGAATATGGCACGACGCAACACCATGGAATCCGGCGCCGACGTGGAACCTGCACACAACACAATCAAACTACTTTGCCCCAACGAAACAGTGAGGTTGTCAATCTCACCGGCTTGCTGAAAACAAAGGATTAAACGTATGGTGTGGAAAACAATAGTAAATTGCAGAGAATGAAAAGGAACAATGTTTGCGGTTGGTTGTATTATCAGTGTAAAAGAATGGACCGAGGTCCACAGTTCACTAGTGGTGTCTCTCCATAAAAGATAACTAACATGCTGGGTGAACAAATTACAGCTGGGCAATTGACAAAATATTGAGCGCATGACAATGCATATATATGACATGATGATTACTATGATATTCATGTGGGCATTAAGACAAAATACATAGACCGTTATCCAACAGCGTCTATGACTAATAATCCACCGCCAGGTTGTCATACCGAGTTCCCCGTTGGTATTAAGTTGCAAGCAACGGATAATTGCATTAAGTAATGTGCGTAATGTAAACAAATGTATTAGACCTAACGGCGCACCCTTAAGCTAAGCATCGGTTATTTTATCCCTAGTGGTAACAGCACATCCACAATCTTAGAAGTTACTGTCACTCTCCCAGATTACCGGAGGCATGAACCCACTATCTAGCATAAATACTCACTCTTGGAGTTACAAGCATCTACTTGGCCAAAGCATCTACTAGTAACGGAAAGCATGCAAGATCATAAATAATATATAAGATAGATTGATAATCAACTTGACATAGTATTCAATATTCATCGGATCCCAGCAAACACAACATGTAGCATTACAATAAGATGATCTTGATCATGATAGGCAGCTCACAAGATCTAAACATGATAGCATAAAGTGGAGAGACAACCATCTAGCTACTGCCATAGACCCATAGTCCAAGGATGAACTACTCACGCATCACTCCGGAGGCAGGCATGGTGATGTAGAGCCCTCCGGTGATGATTCCCCTCTCCGGCAGGGTGCCGGGAAGAGCTTCTGAACCCTCCCGAGCTAGGGTTGACGGCGGCGGCGTCTCTGGAACTTTTCGTGGATAATGGCTCGAGTATTTAGGGTTTTCGCGTCAGGAGGAATAAATAGGCGAAAGGGCGGCGGCTGGAGTGGCTTGTGGGCCCCACACCACCCCACGGCGCGGCAGGGGGGGCCCGCGCGGCCCCATAGTGTGGGTGCCACGTGGCTCTCCTCCGTCTCTCCTTTGGACTCCGTGTTCGTGTTGGAAAAATAGGAGGTTCTGTCCAAGTTTCGTCCAATTCCGAGAATATTTCCAGACTAGCTTTTCTGGAATACAAAAACAGCAGAAAACAGGAACTGGCACTGTGGCATCTTGTTAATAGGTTAGTCCCAGAAAATGCATAAAAATGCTATGAAGTGTATATAAAACATGTAACAATTGGCATAATATCAACATGGAACATCAGAAATTATACATACGTTTGAGACGTATCAGGAATGATTTGTGTTTTCAGGACCTAAAATGGCCAGGTGTCGAAGAGATCCTAGGAAGGATGGTGACACTACTCAGAAGCTGGCGAGTGCTCGGCATGGAAAGCACTCCAGCTTGTTGGACAGGAATATCATGAAGTTGGATCGCAGGAGGGGGGAAGTACTCAGAATTGCTTGGACCTGAACTTCGTCATGATGCGGGTGCTGGAGAAGGATGGACACCCTAGGCTGATGAAGAGGTGGATGCAAGAACAAGCGTGTGAAGCTCTCCTGGAGAATGTCAAGCTCCCTGGTCGCTAATTTGTCGCTTTCATCTTGTTCTGTCTACTGGTAGTTAGCTTCTGGATGTGTTGTCCCTTGACTCTAAGTGCCCCTGCGTGGGAATGTGGCGGTGGGCCGTGATTTGTCAAACTGTTCTTTTAAAATTCTGTAAGGAACTAGTGGTTGCATTCTAATAAAATGGAACCAGGGCGGGGCCCTTTATTTCTAAAAAATTGGTAGTGCAGCGTGGAGATGCTGGCCCAAAGTTTAAGTACCCAACAGCATCACGTGAATAACAATTTCAAACACTTTGTATTATGCGCTACACAAAAATGACAAAATCTAATAAAAATTAATTAGAGATTTGAAAATGCGTATACTCAGAACCACACTTTTTTTTTCCATTTTTGTGTAGTTCGGAATACAAAGTATTTGAAATTATTATTTTTGCACGTTTGTGAGATACAACATTGGTTAAATTCTTTTATTTGAAACTCAAACTATTAGTTTTTTATTTTTTTTATATAGAAGGAGTACTGAATCTCGAGAGCCAAAAATCTCCCTCAATCATATCAGGCTATCGTCTCAGCATTGCATCTCCTGAATTACCTTGCTTGCACCAACGGGAGACGGTGATTGGGTCACAAAATGGCGGTGGCGGTCAAAGGCACATGGCCTTGCCTTAGACACGCGTTGGACTCCCCACGACTAGTTAGGCCAAGCGGTTCGACCATGCATGTGTAGCCCCTGGCTGTTCCGCGGTTGTCTGTTAGCATCCATGGAAGTAATAAATAAAGTAAAAGATAGAAATAATCGCAATGTTGAGACGATGACGTAATTGCCATAATTCTTTACTTTCGGGGAAGTACTTTTTCGTTGGAGAGGTGTGGCGACACAAGACCCACCGACGTCACAATGCAAAGTGCCACGGACCGCTAAGCAGCGTTCGTGAAGACAACAACCAGATCTTTACAAACAAGACCGGGGCATAACTCAACAACTAAACCGGAGGCTCCCGATATCTCACCAAACCTTCACACACATGACTGAGCTCTTGAGTGACATATTCCGTCTAGGGTGACCAAAAACTCAAGAGTTACAAGTTCCACAATGAAATACAAGGGGAATCAAATTTGCTTTGGTGTGTGGTAGATCTAAGTCTTCTCACCCAATCCCTAGAAGGACATCAAGTTTAATGGGTTAGGGCGAGAGATTTTGGGCATTTAAAGCTTTGGTTGAGAGACATCGGAAGTGAGATGAGCAGCCTCTTCTTGGGCAAGAAGAAGGGTATTTATAGGTGACCTTCAAATTTAGTTGTTAGGCTGTTCGGCACACCAAAAGTTTTGAACTTAACTCCGGAAGCTCCGTCTTGACCGAAACTTGTTGGAACTTCCGACCCAATCTCCGGTACAACTTCCGAACCCATTCAAAAGAGTTGCACTAGACAACGCAAATCGAGGAATTGAAAACAAAGTGAAGCCAGATGTTGGCGAAGTTCCGATGTTCACACACCGGAAGTTTTGGCTGGGAACGCACCAGAAGTTCCTTCCTGGAACCAAACATCCAAACAATAGAAACTTGAAGGTTCTCTCAAACCAATAATAGGAAGGAAAACTTGGTTCATATAGTTTATGTACGTGCATTTGATTCCACCCATACCTTCCACTATGCAACCCAACTTGATAGTACGGTTTTTCTATGACTCAATAAAATAAAATAAAGCAAGAAACCCGTCTTCACTCTTTTCACTTTTGAGGGGTCAACAACCTTCTTGTGCCATTCATGGAATAATCCTAGAACACATTAGCACACGGCTAGACTTCAAATTATCTTGTCATCTACAACAAAACCAGTTACGGATGGAATTTCCCTTTAGCCAGTAACCTAAACAAAGGATCGATCCACCGAGACCACAATCCAACATGTAGCTGACCTAGGCCCTAGTGGGAAGCACGCCACCACACATATATCCTGAATGGTGTTCGAAGACAAGCCTGCTGTTTTCCTTTCTCAAGATTTCTTCCATCGTCACCATTAACTTGTCTCTGAGCCTCGGCAAGTTATATATACGTCAAATCTTTGGAACATTTGCCCACATAAGCAGCTGATTAAATCAGTAATCTCACTACGGACCCGTGGTGATTCGTCGGCCCAGCCTGGGTAGCCACCCAGGCTCACCGGGCCGTGGCCCCGCCAGATCAGCCCGTTGTATGAGCATAAGTGAATCCACATAGCTGCAGAGATACTGACGAGTTACATCCACCAGCCGGTTGGATTTATCATGCACTTTGTTATTACGAACTTGCCAACTCTTACATACCAACGTTACAATCCTCGAACGCATGTCTTTGTTTGATATAGCCAGAAGGTTCAAGTAATAAGGGTTCTCGATTGACATGATAACTAGTTTAGAATCTTCAAGTAATATGTCCAACAGGCTTATGAGAGAAGTTGGGAAGGAAAAGGACAACTTATTTTTTATGCTGCCAAAAGAACTAGCCCAAACTCTTTTATGTAATCCAAGCATGTGAAAAAGGCCACCTGCTGTTAGGTTTATCCGGGGGCAATATGGGGACATGAAATTGTTCCTAAACCAGACTTAGATATTACACATTAGGAAAACCGCCACTCTATCTATACGGATCGCTGCCTATGGTATAATTCAAGTCGGACGCACACAAAAACACATGGGTTAAATGGCCAGCCTTAGAGACAAACCACACGTGCTTTATGTATCACGCTAATGGTGGAGATATTATATGCCACTTATGTCCACAATTTCGGCTATGAAATATGATAAGGCCCGATCGAACTAACCATATGCAATAATGCAGCTAATATTTTGAACAATACAGAGTTGGTATTGGGCGCATGTTACAATACGTTGTACTAAACTGGTAATCAAATCAATGCGAAATATTATCATGCTTACGAGCACATGCGAAACCGGCAAATAGTATTTGTTTGTGGGGTGTCCTTGATCGACGATATGTTGGCGAACATATCCATGCATGTACTAGTTAGGCCACAAAATTTGGATGTTTTAGCCCCCAAGCACCTGCGGCGCCAAAACCTCTGGCTATATATATGTGCAATGCGATGTAGTGTTCTCCATCAAGACACGGCCAAGCCAAAAAAGGTGAGGCAGAAAGCACAATTCTGCGCTTGATTAGCCATGGCTTCTGCCTCTTGTGTTAGCTTACTGGTGCTCGTGGCAATGGCCTCGGCGGCGTCGGCGCAGCTGTCGCCAACGTTCTACCACACGTCGTGCCCTGGGGCGCTGGAGACCATTAGGAGCGCCGTGGCGGCCGCCGTGATGAACGAGCCCCGCATGGGGGCGTCGCTGGTCCGGCTGCACTTTCACGACTGTTTTGTCGATGCAAGTCTCACGTATCCTTTACTCAGTTAACTGTTATACTGTCACACTGTGTAAAAACAGTTTGTACACGCGGGTCGATGATAGGGATATCTGCACTTCTTTTCAGGGATGTGACGGGTCCGTTCTACTGGCGGACACGGGGAGCTTCGTCGGGGAGCAGGGGCAGCTCCGAACGCCGGTTCCATTCGAGGCATGAACGTCATCGACAACATCAAGACGCAGGTGGAGGCCATCTGCCCGCAGACCGTCTCCTGCGCCGACATCCTCGCCGTCGCCGCCCGTGACTCCGTTTTCGCGGTAAGCTCATTCGGTTATTTGCCGCCCGCACGCATGTGATCGATCGTGTACATGATACATACATTTTGGTGGCATTTTTCGTTGGTGGCATGCCTTAATTTCCTGCGTTTGTGGTTTGGAACTAATTTTGCACATTGCCATGCATGCAGCTTGGAGGCCCTGGAGGGCCCTTTTGGGCTGTTCCTCTCGGGAGGAGGGACTCCGCCACCGCAAGCAAGACAAATGCAGAAAACGACCTGCCTCCTCCTTCCTCCGACCTCCAAGGCCTCACCACCAAGTTCAGCAACAAGGGCCTCAGCGTAACAGACATGGTCGCTCTCTCAGGTACACTACACGTCACACATAGTATATTTCCCCCGATCGATGACATGCTGCTTGTTCCATGGACTTCCAAACACGCATGAGCATGACTGATCTGCACTTCAGGCGCCCACACGATCGGGCAGTCGCAGTGCAAAAACTTCCGGGACAGGATCTACAACGACACCAACATCAACACGGCCTTCGCCACGTCGCTCAAGGCCAACTGCCCGCAACCGACCGGCTCCGGCGACAGTAGCCTCGCGCCGCTGGACAGGACGACGCCCAACGCCTTCGACAACGCCTACTACACCAACCTCCTGTCCCAGAGGGGGCTCCTTCACTCGGACCAGGTGCTGTTCAACGGCGGCGGCACCGACAACACCGTCATGAGCTTCGCGTCAAACCCGGCGGCGTTTGGGAGCGCCTTCGCCACGGCCATGGTGAAGATGGGCAACATCGCGCCAAAGACCGGGACGCAGGGGCAGATCAGGCTCATCTGCTCCAAGGTGAACGCCTAGTTTGGGCCTCGCCAACTCTGGTGCTATGCATGAACTAAATATGGTCTCTATGTCGGTGGCCAGTTCCAGCCTAGCACCAGTATACGTAGGGCGTGAATGTGTAGTGGTGGTTGTGACTTGTGTTGTACCTGTCCATGCATGCACCCGTGCGTGCGTCTACATGCATGTGTAATGTCTATCGAATCCTCGTGTAAAGGCATGGAGGATTACCTGTTTATCTCAGTCATACTTCGATAATCCAGATGCTATATTGTCTACTTCGCTTGATTTGGAGTTAATTTTTTCATCTGATGTAGTCAACGGTAAGGGATTGTGAGAACCAAATCCCGGATAGATGACGGGTCCTGCACGCAAGCTCCCGCCTCTGGGCGACTCCCATGGCGTAACTCAGAGTCTCGGTGCGCTCCGCGAGGCTCTGCCCCGTGTTCCCCGCTCCTTCCCCGCGCTCGAGCGCGTGCCGTCAGGTGCGGCGACCACGGCAGCACCGGCGGGTGCCGCGTTGGGTGAGTCCCGACCTCGCTCGCTCTCCTTCCCTTTCCCTCCTCCACCCGATCTTCATCCGCCACCGCCGTTCCCGGAGTTCATCTTCGGGCTGCGCGGCAGTCTGGGGCTGCGTTCGTCGGTTCGCGATGGCGATTCCGCTCCGCGCCATGGCCTTTCGGCCGTGCCTCAAGTAATTCGGGCGGATTCTGAGTCGGATCCACAGTTCCCAAAGGAGAGTGATGGATTACAGTATCTGCGTCGGCTTGTTCGTGGTGATGGGATTGCTTACTCTGAGGTGGTGATCAAGCGATGGCGCGCGTCGTTTTCGGCGCTGCACATGGTCAAATGCCCGAAACTTCACGCGGGTGAGGTTTCCCTCAAGCAGGGTGGGCGCATCATTCTGTTTGACGATCGCGGAATTCCGATCGATGCTCGGTTGCTGCGGGAGAACGATAGTGTTTCAATCGGTGATGAGGTGATTTTCCCCTGTTTTCGAGCGGTTGTTGGTGCTGAAATTCAATTGGATAAGCCGCCTCCGATGAAAAAAAACTCAAGGAGGACACTCAGAATCTGAAGGAGATTGTCTCTGAGCCGGTTCCTGTGAATGAGAAGACGATGATTCCTCAAGTGTTTCCATCAGTTCCGCAGGTTCAGAGCAGAGATCTGCAATGGCCTCGGCTAAAGAAAGTCGCATCCTTCGACTCCATAATCGTACCAACGTTAACGTCGGATATCTCAGATTTTACTATCAAAAATCTATAACCAACGCTATGAAAAGCGTAGCCCAGAAGAACACAATCCACGGTTTTTTGTCCAAGCTTGCGCTTCTTGGGAATTGGTATATTGACTTTCGCCAAACAACCCCAAGTACGAAAGTAAGAGAGTCTCGTATTTTTCCTTTCACATTCCTCAAATGGAGAAATAGTTTTTGTCTTTGTGGGAACTCGGTTTAGGACATGACAAGCTGTCAATAAAGCCTCCACCCACCATGCCTTGGAGAGACCCGAAGTGTCTAACATGGCGTTAACCAAATCAGTTAGAGTTCGGTTCATTCTTTCAGCCACCCCATTTGACTGAGGCGAGTAGGGAGGCATCCTCTCATGGATTATACCATGTTGCGCACAAAACGAATCAAACTCATTGGAAAAATACTCTCCACCACAATTAGACCTTAGCCGTTTAATTTTCCGATCAAGTTGGTTCTCGCTTCAGCTTTATAGATTTTAAAGTAGTTTAAAGTTTCATCTTTTGATTTCAGAAGATACACATAACAATATCTAGTGGAGTCATCAATAAGCGTCATGAAATATTTCTTTCCGCCTTTTGTCAACACGCCATTCATCTCACAGAGATCCGAATGTATAAATTATAGCGGTGCCAAGTCTCTTGCCTCAACAGTTGTATGGGACTTGCGAGGTTGCTTAGATTGCACACATACTTGACACTTGGAACCTTTGACAGTAGTGAATTTCGGAATTAAATCCAAATTAGCTAGCCGCGTCATGCAACCAAAATTAATATGACAAAGTCGTGAATGCCAAATATTGGACTCAACCTCATGACAAATATGATTAAAAACTTTAGTTCAAATATCCGACAAAGATAGGCGGAACAAGACTCCGTACTCATAGCCTTTTCCAACGAATTGTCCATACTTAGATATTACAACTTTATTAGACTCGAAAACCAACTTATAACCATCTCGACACAGAAGAGATCCGCTGACGAGATTTTTATTGATGGAGGGCACATGATGAACGTTCTTCAGCCGCACGATCTTCCCCGAAGTAAACTTCAGATCGACCATGCCAACACCACGAACAGAAGCATGTGACCCGTTCCCCATCAGCACGGGTGAAGTCCCTGTGAACTGGTAAGAAGAAAACATGGAGACATCAGCACAAACATGTACATTGGCACCAGTGTCAATCAACCATTCAGGAGAATGACAAACTGAAAGGATGGTAGGAAATATACCGTACCCAGAATCCTTCATCTCAGTGTCACCAATGACAACATTGGCAGTCTTGCCGTTGTTGTCCAGTCCGCGCAGCTCATGGCGGTTGGGACAGCGAGGTGCCCAGTGATTTGGATCACCGCAAACATGGCATGATCCCTTCCTCGGCTTATTGTTGTTCTTTTTGAAATTGGTAGGCTGTTTTGGCTTGTGCCTATCATCAGACTTGCCTTTACCCTCAGATTTACCCTTGTTATATTTGGGCTTGTGAATGCTGGAAATTCTTCTTCTGTATCATGTGGGCACTAGAACCAGCTTCAGCAACTCGAGCACGAGGTCCTTTGCTCTCGCCTTCTCTTCCACGTCAAGAGACCCAATGAGATCCGAAACGAAAAACTCTTGTCTCTTGTGTTTCAGAGCAGTAGTAAAGTTGCTCCATGAAGATGGAAGCTTAGCGATAATACCACCGGCAACAAATTGTCCGGTAGATTACACTTGAAGTGCTCAAATTCTTTTGCGAGTGACTGTATCTCATGAGCCTGTTGTACAACAGAACGCTCATCAGTCATCTTGTAGTCATATAATTGCTCCATGACGTACAACTCGCTGCCAGCGTCCGAGGCCCCAAATTTGGCCACGAGCGCATCCCACATATCCTTGTCGTTATCAAACGACATGTACGAGTCCACAATGGAGTCGTCAAGGATACTAAGGAGGACACTCTTGAAAAGAGTATCGAGCCTCTCATATGCCTCCAATTGTGCAGCATTAAGCTCGCCCCAGGCTTGCCTTTGGTGGCAGCATAGCAGTTACTGTTCTGAAACCAGTAAACTGCTCTCATGCGCCACCGTTTATATTGCTCCCCTTTAAAAGGAAACAGCCTCGTCGACGCGAGAAAGCTGGGCGATGCAAGTTGCCTATAATCAGGTTTTTGGATTGTTGAATATATAAGCAATTTAGCAATTGATTTAATCCGAGAAAACAGTAAACAGTTCATGACTAGAATAACAGGTATTAAACTAATCATGTGATCAACTAAAACAGTAGATAAACCAAACGAATCTAGAGAAACTAATATAAGCAGAAACTCTAGCAATATATCCAACAAAAGGATCAAGAACACGTACTATGCAGCAGCAGAGGAACCGCTGTCACCCATGTCGTCGATGAAGAGGTTGCCGATGTCGGGGAAGAAGTCGTCGTTGGGGAAGAACTCGAAGCCAGTAGTCGCGTGAGTGCGCTCCCCAAAAATCTGATCGCCCCTCTCTCGTACAGGATCACAAGAGGCGGGGTTCCGGAGGCCTACTGTCCCTTCAACCGGTGCACGCCGGAAGACGGGATGGAGAAGACTTGGAATACGGTGGCGTAAGGTTCTGAAACTAGGGCGGCGAGCGACCATGTGTTTCGTGTAGTGGCGGCTAGGGTTCGCTCGGCCTGTATATATAGTGCGGTTCGGGTAGGACGTGGGCGCAGCCGCACGATCGAGTCGGTAACAGCCCCACGATTCAAAGGAATCGGAAACAGCTGAGTAATTAACGCGTCCGTTAATTATCAATCAATGACTCGTTTAATTTTCCCGAACAGTAAAAATATAAGCTTGGCTCGGCGAGATTTCCGCAACCCGCGGCGCAACGCAGCGTGTCGTGACGTGACGAGCGCGCCGGCGGTGGCGGAGGAGGAGGAGTGCGCGGGAGAGAGCCTTCTGTTCTCACAAGCACACCAAGTAGCACAACACTCCACCTTATAAAGTGGTGCAACACTCTCTAAACTAGCAATGTGGGACTAAACTTTAGTCACACACACAACCAGCCATGAATGGGCCAAATGAGAATTTCAGAATTTTTAGTTGGGCTTTGGACCAAAGGCCCACTAGTAATACTAGTCAAAATTCCAACAACATATTCCTTCCTAGAACCAAACATCCAAACAATAGGAACTTGAAGGTTCTCTCAAAACAATAATAGGAAGGAAAACTTGGTTCAGATAGTTTATGTACGTGCATTTGATTCCACCCATACCATCCACTATGCAACCCAACTTGATAGTACGGTTTTTATATGACTCAATAAAATAAAACAAGAAACCCGTCTTCACTCTTTTCACTTTTGAGGGGTCAACAACCTTCTTGTGCCATTCATGGAATAATCCTAGAACACTTTAGAACACGGTTATCGACCCACCGAGACCACAATCCAACATGTAGCTGACCTAGGCCATAGTGGGAAGCACGCCACCACAACTATATCCTGAATGGTGTTCCAAGACCAGTCTGCTGTTTTCCTTTCTCAAGATGTCTTGCATCGTCACTTTTAATGGCAAATCTTTGGAGAATTTGCCCACATAAGCAGCTGATTAAATCAGTAATCTCACTACAGACCCGTGGTGATTCGTCAGCCCAACCTGGGTAGCCACCCAGGCTCACCGGGCCGTGGCCCCGCCAGATCAGCCCCGTTGTATGAGCATAAGCGAATCCACATAGCTGCAGAGATAATGACGAGTTACATCCACCCGCGGGTTGGATTTATCATGCACTTTGTTATTACAAACTTGCCAACTCTTACATACAAACGTTAGGGCATCTCCAGCCGTTCGGCCCCCCAGGACGAAAAACGGCGCCTTTTTGGACGGCCTGGGGGAACGCCGGCGCAATTTGACGTCCTGGGTTCGGCGTTTTCCCAGTCGCCGAACCCAGGCCGAACCCAGGCCGCCCCCAGCCGGCCAATTTTCGGCCAAATTTTCAACATACAAATCAACACACACATCAACTTTCGGCCAAGTTTCGGCCAAACTTTCGGCATACAAATCAACACACAAATAGTTCAACATATAAATCCACACACAAATAGTTCAACATACAAATCCATAGACAAATAGTTCAACAATGCAAGCAAATAGAACAAACTAGGCATCGGCATGGCCATTGCCTTTGCGCCTCCACAGGTGCTCCACCAGATCATTCTGCAGCTGTGTATGCACCGTCGAGTCTCGAATCTCCTGGCGCATAGTCATGAAGTTTGCCCATGTTGCCGGCACCTGGTGATCAACATCTGCAAGAGGATCCTGCCTGTAGTACTCAGTGTCAGCCACCGGATCATCCCGCTCGCTCTCAATGATCATGTTGTGCAAGATCACACAATAGTTCATCACCTCAGACATGTTGGCCTTGGACCAAGTCAGAGCTGGGTACCGGACAACTGCGAATCGAGCCTGCAGCGCACCAAATGCCCGCTCAACATCCTTCCTGCAAGCCTCCTGGCACTTGGAAAACCAAGACTTGGCGCTTCCTGGCATTGGGCTGGGGATAGTCTTCACAAATGTCGACCACTTTGGGTAGATGCCATCTGCAAGATAGTAGCCCTTGGTGTACTGGTGCCCATTGATCTCATAGTTCACCGGGGGAGCATGACCCTCAACAAGGCTGCTAAACACAGTTGAGCACTGCAGAACATTGATATCGTTGTGTGTTCCTGGCATTCCAATGAAGGCATGCCAAATCCATAGATCTTGTGTAGCCACAGCCTCAAGAATCACACTGCAAGCTCCTTTGTGCCCCTTGTACATGCCCTGCCATTCAAATGGACAGTTCTTTCATTGCCAATGCATGCAGTCGATGCTTCCAAGCATCCCTGGGAAGCCTCTTGCTTCATTGGTGGCCAGGATCCGGGCAGTGTCATCCGCATTGGGTGATCGCAAGTATTTTGGCCCAAACACTGCCACCACTGCCCTGCAGTACCTGTTCAAGCATTCAATGGCGCAAGACTCGGACATGCGCAGATAGTCATCCTGAGCGTCAGCGGGAGTACCGTATGCAAGCAATCTCATCGCCACCGTGCACTTCTGAATTGAGGTAAAGCCTACCGTCCCGGTGCAATCCGTGTTCAGCTTGAAGTAGGTGTCGAACTCTCGGATGGAATGCATGATGTCGAGGAAGAGTTGCCGTTTCATCCTGAAACGGCGCCGGAACACAGCCTCGTCCTGCGTGGGGTGCTCGGCGAAGTAGTCGGAGTAGAGGATGCAGTAGCCTTCGTAGCGCTGCCTCGGCTTGCTCTTGCGGCGACCGGGCTTTGAGCCACCACGCCGCGGCTTCGCCTTGTCGAGCAGGCCGGCAAGGCAGGCGAGGACGAGCAGGTGCTCTTCATCGTCGATGTCGGCCTGGGCTTCCTGGTCGAGCAGTTCGGCGAGCAGATCGTCGTCGTCGGAGTCAATGGCTGGGCGGACAAATCGCCGAACACCTAGTAGGCAAGGTGGGGGCGAGCCTTCCCGAGAGTCTTCTTTGCGGCGAGATGAGGGCGGGGGAGGAGGGGCGGCCGGCGGCGGAGGATTGGGCGAGAAGGCGGCTTCCTAGCTAGTTGTATGCGGCGGAGGTGGGAGAGGTGGTGCCGGCGGCGACATCGCGGCGACACGAGGGATGGGGAAAAGAACGCGGCGCGGGGGTGGGATATGTGCTATCACGCCGACAGCGCTGGCCCACGCGCGCTTTTACCCCCCAGGCCGAACCTGGTGGGCTGGGTTTCGCCTGGGAGCGCCGGCGCTAATTTCCGCCGATCCGGCGCTATTTGGGCTCCTGGGGGGCCGACTGGGTGAAAAACGGCGCTAAAATCGGCCCTGGGGGGACGGCTGGAGATGCCCTTACAATCCTCGAACGCATGTCTTTGTTTGATATAGCCAGAAGGTTCAAGTAATAAGGGTTCTCGATTGACATGATAACTAGTTTAGAATCTTCTATCTACTATATAATATCCTTAGTGGACCGGACGTCGTCTCGTACGTCGTGGTACTTTTGCTTTTACCCCCTCAGAAATTGCCAAATCAACCCGCAATCCTTTTTACCGGTTCGCTTCTTCCCCGAACGAACGGAAAAAAAAACTCGCCTCACGATCCAAATCCCCAGCAGAGCACCACAACTGCGCTCCGTCACCGGCCCCTACCTCACCGGCGCGGCGGCCCTGGATTGACGAGCGCGCCACGCCGTCAAGCACTACCGCTTCAGCCCGCCGGTCCCCTTGTCCAACTCCCCGGGACTCCACTCCCTGAACATGAACTCCCGATTCCATTGTATGGCGACGTGATAGCCAACGCTCTTCCCTGAGCTTGGCAGCCAGGATCGAGCGGACCTCGTTCCCGTTGCAGCGTCGGCTAGAGACGGATCTCGTCGGCTGGGCAGAAGTTCACGGCCCAGTTCACGGCCCCGCCTTCCACCTGCACGGCGCTACCCAGTCCAACGTCGTGCGAGCCCCCGTCCACGTCCTGCCACGTCCATCAGCAGATTCAGTACAACAAGCTGTAGCACCAGTTTCCCGGGTCATGGATTCGTGAGAAGGGCTTGGAGCCTAGGAGTGGTAGTTGCAAAGGAGGAGGAGGCGGCCGTGACCCTGCACCTACAAACTGATCCAGAATAGTCTTCAGATACTTGAGAAACTTAATTTATTTTGATTCCGTGAAATTGCTCGTGAATTCCCGAATCTAGCATGCAAGTTAGAAACTTTGGATCTTGGTGTGGCTTTCTCTTTGCTGAAACACCCACCGAAATTATTCCCCAGAGGCCCTATCGATGGCTGGCGACTGTGTACTTCTCGATGGTGTTCATCAGATAATTAACCTTTTCTAGAGTGCTGGGACAAGGGACAACGATGACAGGCTTTCTGCTTAGCTGAAGAGCTAAGGTAGCTCTGCAAAAGAGAGCAAAGATTGATCAAGATATCTGAAGATAGAAGTAAATAGTACGCACATCATAGTTTTCACAGATGATGGCGATGCAAGTTACCTTGATTTCTGTGTAGTAAGATCGTGGCCTTATGTCACTGCATGGAGGGAAGGAGAAGTATTGACTGCTTGGAAAAAGATATGTGAAATCATCTGATATGAATTTGACCAGGTATACTAGCTCGTGGCCTTACATCTACATCTTGAAGAAAAGGTAGTCTTACTTTCTACTAGGATTTGATTACAATTCAAAAAAATTGCGGACCAGAAGTATCAACCAATGTAGTTGCGATCTGAAATTTTATGTCAAATGGACTTTAGATTAAAATTGAGACATCTTTTTATAGAATGTTGCCCTCTTGATATATGCAAAATGAATTACTGTACTTTATAAAACCGGAACGTATGCAATGGTTGTTGACTTACCAGTTTTAGCTTAAAAGCTTTCTATTTTCTCTCTCAACTTTGAACCACAATGAAGAGGATTTTGTCAAACTATTTGAGTTGATTCATCCCTGCTTATTTTCTTATTGTCATATGAAGTTCCAAATATTATGAAGTCCCTGCTTATTTTCATCCATTCTTATTTTCTGCCAACTTTTTCAGCATAGGATTAGCATCTTTTTGCTTGAAAATTTTGAAACCATGATTTCTTCAGTTTTAGATATTAACAGCAAATATTGCTTTTGATTCTTTGTTACCACAGTTACGTGCTAGAATTCTAGGTAATCATTGATTGGTGGATTAGTATTGGACAACTAGGAATTGTTTGTATGATGTTACAAGGTTGATAATTTTTTTTCGAGAACCCGCAGAAAGAGCTGCGCGTTATCTTTATTAAGCTTACGAGAGAACGCCAAAGAATGGCTACAACGCCTTTCGGCAACTTGCTAATCAAAAGATTAGCCACCACTCACACAACGCCAACAACAAGAACACGCCATGCCTAACATGGGCAACAGGACCGCGTCTCGACCTACACCAACCAAGTCCAAAGAAGCAACACCATCTAGACTAATCGCGCCGGAATACACTCCGCCCTTGAATGCCAGAGAGAGTAGGCAGGCGAGAGGTAGAGCTTGGCTAGTCCTCAGGAGGGGCCAACTTGGAGATGGCGAGAGGCGTACACAGCGCCCTAGAGGACCAAGGCCTGAGCAATGGCAGCGACCGCCGCGGCACCAAAGAGCACCCTGCAACACGGCAATTGTCTCCAATGCGATGCTTTCAACAAAGAAGCGACGCCGCAACGCCGCCATCGCCAATCCGGGACGCCGGATTATGGTTTTCACCCGGAGACGACACCTCGAGGATGGTGGACAGCGTTGTTTCACAGCGACGCCTCCATGGAGGGACACGACGCCCGAAGGCGCCACCGTCGCCGGCACAGCTTGCGCTGAGCAGGACTTTCGTCCGAGACTCCGCACGCCCAATCCACCAACCCCTAGTTGCACAAGGCCACAAATGGCCGCCGGACACGCCGGGGAGCAGGCTGGCTGCCACCCAGCCACAACTCCGCCGCAGCGGAAGTACTTGTCGTCGTCGTTGACGAGCAGTCCACACCGCAGCTGGCAGCCGTAGCGTCGGAGATGCTCGCGGCCCGTGCAGCCCAGCTCGGGCCCGCGCAGCCCAGATCGAGCCCGCGCGGCCCAGATCGGGCCCGCGTCGCCATCCGCCTCCACGCCGGCACGCCGGCCGCTCCACAAGGCGGTGCACCCCCGCGCCGAGGAAGGCCGCCGCCTTCCGTCGCAAGGGCCAGCACCGCCGCCACGACGCGCCTGAGGAAGACGCACGCGTACACCGCAGCTCTCCGCGACCAAGCCGGCTCCGCTCCTCCCGCTCGCAGGAGACGTTGCCGAGGTGCGCCTACCTTGCCTCCCCCGCCTTTGGCGAGTCGGGCGCCGCCACCGCCGCCGGCATCGGCGACGGCGACGGCAAGGGGAGCACACGAGTGGGGCTGAGTGGGCTAGGGATTGGGAGGCCTCCGGAGCTAGTCTTCAAGTAATATGTCCAACAGGCTTATGAGAGATGTTGGGAAGGAAAAGGACAACTTATTTTTTATGCTGCCAAAAGAACTAGCCCAAACTCTTTTATGTAATCCAAGCATGTGAAAAAGGCCACCTGCTGTTAGGTTTATCCGGGGGCAATATGGGGACATGAAATTGTTCCTAAACCAGACTTAGATATTACACATTAGGAAAACCGCCACTCTTATCTATACGGATCGCTGCCTATGGTATAATTCAAGTCGGACGCACACAAAAACACATGGGTTAAATGGCCAGCCTTAGAGACAAACCCACGTGCTTTATGTATCACGCTAATGGTGGAGATATTATATGCCACTTATGTCCACAATTTCGGCTAAGAAATATGATAAGGCCCGATCGAACTAACCATATGCAATAATGCAGCTAATATTTTGAATAATACAGAGTTGGTATTGGGCGCATGTTAGAATACGTTGTACTAAACTGGTAATCAAATCAATGCGAAATATTATCATGCTTATGAGCACATGCGAAACCGGCAAATAGTATTTGTTTGTGGGGTGTCCTTGATCGACGATATGTTGGCGAACATATCCATGCATGTACTAGTTAGGCCACAAAATTTGGATGTTTTAGCCCCCAAACACCTGCGCGCGGCGCCAAAATCTCTGGCTATATATATGTGCAATGCGATGTAGTGTTCTCCATCAAGACACGGCCAAGCCAAAAAAGGTGAGGCAGAAAGCACAATTCTGCGCTTGATTAGCCATGGCTTCTGCCTCTTGTGTTAGCTTACTGGTGCTCGTGGCAATGGCCTCGGCGGCGTCGGCGCAGCTGTCGCCAACGTTCTACCACACGTCGTGCCCTGGGGCGCTGGAGACCATTAGGAGCGCCGTGGCGGCCGCCGTGATGAACGAGCCCCGCATGGGGGCGTCGCTGGTCCGGCTGCACTTTCACGACTGTTTTGTCGATGCAAGTCTCACGTATCCTTTACTCAGTTAACTGTTATACTGTCACTGTGTAAGAAAAAGTTTGTACACACGGGTCGATGATAGGGATATCTGCACTTCTTTTCAGGGATGTGACGGGTCCGTTCTACTGGCGGACACGGGGAGCTTCGTCGGGGAGCAGGGGGCAGCTCCGAACGCCGGTTCCATTCGAGGCATGAACGTCATCGACAACATCAAGACGCAGGTGGAGGCCATCTGCCCGCAGACCGTCTCCTGCGCCGACATCCTCGCCGTCGCCGCCCGTGACTCCGTTTTCGCGGTAAGCTCATTCGGTTATTTGCCGCCCGCACGCATGTGATCGATAGTGTACATGATACATACTCCCTCCGTTCCAAAATACTTGTCTTTCATTTGTTCAAATTTGGATGTACCTATACACAAAAACATGTCTAGGTACATCCGAATTTGGACAAATGGAAGACAAGTATTTTAGAACGGAGCGAGTACATTTTGGTGGCATGCCTTAATTTCCTGCGTTTGTGGTTTGGAACTAATTTTGCACATTGCCATGCATGCAGCTTGGAGGCCCTGGAGGGCCCTTTTGGGCTGTTCCTCTCGGGAGGAGGGACTCCACCACCGCAAGCAAGACAAATGCAGAAAACGACCTGCCTCCTCCTTCCTCCGACCTCCAAGGCCTCACCACCAAGTTCAGCAACAAGGGCCTCAGCATAACAGACATGGTCGCTCTCTCAGGTACACTACACGTCACACATAGTATATTCCCCCGATCGATGACATGCTGCTTGTTCCATGGACTTCCAAACACGCATGACTGATCTGCACTTCAGGCGCCCACACGATCGGGCAGTCGCAGTGCAAAAACTTCCGGGACAGGATCTACAACGACACCAACATCAACACGGCCTTCGCCACGTCGCTCAAGGCCAACTGCCCACAACCGACCGGCTCCGGCGACAGTAGCCTCGCGCCGCTGGACAGGACGACGCCCAACGCCTTCGACAACGCCTACTACACCAACCTCCTGTCCCAGAGGGGGCTCCTTCACTCGGACCAGGTGCTGTTCAACGGCGGCGGCACCGACAACACCGTCATGAGCTTCGCGTCAAACCCGGCGGCGTTTGGGAGCGCCTTCGCCACGGCCATGGTGAAGATGGGCAACATCGCGCCAAAGACCGGGACGCAGGGGCAGATCAGGCTCATCTGCTCCAAGGTGAACGCCTAGTTTGGGCCTCGCCAACTCTGGTGCTATGCATGAACTAAATAAGGTCTCTATGTCGGTGGCCAGTTCCAGCCTAGCACCAGTATACGTAGGGCGTGAATGTGTAGTGGTGGTTGTGACTTGTGTTGTACCTGTCCATGCATGCACCCGTGCGTGCGTCTACATGCATGTGTAATGTCTGTCGAATCCTCGTGTAAAGTCATGGAGGATTACCTGTTTATCTCAATCATACTTCGATAATCGAGATGCTATACTGTCTACTTCGCTTGACGTGGAGTCAATTTTTTTGTCTGATCTAGTCAACGGTAAGGGATAGTGAGAACCAAAACACTCAAGATGGATACTGAAGCAGTTTTTTTATGAAAGGTTCGTTGTTGTCTTTATTGATAACAAATATGTTTACACGAATAGAAAAAAGATTCCAAGAACCCAACATGTCTTTCATTGATCTAATGAGAGAGTAACTTTGCTAGACTATGCTTTTAAAGGGATCACCCCCAGCTTCATTAAGGAAACTTAAAAATGGCTACAAAATTTCTGTTCCATCATTCAGATTTTCTACAAAAACAAAACAGGCTAATGTAGATTGGTATCAGAAACCTGGGTCTAAATACATATTGCGTAGCGAACAAAGACCTGGAAACAAGCCAGAACTAGCACCAGGACCATGAACACGAATGGTCCGGGTGCAATCGCTACATAAGAGCATCTCCAAGCGGCTCCCCCAAAGCCTCCCCAAACCGGTTTATTTGTGTCCGGACGGGCTCCGGACGGAAAATGAGCTAAAATAGCTACGCAGCCGGGGTGGGCAAAGCCTCCCCAAACGCTCGGGCTGTCTGGCAGCCCACAAACTCACCCCATATGTGGGGAGGGTTTGGGGCTGCCGGACGCGCCCGGACAGCCGCCACGTAGGACATGGACCACTTTATCTACTACTTTTCTCTTTCTTTTTCCTTTCTCTCTCCATCCCCACCAATCGCATGCATCCGGACGGACAATTAGGGGTGTTTTTGGGGGTTGTGGTTGGATGTGGCCACTTTTGGGGCTGTCCGGTCGGTGTCCGCGGACACGTCCGGACGTGTCCGCGGACACTATGGGGGCCGATTTTGGGGGCTCCGACTGGAGATGCTCTAAGAAGCTTAACTACTGCTGATTTTGGGAACATTCTAGAAAGTTCTAGTTTGGTTTTTTTCCGATTTACTGGTTTTTCTGGTTTTCGTTTGTTTAATATATTTTGGGTTGTTTTTTTTGTTTTTTACTCCTTTTAAATTCATAAACATTTTCATATCTTTGAAAAAAATATTTTTGAAAATTGTTCATTTTTAAAATGGTTGAGATTTCGAGAAATGTACATTTTTAAAATGGTTCAGATTTAAAAATGTTCATTTTCTATAACTGGTTCAGATTTTTGAAAATAGTTCATATTTTGAAAATGGTTCGGACATGAAAAATTCATTTTTGGAAAATGTATCCGTTATTTTAAAATGGTTCAGATTTGAAAAATGTTCATTTTTCGAAAAAATATTTCATTTTAAAAAAATGGTTCAGATTTAAAAAAATGTCCATTTAAAATGGTTCAGATTTAAAAAATGTTCATTTTGAAAAAATGGTTCAGTTTAAAATTGTTCTTTTTCAAAACCATGAACCATTTTCAAATTTCATGAACATTTTTTCGTGAACTTTTTGAAATTCGGAAGGAGAACGAAAAAAAAACAGGACCAACACATGGCTTGGCGAGCAAACTACGTGGGCCGGCCATGTGGGCAGCTCTTCAGGCGTCCGACGCTACAGGCGTTCTATAGGAGCTCGTAGGAAACGCCGATGGAATCAGCGGGAAACAGCCCTAGTATACAATGCGGTCCATTAGGGCCACGTCTTGGCCCATAACGGCCACAGGCAGCTGCCTACGTCTGCTTGTAACTGAACCGAGCGCAGCCGGAGAGGTTTACAAGGTAAATCGGGCGATCACCTCAGCATCGCATCCGCTGAATTTTCTTGCATTAATTCGCCGACGGCGACCGGGTCGCAAAATGACTGCGCAGCGGTCAAGGCGAGGCTGACTTGCCTTGGATGGATGCCAAACGGTGCGTCCAAGCATGGATGCAAGAGGCGGAGGCGGCGACGGCGAGGACGAATCTTAGGGCGAGGGTGCGTGGTGGTGGGAAATCGACAGAGCGCCGCCGCCATCTTCCTCTCCAGCCGAGACGGCCCTGGCGACGCAGTGGCGACCGGCAGGGAGCCGGGGCGGAGAAGACGCCGTCGAGGATGGAGCGAGCGCCGGCGAGCTAGCAACTTAACGAGGGTGGTGTGGGGGAAAACCGAAGGGATCGCCGGCGGCGCGAATGGTCGTCTTCCTCCTCCAGCGACTTTTGTCGTTTAGCGGTCCGAAATCGTTCGAGCGCTCGAACGTTCGATAATTAGCATCCCCCAATCAAATCGGGGATCACCTCTGCATCGCATCCGCTGAATTTTCTTGCATTAATTCACCGACGGCGACCGGGTCGCAAAATGACTGCGCAGCGGGCAAGGCGAGGCTGACTTGCCTTGGATGGATGCCAAACGGTGCGTCCAGGCATGGATGCAAGCGGCGGAGGCGGCGACGGCGAGGACGAATCTTAGGGCGGGGGTGCTTGGTGGTGGGAAATCGACGGAGCGCCGCCGCCATCTCCCTCTCCGGCCGAGATGGCCCTGGCGACGCCGTGGCGACCGGCAGGGAGCCGGCGCGGAGAAGACGCCGTCGAGGATGGAGCGAGCGCCAGCGAGCTAGCAACTTAACGAGGGTGGTGTGGGGAAAACCGAAGGGATCGCCGGCGGCGCGAATGGTCGTCTTCCTCCTCTGGCGACTTTGGTCGTTTAGCGGTCCGAAATCGTTCGAGCGCTCGAACGTTCAATAATTAGCATCCCCCAATCAAATCAGGCGATCACCTCAGCATCGCATCCGCTGAATTTTCTTGCATTAATTGACCGACGGCGACCGGGTCGCAAAATGACTGCGCAGCGGTCAAGGCGAGGCTGACTTGCCTTGGATGGATGCCAAACGGTGCGTCCAGGCATGGATGCAATGCAAAACCGTGCGTAGCTCCAGGCTCCAGGCTGTACCGCCGTCGTCTGTTCCACGCAACTTCAGTCCGCGCATGAACCGATGGATCGTGCGTGTTGATGCATCTTCGGGTGTACTCAGTTTTGGATATATAGCTCCATGTACGATGTTGGTTTGCTCTTACTAGCTAGTAGTACAACATGTGAACTCCATTTTAAAAACCAATCACTAACTTTAGCTAAACAAGAAGTTTGATCCAGTTAGTTAGTCAACTCGCTGATTAGTTCACTCAAAGTAGGTTCAAAGACATCCGTACCTATATTTTTTTTTGAGAAACACAGTACAAACGTAGACGCTCATATACACGCGCACACACTCACCCCTATGAACGCACGCACGCACACCCTACCCCTATGAGCACCTTCGAAATACTGAGCCGGCGGATCAAGTCTTGAGATTGACGAAGTCACCACGGGCGCCTCGCTGTCGACGGGAACGTCGCCTTTCACTGAAAGAATATTCCGCCTAAATGCAACACACATATGTCAAACCTGGGGTTTGAACTCTGCTGGGTTGAGGGTACAACCACCCTGCTAACCATCCAACCACAGGTTGGTTTGCCCCGTACCTATAATTAAATCCGTTATGATCTAAAAAAATGGGTTGTTTTGTCCGCAGATGATATATACTCCCTCCATCCGCGAAAAATGTGCTTTTGGAGATTTACATGTAGATCAAGAAGGCACCGTACTTTGCTCCATGGCCTAATTAATATGGAAAAGTAGTAGACACATGCGTGCATGCAATCATTGAGAGAGCCATTAAATGAATGTTCTCCGCATGAACGATGGCACTGGACGGAACTGATCATGGATGCCGGGTACGTCAACGTCGATCCTCAGACGTCGCCAGGGACTTACCCTGGACTAATCGGCCATGGATTCCCTGGACTAATCGGCCATGGATTTTGGATGATTTATCCTCAATGGTGGACTAGTCGGACATAGAATTTGGATGCATTATCCCTAGTGGGAGACAGGGATCGATGCGCAGGTGCACGTGAGCTGATTCTTCGTCTATAAATATGCATGTAGTTCCGCGTTCTCTTTCACAACCCACAACAAGATTACAAGTGCAGGCACGGGCACGCGGCAAAGCTTCGATCTTGTAGCAAGCTACCTAGCCATGGCGTCTGCCTCTTGCATCTCCTTGCTTGTGCTCGTGGCTCTGGCAGCCACGACGGCGTCGGCACAGCTCTCGCCGACGTTCTACGCCACTTCTTGCCCTAAGGCTCTGGCCACCATCAAGAGCGGCGTGACGGCAGCCGTGAGCAGCGACCCCCGCATGGGCGCGTCGCTGCTCAGGCTGCACTTCCACGACTGCTTTGTCAATGTGAGCACGCATGTTTCACCATAACAGGCACTAATTGTTTCCATAACCTGATAACCAATGATCCTGCTTGATTAAAAACGGCCGGGATTGACCAGTTTAATTTGTACGACGCATGTTTTGCTGGATGCAGGGCTGTGACGCGTACGTTCTGCTATCTGGCAACGAGCAGAACGCGCCTCCGAACGCGGGCTCGCTGAGGGGCTTCGGCGTCATCGACAGCATCAAGACCCAGGTGGAGGCCGTCTGCAAGCAGACCGTCTCCTGCGCCGACATACTCACCGTCGCCGCCCGTGACTCCGTCGTCGCCGTAAGTAAAACCATGCATCACCTTACCACCAGTTAGTTAGTACATTAAGCAGTCTACCTGACGCTACTAGTCCTTGTTTTCATGCATGTGCAGCTCGGAGGGCCGTCATGGACTGTTCCTCTGGGGAGACGGGACTCCACGAGCGCAAACGCGGCGGCGACCTCCGACCTCCCAGGCCCCGGCTTCAGCCTGGCGCAGCTCCAGGCCGCGTTCCTAAAGAAGAACCTGAACACGGCCGACATGGTGGCGCTCTCGGGTGCGCACACCATCGGCCGAGCGCAGTGCAAGAACTTCCGGTCCCGGATCTACGGCGGCGACACCAACATCAACGCAGCCTTCGCCACGTCGCTCAAGGCCAACTGCCCCCAGGCGTCCAGCGGCGACAGCAACCTGGCGCCGATCGACACTACGAGCCCCAACGCCTTCGACAACGCCTACTACACCAACCTCCTCTCCCAAAAGGGGCTCTTTCACTCGGACCAGCAGCTCTTCAACAACGGCACTACCGACAACACCGTCAGGAACTTCGCGTCCAGCGCGGCGGCCTTCACCAGCGCCTTCGCGACAGCCATGGTCAAGATGGGCAACATCGCGCCGCTGACCGGGACGCAGGGCCAGATCAGGCTCAGATGCTCCAAGGTGAACTCGTGATTAACGTACAATCAGCGGCACAACGCTAGCTCTACACGTGGATGAATAAGGCGACATAACCGGTAGCCAACATACCCAATTAATCATTACCAGCAGTCCAGCACCCAGAAGTGCGTATTTGTAAGTACGGACGTGCAGCAGAAATCATGCCTGCATCAACGTATGTTACTATCGGATTCTCTTGCAAAGGCATAAGAATTACTTCAAGATATATACACAGCGTACTACCATTATTCTACTAGTGTAACATCGCATCTCATCCAAATCAACCAAAATTAATACACTCCCATGCATTCTCCAACGTCTGATGCATACTGACGTGGAAACCAAAATTAACGAGGATACAGAAAATCTAGATAAGGCTATTCTCCCAGATAAACATTGTCCTATTCTCCCAGCAAGATCTTTTTTTAAACAGAGGCCAAAGTTTTTGTCTTATCTCATTAATTTGGAAGAAGAGACAAACAAAGCTGTCAACGTCGATTTGTCTTGCGGAAGACGACTGGAATGCAAAATGACGGCGGAGCGATCAAAGTACCACAACGACCACCCCCGAGGGGATCGGGTTCCATTATTTTGAAAATAACGGAACTACATGAGTTTTTTGTGTCTCACGCTTCCAAAATACGAAAACCACCCGACCATCTACAGTCACCAGCAGGACAAAAGGACCCACGGGTTTTGCTGGAAAACCTCCACGACAGCAAACGAAACAGAAAGCTAAAAGGCACCAACTAAAGCATCCGAACTTAGTACAGAGACGAAACCACCCAAAACTCACACAGCTTTTCACAAGCACAGCTGTAGGCATCAGAAAGATCAATCATGTGATCTCGACGCATCCTCCTCCATATCATCTTCACCTGGCGCATCTTCATGAGGACCAGTATGTCCAGCTCCATCCTCCAGCATCGGCACACCTCCACTGAATGCTGTCGAGGCACCTCCAGCCGCCAGCCTGATCAGAATGTTAGCTCCTTCACGAAGGTCCGTCTGCTCTTGAGCCGGATGTAGCCCTGCCCAATAGGTAATAAAAGAACAAGCATAACTAATTAGTTCAACAGGGGATTTGATCAATTTCTTCTCAAAGCATGCCCGGTTGCGCAGCTTCCAGATCGCCCAGCAAATAGCAGCCAACCCAGTGATCTGCACATTCCTGCTGGCGTTCAGGTGTTGCGGTAACCACCAGAAAAACTGTGAAAATGATCCGGGTCTGTTCATAGCACCAACAGCTGTCCCCACCACACTCCAAACATATTTGGCAGCGTCACATTGGAAGAAGATGTGTAAAATGGTCTCCTCTTCATTACAGAATCTGCATTTTGTATCTCCGACCCAATTTCGCTTAACCATATTATCCTTGGTAGCGATAGCATTATGCCAAATTAACCACAGCCATACTTTGATTTTCAAAGGAATCTTAGCTTTCCATAAATGTCTGAATGATCTGTCAACCCCATTGCTTGACAGGAAGTTGTACATGGACCTAACTGAGAACTTCCCATTTTTCGTCCACTTCCACTTGGGACAATCATCTGTGTCATTCAGAGCCACCCCCATTAGCATACTCTGCAACCTCCTGTGATCATTCTGAAGATCCACATCTAACCATCTTCTAAATTGTAGTCTCCATCTCCTAACAGCCATAGCAGCTACTGTCACATTTTGATCTTGACAGATGTCAAACAACGCAGGGAATTTTTCTTTCAACGGAGAGGTCCCACACCAAGCATCAGCCCAGAAATCTATCCTTTTTCCATTCCCTATCACCATCACCCTCCCCATAAGGTAGAGATTCCTAATACGAAGCATGTCTGCCCAACAAGCCGAATCCGATGCTTTATGTTTTATATTTGTTATACCACCTTCACCCAAGTACTTTGTTCGCATGAACTGCTGCCACAGCCCATCCCCCGCTTCTAATTTCCACCACCATTTGCACATTAAACTTACATTGAATTTAGTCAAGTCTTTGACCCCAGACCCCCTTTTTTCCTGGGTTTGCACACCAGCTTCCATTTTACCAGGTAATATCTACGCTTAGCAGCTGAGCTCATCCAAAAGAAAGCTCTCATTGGTCTATCGAGCTCCTCTAAAGTCGTTTTATGAAACAACGACATCGACATATGATACACAGCCACCGAGGATAAACATACATCAACTCTGATAAGCCTGCCCCCAATAGACAGAGCTCCTCCCATCCAGCCATCCATCATTTTCTTCAATCTATCTTTTAGAAAACCCATTTCCTGAACAGTATTTCTCCTAGCACTCACAGGAACCCCAAGATACTTGATAGGCCACCGACCCAACTGACAGTTAAACATATCTGCATATTGCCTTTGCTTATCATCATCATCGATGATCATCATCACCTCACTTTTCTCAAAGTTAATTTTGAGCCCCGACATACTTTCAAAGATATATAACAGCAGCTTCAGGTTCCTCACGCCTTCCATGTCATCCTTGATGAATAAAATCGTATCATCAGCATATTGGAGTATTGCAATCCCTTTATCAATGAGATGATCACATAAGCCAGACAACAAGCCAGCATCCTGAGCATTATGAACCATCTTGGCTAAGCTCTGCGCAGCAGCATTAAAGAGGAAAGGGGAGAAAGGATCGCCCTGCCTCACTCCCTTAAAGCTTCCGAAGTATGGCCCCACTTCATCGTTTACTTTGACACTCAGCGTCCCATTTGTAACAGCATTCTGGATCCATTTCATCCAGTTATAGCTAAACCCTTTCTGTTTGCAACATTCAAAGAGGAAACCCTAGTCTACTTTATCATAAGCTTTCTCGAAATCAATCTTCAGCACCACACCTTGGTGCTTTTTAAATTTTGATTCCTTCAAAATCTCCAGCAGTAGCTCCACACCATCCATAATGCTTCTCCCTTTTATAAAAGTGTCTGGCATTTATTGATGATCTTTTCCATGAATGGATCCACTCGAGCAGTCAAAGCTTTAGTGAAAATTTTAAACAGGACCTGTAACAAGCAAATGGGCCGATATCTCTGTATCCTATCAGCATCCTCCCCTTTCGGAATCAGAGTAATGATCCCATAGTTGATTCTAGCCAGATCAATTTTTTGCGCATGAAAGTCATTGAATAATTCCATCATGTCATATTTGATCACCGGCCAACAGGCCTGATAGAACTCAACAGGAATTCAATCAGGACCTGATGCCTTATTTTTTTCCATTGAATCAATCACCTCCTTTTCCGTAAAAGGTTTATCCCACTAGTACAGAACGACACTATGGCAACGGGGGCAAACCTTCTATGGCAACAGAGAAAGCATCCGTTGCCCCGCTTCCGATGCTGATGTGAAGCAGCTCACTCGCAACGGTTGTTTTGTCCGTTTCCATTGTGAATCATATATATGAAAAAAAAAGCAGGCCAACCGGTCACCACCGGTAGCGGAAGCAATCAATGATAACTACAGTACTCACTTTATTAGTCTTTACAGAGGACACACATCAAGATTTAAATAATACTATACTATATGTCAAAAATACACAAGGCACAAGGTTCATAATACACTAGAAAATTATGCCTTCACTCAGCAAAAAAATCCACTACTGCTCGCAATGAAAATCCACCCAAATCATCACGTCTTGCCGCACTAGTCCTTGCTCACAATAGAAATCAATCTAGGCAACCGGGACTTGTCGCAACTGTACATGCACGCCATTCTTCAGGAGATACTGCGCAAGTAGTGAAATTTTTAGAACGAACACAAGGGATAGCTGCATATTGAAGAAACAACAAAAAGTAGTAACCCGGAATCCAATAGCATTCATGATGTACCAAGTATTTAATTAGATCAAGAATGAATCGATGCAAATACTAGTGGACTCCACTTCCTTGTATTAGTTCCTGCCGTTCTCAAGAACATATCTAGACATGTATCGTCGTCCGGCCGAAAACGTGATTTTCAGGGAGAAACGAAGATGGAAAACCAGAGATAGCAGTTGCAGAGACAAGAGAGACGAAAAAATGGGGAGCATACCAGATGCGGATTTAGATATGGGAAAGACAGATCGTACCGGAGCAAAAATTATACCAAGCAGGCTGATCTATTCTTCCTGCTAGCTAGCTCACGTATGCACATAGATCGATTGTGTACTCCTACTACCAACTCGAGCCACTACTTTTTCTCTCAGATCTGCGATTTGTCTTAATCCTAACAGGCTAGTGAGTCGGTGGTGAAGGACCTCACCTTCAGATGTGCGATTGTGCAGGAAGCAGAAGTGGTGGTCCATCTCGCCGGTGAGCGCAGAGAAGGCAGCCACGCTGTCGTCTCGTCTACCGGAGTGCTCGTGCGCGGCGACGAGGTGGATGTGTCGAGGTAGGCCATGGAGAGGCAACGGACGGCGGTGGAGGCCGGCGGCTGAGCAGGCTGTCCTTGATCTCCCTCCCCCTCATCTGATCCACGCGCTGGTCCTCCTCCTAGCTAATATCATTGGGGACTTTGTCCTTGGAGGTGGCCGAGAGCGAGAGGAATGGTGGAGAGAAGGAGAGGGCGTTGTGGGGGAGAGGATAAGGCAGATCGAGTAAAAGGGTTGGTGCGGCGCGAGGCTAGGGTTTGGCGAGTATTTATAGGAACGCGGAAAAAGGCCTCTTGGGCCGAGCCAAATCGCATACGGAGGTAAATTTTCCACCGTTGCTGATATATTGGAAACAGTTAATTTTTTTTGTCCGTTGCCGATGTGTCACGAATCCATTGCGGGATTGACATGGATTTTTTTTAACCGTTGCCTTCGTGAGCGCTGACTGTTGCCTTTTTGTTGCCGTTTCCATAGAGGGGTATCCGATGTGTCGTTCTGTACTAGTGTCCATTTCCCTTCTATCCTCCTCCGATAGTTTCTCAAACTCCCTCCAGGTGTCCTCTCTCAGTTTGAGCCCTGAATTAAGCGTCGGCCCAAACAAGTTTTTGTAATATTGCGTTGCATGTGACAAAAGATTGGGAGTCCCCTGGATAATGTTTTGGTCATCCTTCATGGAGATATCATTTTTCTCCTTCTCCTGCCGTTCGCAACTCTATGGAAGAATTCAGTATTGCTATCTCCTTTTAGTAACCAGGTTTCACTCGACCTCTGCTGCCAGTATGCCTCCTCCTCTTCATAGATTTTCATCAGCGCTTGCTGCACATGCGATCGCCTGATAATTTGATCACATGATAGCTGGTTAACCTCCTCCAATTCCTCCAGATTTTGCAATTCTTCCGTCAGCTTTTCAGCTTTGCTTTTCCTCTAACATTTGCTCCCCATCCCTTCAAATCATTCTTCACATTTTTCAGCTTATTTTGCACCCTTTCCAGACTATTTCTAGCTTTAACACCTTTGCACCATATCTTCTCCACCCTGGCCAAGAAATCAGGTTCTTTTAGCCAGCTTTTTTCGAACCTTAACACTCGTTTTTTGCCATAATCCCCCTCCATAGTATCAATAATAATGGGACTATGGTCAGACGCCTCTCGAGTCAGTTTATGCACTGTCGTTAGAGGAAATAAGGCTTCCCAATTCTTACTCATCAAAAATCTGTCCAATTTCTCCAAGGTAGGCACAGCATGGTTATTGGACCAAGTGTACTGTCCACCTGACATATCAATCTCCCGCAACTCATGGGTATTAATTAAGTTGTTGAAGATATCACCCCACTTTGTTGATCTAATTGTTTTGTTCTTCTCCGAAGAAAACGCAGCAAGTTAAAGTCTCCACCAATCAACATAGGTAGGGTTGATCTGCACAAATGGTAGCTAATTCAATCAAGAAATCTTCCTTATCTTCTTCATGAGCCGCACCATACACTATAATCCAGCACCACTTCACTCTCAGCTTCAAATCAAACACAGTAACTTTCACATGAAACCTCCCCATAGTCACATTAACCACATCAAACCTGTCTTTCCTCACACCCCCCAAAATCCCTCCTGCTTTACCTACAGAGGGGAGCCAGTTCCAAGAGAATCGATCAAAAGGATCTATTCTCCTGAAAAAAGCGGGGGAATAATCCTTCTTCATAGTCTCCTGCAAGCCAACAAAATCAAGAGCATTTGATTTCAAAAAATCTTCCAAATATGCACCCATTCCTTTCTTTCCTGCACTTCTACAATTCCAACTAGCTCCTATCATAGATATTTTGGATTTTTCTTTCTGGACCTGGGACCAACCAGTATATCACTCACAGGGTGATTATTACTGGTTTTCCCTGAGGCTGCACTAAACCTGCCCTGTGCACCTCCAATCTTTACCTTATTTGCCGCCCTAAAACGTCTCCTGACACTCCTGGACAAAACAGGAGTAAAACCTTCCTCAATAGTTTCTTCTTCACTCCAACCCAACAAATAAACCGGAACAGCATCCCTTGTACCTCCTCTTCTTCAGACACCTGCTTGTTTTCAATGCTATGTCTTGCAATCTCTAAATCTTTCATTTTATCAATTTTTTCAAGGTTAAAGGAACTAGGATCCACACCCATTTCCAAAGCCCTATGCGAAATGTCATTATCATCAAGAACATCAAAGGAATTAGCTGAAGTTAAATTAGTACCTGCCAAGTTTCGACGGGATGTCTGCGCAATTGCCCGGTCCTCAACCCTCACATGTGAAGTGTGTTGTCCTGCAATCGTCGCACTGCATCTTATAGGCTGATTATCATTGCTCACATCGGCGCCATCTTCATTCACTTGTGTCCGCACTTCTTCTTCATTTACACCACCTTCCCCTTCCTGAGTTAGAGCCACATCCGGCTGAGATCCATCTAAGGAAATGACCTCCGCTTTCCCTGTAAGAGCTCCAGGAGCCGGCAGAGCAAACACACTCTCGCCTAAAGGAATGTATGGGTCATCTTCCTCCATATCAGAGTTCACAGAATCCACAGAAGAATTTGATGCCGTATCACCATCCCTTCCTTCCATATCCCCCTCATCGTTTTCCACAATTGTATCAAGTATGTGTCCATGGTCCCTTTTTAGAGTGAAGTCCTTGTCACTCCCAGCTTTGACCAGCCCAGACAAGAAGGATTTGAATTTAGGGTCATCAAGTTGACCATAATCACCCAACTATTCCCCTTCAGCTGTATTCTCATTGCCTATTCCTGTCTGACTCCCATCTTCTTCTTCACGAGTCTGTACATTCACCATATCCACATTCTGCGATGACAGAGCATGTAGAGTCTGTCTATGCACCTCTCCAAGCATTGACGCATTATGCAAATTATTCTGCACCACACCAGCGTAACTTCTATTCCCCACACACTAGTACAGAAATGGCTATTAGTGGCGCACCAATTTGGTATTCTGTGGCGCACCCCCAGGTTTGCTGGGTGCGCCACAGAATTCTCGCCACTAAATTTTTTTCTGTGGCGCACCAAGAATTTTCACATTTCTGTGGCGCATCTGGCGTGGTGCGCCACAGAATTCTCAAAAATTAAAAAATTCAAAAAATGCAAAAAATATAAAAAGTTTCAAAAAAATCAGAAAAATCAAAATATGAAATAATATGAAAAATCCAAATTATTGGAATTATTTTCAGATTTTTTGAATATTTTGAACTGATACCTTCCCGCTAGTCTTAAGTCTTGTATGTGTATATGTGTGGTATGTGTTATAAATGTGTGTTTTTAAATTTCAGATTTTTCAAAAACTTCTAAAGTTTCAAAAGGAGATTAAAAAGTTTCAAAAGATCCAAAAAAATTCAAAAACCATAAAAAAATTCAAAAAATCCAAAAAATTCAAAAAAGTCAAAACACTTCAAAAAATTCAACAATCTTCTTTGTTATACATTTCTGTGTCTTTTTTTGGACTTTTGAATTTTTTATTTTTTTTTAAATTTTAATTTTTTCCTTTTTTTTGATTTTGCTGCGAAAAATCGTCTGTTTGAAATAACTTTTTTTCTTTTGGAATTAGAGGAATCTGTGAATTGCGGACCGGGTAAACCCGGGTGGATTCGAACTCGGATTTTTCTCTCGTTTTTTTGACATATTTTTTGCATTATTTCGACGTCGTATGCAAAAGTTATGGCCGTTACAAGTTTTTTTTTCCTGTTTGTTGCAGAAAAGGTCAAAATTCATATTTCAAAATTTCTATACCTACTAGACACTCAAACCTAACTACATGTCAAAGGATTCTATTTATTGAAATTTTTATCATTTTCTTTTACTTCTTGTAAGACTAAAAAGGCGATCCACAGGGGGTGGGATTTGAAAAAAAAATATGTAGCGCACCTGGCAGGTGCGCCACAATTTTTTTTTCAAATTTTAACCCGCCCCCAGATAACTTTCTGTGGCGCACCTCGCCATGTGCGCCACAGAAATGTGTATTTCTGTGGCGCACCAGGCTTGGTGCGCCACAGAATGTCTAATTTCTGTGGCGCATGTGATTTAGTGCGCCACAGAAATGTGACTTTCTGTGGCGCACCGGGCTTGGTGCGCCACAAAAAATAATTCTGTGGCGCACCAATTAAGGGTGCGCCACAGATGCCCACCTACCTATATAGAGTTTCCCTACTAGTGACATTATTGCCATAGAAAATTTGGTTCATCCTAGTTCCAAAAGATAAGCTACCAGAGCTAGAGGACTGGCCCGTTTCAAACACAGACGAAAAGGTTTCTTTTCCTCTCCCACCTCTTGAAGTAGTCACACCAATCTGATCAGTCGCAGCACCGGTCCCCCTGTGGTGTGTATTCCCTGAGCCACTCACAGCATTGTTTCCTGGTGTGTTTATGTTACCAGCGTCAACATTTTGTGTCCTCTCTGCATTCTGGTCCCCCTCTGCCCCAGTGTTCTGTTGCTCACCTCCACCATTTTCTGTTGCCACATTAGCATAGTACTGAGCAGAATTGAAATTTGGTTCGAATAGTTCTCTTGTGTATTGAAATTCATAGAATCTTCCACCTAGCTCCGCCTCTCTGACATTTGGTACCAGGCTTACCTCCCTACAACCCAACTTCACTCTAACATAGCCGAAGTTTCTCACACTATTTTTTCCAGAGCCAAAGGTTTGCCAGCAAGACTGGTCACATAGAATATTGTCGACTTGTTCCTATATTTCATTGGAATCCCTTTTACTCTGAACCAAGCCTCTTCCATCACTGCTTTCGGCTCCACGTCCCCTGACCATTTTTTGATTTCAATCACACTTTCTGGTTTTGTTTTCATGAAGAAACCCCCAAAGTGTGACAGTTCATCAATGCATTTGGCATTAGGAAATCTCATTTGGAATTCACCTTCAGTAACTGTCGTGGCATAGAATCTCCAACTAAGCTGCACTTTTTCTGCCCAAACTTGGAATTCATGTTCCAACTCCCTACCAGTAACCTCACCTTTCACCACTTTGATCATCGCATAGTGAACCATCTCCTGCTGCCTTACCTCTCCTGCAACAGCAGGGATAGAATGGAACCCCTGATCAAAATCTGCTGCCCATAGAAAGGAGCATTGTACTCCCATGGATCCCTTTCTTGGCAAACCGCAATGTTATGATCCCCACCACACAACATACAATAACCAATCATAAAATCATCCAGAATATCCACCTCCACATCTCTGCGAGCTGTAATAGCATTACCCAACTCAGGCATAGGTACATAGGACCCAGCTAGAGTGGTATCCTGTCGATTCTGATTCTGATTCTGATTCACCGGGCCACACTAACAGCAACTGTGCCCACATTCAGATTAGGAGTAGATTGGACTAGGAGCAACATTAGGTGCCAGGGGAGCTATGGGATGAGGTAAACTCTCACCAGATCGTGTTGAGATGGCCGCCGCTTGAGGTAGAACACTGCCTGAAGTTGTTGAATTAGAGGTTGCCCCAGTCATCTCCTGCCTATGATTCCAGCGATCCCTCCCCTGATTTACCGCATCCTCTCTGCGCCGCTGCTCTAGCAATGCCCTCTCTCTGGCTATCCTCTCTGTTTCTCTAGTTCTAGCAGCTCGGGTTTGCTCCTCCTCCCTCCTGCGGTCTCCTCCCGCCGACGTTTGTTCTCCTCCAACCGTCGTGCCTCCTCTGTTCTGCGGAAATCGGCCTCCCTGCGCCTTCCTCCTCTCACCACCTCTCATCCTCCCTTCTTCTCTCCTCCTCCCTTCTTCTCTCCTCCTCCACTCTTCTCCTCTCTTCCTCCCACCGAGCCGCTTCTTCCCCCGCCCTCGACCTCCCACCATATGGCACGGGCCTTGAGTTGCGCGGCGGAGAGCGGCGCGGACCTCCGAAGCCTCCACGACCCCGTCCGAATCGATGATCCATGGAGCTCGCCGCCACTTGCGCGAACGAACGAGTGTCACCGGAATCGACTCCCCGCCACCTAGATGACGGAATCGGCGACGGAGCAGCTGGGCGTGGTGATTGGTTGGTTCTGACGAAGACAACTCCGCAGGTGTTTCTAGGGTTTGCGCCTATCTCTCTGCCTTGGTAAGGCTGAATTGCGATTTTGTCCCCAGATCTCATGGGCCTGTATTGCGCATTATCGGGCCGCGGCTCTGCAACTGTATCGGTCCGGACCGCCATTGACGACATTGTCCGACCTCGGGCCCCCAGTCGTACCACCCCACAGACCTGCGCTAAGGGCGGTGCACGGGACCGTAGACCACATCCGTGAATCCCAGGGCTCTCGCCATCTCTCAGACGTGGCCCAATCCTGGCCACCATCTCCGGGAATTTGATTGTGCTTCCGGTGAGCCCTGCAAATCCCGCCATGGAAGCGTGAGCAATCACTCTGCCGTGGATATCGTGCAGCGAGATCCGCTCCCTGCCATCCCATGCCAGTATTCCCGTCAGATGCCTTCCTCGAATCTCCGCTCTCGAGTGATAGATGGCTTTCCATCTATGGGAATCGGTCTTTGGCGGCGGTGGCGCCGCCGTGATCGCCATGTTGCATGTCGCAGGAGCGCTCTCCGGTACAGGACCGCGGGCGCCTCGGAGCGATCAAAGTAAGATGGGAATTTTTCTCATGCTTCATTATTTATCCTGGTCGACATCGCACATGCGGATTTTATCCATGACAAGATCAATGGAGATCATTCAGACTGGCCACAACCACAGAGAGATGCCTCTGGCGTCGTTGGACGGTTGGAGGTATGTAGCAATTCAAGTTGGACGTCGTCGCTCCTGGATATATACGTGCCACTACATGGCCAATACTAATAGTCAACTACTATCTGTATCCAGACATCAAATGTGGATCCTTTATCGCGAGTGGGAGTGAAATGCAAATTTTCAGGTGGGCTAAAATCTGCAGCTACGCATTAACATGGATGCAGTGCTGCATTATCCGATAATAATGCACAAGCCAGAACCAGACAACTAGGATATCCACATCATAGCTCCCGTACTGTAGCTTAGCTAGCCATGGCCTCCGCCTCATCAGCTTGCATTTTCCAGCGTTGTCGCCGACGTTCTAGGACCCGGCGCTGGCCACCATCAAAAGCGCCGTGAACAAGGAGAACCGCATGTGCCGCTCGTCCAAGTAAGAGCATCTCCACCGGCGCACCCAATAGCGCGTCCGGTAATGTTGTCGGACAGGTGTTATTGGGCGCGCCGGCAACCGTTGCCGCCTATTGGGAGCGGCGCGCCCCACCGGTCGCTCCCAATAGGTTTTTTAGAAGAAAAAAAGACGACGGAAATCATTGAAACTTAACTTTTTTCATTCAAATTCGATAGTTTATACAAAATTCGATGAAATTTAAACTAAAACCTAACTAATTCCCCGTCCAGTAGCCGTAGAACCGGTACCAGTCGTGCGCGGCGACCGCGTCTTCGACGTTCCACGCGCCGGCGTCCTGCTGCAGCGGCGCTTCGGCCGGCTCCTCCTCCTCCTCCTTCACCTCCTCCTTCACCGGGGGCGGCGCTGGCGCGGCGGGGATCTAGACCTTGGCATCGAGGTCGATGATGTTGTTCTCGACGCATGACCAGTGCTCGGCGAACTCCCACGTCGCCGGCTGGATCGTGTCGAACGAGAGCTTCTGGGCGATGGCGAGGTCCCTCCGAAACTGGGCCTTAGCCTCCTCGTCCGTCAGCGGCGGCGGCGGCGCCATGGCGGCGCGCTTCTTGCCGCGGGACGACGTCGTCGTCCCCGGCTCAGCCTTCACCTTGACAAGGGGCGCCGGCGGGCCAAAGTCGCGGATGGCCACGCCACCCAGGCGCGGCGCTGACCATCCTGGCTCGTCCTTGATCTTCAGGCCGCCCCTTGGCGGCGGCGTGGTCTCCGTCTGATCTTCAGGCCGGCCCTTGGCGGTGGCGTTGCCTCCGTCTTGATCATGACGAAGCGGGGCGTCGTCGAGCGCGCGCTCGACGACGAACTGCGCGAGGAGGAGGAGCTCGGCGACATCTCCCACATGTCACGGGAGTGCCCGCGCGCCGTGGCGCAGCCGTACTCCCGCATCACTGCGTAGAAGCTGCGCCCATCCCACCCGCGGCGGCGCCACTCGCTGTTGTTGCGAGCCAGGCGCACAAGGCCGCGGTGGTCGTCGATCGCCGACTGCAGCTGAGCGGCGAGGAGCGTGGGCCAGTAGTCGCTGTCCTCCGCGTACTCCGGGTCGGCGCGCTGCTCCGGCATTAGCTAGCGGCGGCGCAGCCGGATCAGCTACGGGAGCCGCTCCCCCTCCGGCAGCGGAGGGACGACTTACCCGAGCGCCAACAGCATCCACCCATTGGAGCTGCCGGCGCGGTTGCTGGGGAGGCGCATCCCCGATGGCACAACACTCCTTCCGGAGGCAGCTCTTCGCCGCTCTGCCGCCGCCGCCTCCCGCTTGGTCGTTGTGCGCCATCGCCGGTGGATTTTGTGGAGAAAGGGGGAGAAGAGAGGATGAGAGAGCGACGGTGGACAACGGCGAGCGGCGCCGCGCCTTCTTTTATAGGCAGCTGTGGGAGACGAATGGCGGGAACGCGGCACGGGAAACTCCGCCATTACTCCGGCGTCGGTTCCCGAGGCGTCGTAACTCCGGTGACGCTGGTGGGGAAGAAGAGGCGTGACGTGTCGCACGCGTCAGGAAACCGCTCAGCGGCCGCAGTTAATTACGTTGACCGCGGCCGTCTCGCTGACGCGTCGGGGCCGCCCGTCAAGAAATGACTCAGCACGCGTTGACGTGGTTGTCGACGCGCCCGGTTGCGTCTCTGAAGCTGGGCGCGAAGCGGGGTTGCCGGACGCTATATTGGGACGTGCCGGCAACTTTTTCTCTATTGGGTGCGCCGCTGGGGGACGGTTTCGTGCCGACGCGGCCAAAACGTCTATTGGGAGCGAACTTGGGCATGTCGGTGGAGATGCTCTATGTTTGACACTACTTGTTTATTTTATTTTTTGTCACGTGACACACATATTACCAGGATTAACCGGTTATTTTTTTATGGCCCGACACGAAGCACGGGGCACACAGCCCAAGACCTCCTATACCACGCGTTACGCATACGGGAGTACGCTCCGCGTACCCTCCCCGCGACCCGGACTCTATTTGGGCTCGGCCCACTTCCGCAGCAACCTTTTCACGCGTACTGTTTCCCGCTGAATGTTTTTTGTACTGGCTTTCTTGTTTATTTATCATTTGACTGTTTCGCTACACCAACGCTAGTGGTTCGCTGCTTCTTCTTTGATAGTCATTTTGAAAACATCTCCTATTTTGCAAGTTCGATTACATTAAGAAACTTGTATAAATGAAGGTTTTAAAATTTAATTTCGAGTAATGGACAAATCTTCCGCCTCTAATATGTACAAATATATTTCTATTTAAACTAAAGTGTACACGAACATTATGCGGGTCCACCAGTAGGTTTCATTCATGTACTCGGTTTCGAGTTTCGTCGATTATAACTTATCGATTTTAAATCGATGTTTGGCACTTTTTTAGATGAATTTTATTAAATTCATCGTACTCAGTTGACCGTTTGAAATATCCTTTGTAGAGAATGTTAATCTCAATGTTACGCACAACTTTCACCTTGTATTTTTTTCGTTTCGATGATCCTATACGAGATAATATTGTATTGTAGGTTTTGAACATGTTTACACTCCTCATTGTACGCGTCTTCTCCAACTTCACATATTCGAGGTAATATTTTATCAAAATTGTACTGTAGATTTTGAACTTGTGTCGTCGGCGCTCGAGCTAATTAACTCCGCCATCGTCGCTGCACCATGGCCGTCGCTCTTCCAGCTCGCCGCTCTTCATGGTGCATTCACGTAGATGATTCTAAGTTCGAAATCTGAACATTTTTGAAATCTAGATATTTTAAAATATTTTTCAAAACTTGAACCATTTTAAAAAATGAACAATGTAAAATATGAATAATTTTGAAATATGAATCATTTTAAAGATGAACATTTTTCAAATATGAACAAGTTTGATGAACCATTTTAAAAGATGATCAGGTTTCAAAATCTACACCGTTTACAAATAGGAACATTTTCAAAATCTGAACCATTTTCAATTGTCAACATTTTCATAAGATTTTAAAAAATAAAAACATATATTTTAAATTGAACCTATTTCTTTCAGAACATTGACCTTGTTTGAACAGTTCTAAAAAGTGAACAGAAAATGGCGGCGAACGGAATCTATTTTGAAACGATTTTCAAAAGTGAACAGAAAATGGCGGTAAACGAAATCTATTTTTCAACGATTTAAATAGTGAACCGAAAAGGTCGGTGAACAAAATCTATTTTGGAACGATTTAAAAAGAGAAAAGAAAAAGATTTTGAACGGAAATTATTTTTTAACGATTTTGAAAAACTGAACAAAATAGATATTTGAACGGAAACTATTTTTGAACGATCTTAAAAAGTGAACATAAAATGGCAGTGAACAAAAACAATTTTTGAACGATTTAAAAAGTTAACAGAAAAGACAGATGAACAAAATCTATTTTGGAATGATTTTAAAAAGTAAAAAAAAGTCTGTGAACGGAAATTATTTTTGAACGATTTTAAAAAACTGAACAAAATAGGTATTTGAACGAAAACTATTTTTGAACGATTTTAAAAAGTGAACAGAAAATGGCGGTGAACGGATACTATTTTTGAACGATTTAAAAAGTGAACAGAGAAGGCGGTGAACGAAATCTATTTTAGAACGATTTTAAAAAGTGAACAGAAAAAGTCTGTGAAAAAAATTGTTTTTGAAAGATTTTGAAAAATGAATAAAATAGGTATCTGAATAGAAATTATTTATGAACGATTCTAAAAAGTGAACAGAAAATGGCGGTGAATAGAAACTATTTTTGAACGATTTAAAAAGTGTACAGATAAGGTCGGTGACCATCATCTATTTTGGAACGATTTTAAAAAGTGAACAAAAAAATTGTGAATGGAAATTATTTTTTAACAATTTCGAAACGTGAACAAAATAGGTATTTGAAGAAAATTATTTTTGAACGATTATAAAAGGTGAATAGAAAATGGCGGTGAACGGAAACTATTTTTGAGCGATTTAAAATGTGAACAGAAAAGTTCAGTGAACGGAATCTATTTTGGAACGATTTTAAAAAGTGAACAGAAAAAGTTTGTGAACGGAAATTATTTTTGAACAATTTGGAAAAAGTGAACAAAATTGGTATTTGAACATAAATTATTTATGAACAATTCTAAAAATAGAACAGAAACAGAAACTATTTTTGAACGATGTAAAAAGTGTATAAAAAAGGTCGGTGAACGAAATCTATTTTGAAACGATTTTAAAAAGTCAACAGAAAAAGTTTGTGACCGGAAAATCCTTTTGAACGATTTTAAAAAAGTGAACAAAATATTTATTTGAACCGAAACTAGTTTTGAACGATTCTGAAAAGTGAACAGAAACTTGTGGTGAACGGAAACTATTTTTTAGCGATTTAAAATGTGAACAGAAAAGGCCGGTGAACGTAATCTATTTTGGAACGGTTTTAAAAGGTGAACAGAAAAAGTCTGTGAACGGAAATTATTTTTGAACGATTTTGAAAAAGTGAACAAAATAGGTATTTGAACGGACATTATTTTTGAACGATTCTAAAAATAGACCAGGAAATAGCAGTGAACGGAAACTATTTTTGAACTATTTGAAAAGTGAACAGAAAAGGTTGGTGAACAAAATCTATTTTGGAAGGATTTTAAAAAGTCAACAGAAAAAGTTTCTGAACGGAAAATCTATTTGAACGATTGTGAAAAAGTGAAAAAATAGGTGTTTGAATCAAAACTATTTTTGAACGATTATAAAAAGTGTATAGAAACAAACTATTTCTTTACGCCTTACTTATTCTCCTTTGTTATACCTCATCTTTATTGGCCAACAGGCACCGACTTCAGGTTTTACAATACAGTACAACAATGTAATCAAGATAATGCAAAACTTCAATATAAACTCTTTTCTGAACCACTTATACCTGACTAACTAACCTTTGTTCCTTCCCTTTTCTTTTATTTTTGCATTATGCCGGTTTGGTTTTTCTTGTGCCAACGAAGGTGTGCCCTCCATGTAAAGCATGCATAAGGAAATGCACCCCTATGTATTGAAGGATTGCGACATTTCCTGTGATAGAATATCCCAAGTTCTTGAACAGGAATTCCAACGTGTGTGCTACATCAATGAACTGGACTGAAGAAGAGATCGGCATGATGCGTACAATATGTTGCCAACAACAGATGTAACCTTAAACCTTTCTTCTTTGTCTTCAATCTCCAAGCAAATGTGTTGATTTCAGAAGTACAACGACGGATATTTATCTGGTCCATATCGTTAATTGATTTGTATGGAACGAACCATTTTAGCCTTTCCCTTAGTATCCAAATTCAAGTTCCATAAGCATCTAAAAAGAAAATTTCCAGTTCCATAAATGCTAGAAACACGTCTTTCGCCTTTAGTTACTTTGTATAATCATTTCAGGTTGTCCACCTTTGATTCACATAGAAGATAGAACCACACCATTAGTCTGTTCAGGTTTGATTTTTTTATAACAATATTTGATTAGACTTATCTATCTTCTCTATTAACCTCATTATAATATAACTAATAATCCAATATTTACTGTGTTAAATTTTTTACTGTGTTAATTGAAAAAACATAAAATACGTATTATGCTTATGGAAAGCTGTGTCAAATCCTTAACAAAAGTCATTGTCAAATCATGGTGATTTCTGATTTTTATTTCTATCTGACAGCTCTTGGCTAAATTTTTACATTTGTGTCCCAAAAATTACTTTGCATGGCCTTCCTTAGGGTAGAATATTTGGGACAAGTGTGTACAGATTATGCTGCAAACTGATATGTGTGTTTTTGTTCTGACCATCATGATATTACATTATCACTAATTTATTCTTCTTGCAGATATCAATTTCCACTTCTTTAAGAAGCTTACTGGTTACTATGTACTAATTTCCATAAGTTTATTCTATACTATCGGGGTATTTTGAATAGTATTTCCTTGATAATTTCATTAATTACATTCTAGGCTGATCATTTGGCCTTGGAATTCTTCAGTCCATTTCATCATGTGCGTCTAATGCATTTCTATTATTCTGTTTTATGGTATCATGTGTATATTTTATTCTTCCGTGTACTGCCTAATTTATCTAATAATTAATGCTTTTCCACATGTGACCTATTGGCAAAAACTTATAAGCCTTAGAAGACCGCATCATTTGATGGTGTGTATTTGATGAAGGATCAAAGAAATTATATGGATGATATGTCATATTCACTTCACACTATCAAATAAGTTGATGTTGTTTTTCTCAAACATGTAAACCATAAAGTTCACAATGCTTTACTTTTAGGTTCTATGGAACATGTTGATTTGAAAATCTAAGTATGTTATATGGATGAGCTGTCAAATTCACTTCACACTATCAAATAAGTTGATGTTGTTTTTCTCAAACATGTAAACCATAAAGTTCACAATGCTTTACTTTTAGGTTCTATGATATGTTTTTTTAAAGACTTTGAAAATCTAAGTTTTGTTTGATAGGAATTTCATTCCAGTGATTCACAGTAATTCACACTTTTAAAATTTCAGAATGCTGCCAAAATCTATGTAAATGCATTTTCCTATTCGTATGGAACAACAAATAACGCATAATTTGCTGGTGGTAAGTGCTAGAAAGTTTATAGATTATCCACAATTTAAGTGCATAAACTAATCATTTTTCTGTTATCAATCAATTTTTATATAACTAATATTGTCATTCAATAAACATAATTATCAATTTTTATAACTAAAATTATCAATAAAAGATAGTCTTTCAAGAAAGAGTTTCCGTAGCAACCGCGGGGCACCATCTAGTTGCTCTAGTTTATGCTCCAGCAAGGTATAGAAAAAACATAATTATGGCGAGCAGCTGTCCCGACTGGTTTTGCATGCATGATATGAGTCGGTAGAAAGAAAGAGATGGCTGAGAAGATTGTTGATGAACCGCATGGCTTAGGCAGTCACGACATTGAACAACAGTTTATAAATAAGCATCTCAATCCACTCTGAATTTGAATAATTTCTATGCTTTTTTGAATCTTCGGTACTCTTAAATCAGCGGACATAACCAGGACCGGTCTGTAGGCTGGGCAAGAAGAGCGACGGACTCCTAGAAGATAAGGGTCCAAAAATGGTATTTTTTAACTATATAGTAATAATCACTATGATATTTTCAATTACACCTGATAAAATATTTAATATTCAATCTATACCGTTTAACACGCGTTTGGCAGCAAAGGTTATTTTGGGAATACTATGATTTATAAATTACTACGGTTTCACATATTTTGGGGTGTTTGGCTAAATATTGTAGTTTTGAAAGTCATGGTACTATAAAAAAAAAGTTAGGTATACGAAAAAATAAAATGGTTAAACCCTCTTTTTTTTCTAAAACCGTGAAAGAAGAAAAAAAAAACTAAATTATTACTTGCACGGGTACTGAAATACAATGACATTAACATATTTTGGTTTCCAAAAAAATGGAGATTCCAAACAAACCCTAAAGTGTGAATAACTTTTCTGGTCAGGAACGCACGGCTTTGACTATGATTTAGTAAAAACACAAATGAATAAAAATATTTCACAAGACAAAATGCAACAATGTCATTTATACAGCTCCATCCATACACTTTGAAAATATTTAATGTTTAATTTCGTGCAATATATTTATTTTATAAACTGACAGGGGGCATGTATACACGAAATGATAAGAAGCATATTGCATAAGAGCATGCTAAATAAAATTTACATATGCATACATATTAGAATTCATGCCAATTTATATTACTAGTGATTACTCTAAGCAATATTTCTCAATACATAGTACGGAGCTAGCACACTTTGTTAAAATTTGACTTATTATATAATTTTGACCATGAAAAATGAGTGAAAAAATTAGTTCAGTTTATACTCTTAAAATTAAATAAATATGCTTGATTTATCATACACTAGAATTCACTATTGAGATATTTGCTACATCGTATTCTTTGTAGATTTTTATGATACATACGTATCATTTTTTATAGATTATGCATTATAGAAAAAATAGTTTTAGAATGGACTTTTGTTATAAAATACAACTCACTATCTTTCACTGATATTCAATACAAACAAAAAACACGAAAAAATTAGTAAAGAAGTCAATCTATATCACTTGGATAGAAAAGTAGATGTACAACCCAGCCACCACGTCCAAGTCCTCGCGGAAGCGGATTTGTGTTTGTATTATGCAGAAAGATGATTGTAGGAGCTTCCCTGCCATATTCTTTTAAAAAACTAATATTTAGTAACATTGCCAATTATTGGTTAAACTATGCCAACAGATGGAAATATGGTATGCTAAAAATAAACATATAACTATAAAAGTTTAGTAAAAACTGTATTGGCCCATGCAATAATTTTCATTGAACCAGACATGGTCGCAGCTCTGTTGGGTATGACAAAGGTTAGAAAAATGTTACTCTTGAAATAAGATTCCTTTGCTTATCTCTACCATGTGCGTGTGGCTGCAAATTGTCAAGTGTCATAGATCCCCCTTCCTCCCTGCATTGCGATCGGCGCCTGCAAGTTCTGCGACGGGCATGTTCAGCTCCAGTACTACAAGACCACCAGCGAGATCGTGATCGGGAGGAACTGGCCATATGTCGTCTACAAGTACATCCTGGAGTAGGACGACGTCCTAGTCTTCAAGCTCACCGCTACAGGCTTCAAGATGGACATATACAAGAACATGGACTCGACGGCGAGGGGGTACACTTGTCCTAAGCACGGCGAGTTCCACCATGCTTAGGTAGTGCATTTTGATCAGGGGTATGTGATGCCCCTGATAGTGTTGATCAGGGGCATGGGATGCCCTTGCTAGCTGTTAACCCGGGCTTAGAATGCCCAGTACTTGTTTTGATCAGGGTGTGTGCTTCCCCTGTTTGTTCATCAGGATGCTTTTGTCCCCTGGTGTGATGCCCTTAAGTAGATACCTGTGCACTTGATCATCGACCGTGCTGGTATATATGGTAGTCATTATGGTTGTGTGCTTGTGATTGTGTTAGGTTGCTTGCTGGTTCTAATTGTGTGCTTGTGTTAGGAGGTGGTAACATCACCAGTTTTGAAAGTGGTGAGCACAACACTAAATTTGCATGCGACCAAACAGATGTGTGTTGCGTCTAAACATCACACAGCCAAGTATGCATGCAACCAAACATGAAAATGCGAAATAATAGAAAAAAAACAATATACAGACAACCAAACGGGCTGCACAACATGGCTGTTTCTCTGAAAGACACGGAGACGGGAGGCCAAAAACGATGCGGGTAACAAAACATGCCTGAAGTCACTCTCGGCCGTACCAGGCCTGAGAAGCCATCACGACAGGTAGCGCGAGCCGAAGTTGTACGGCGGCCTATAGTCAGCCCATATGCGTATGTCACTCCTCTGCCTAAAAATAGCGATGCAGCCTACTTCTTCTTCTTTTCTCAAGGTTATGCCCACCAGTTACAAAAAAAAAGGCTATGCCCACAATCTTCAACCTATTTTAAATAAATCAAATAAAATAAACCTAGCATGGAGTCATTTTATATGTACTACCACCTCTGTTCCTAAATATAAGCCTTTTTAGACTTTTCTTGATTCATGCATATGTAGACGTATCTAGACACATTTTAGCCTGAAGGTTCACTGATTTTGGTCCATATCTAGTTAACCTTGATATGTATCATTTTATATGATGAAACAGAGGGAGTAGTTTCCATGCATACAACATATATCAAACTTAGAATTTAACAAGTTTTGAAAAGAAATATTTCTTTGCAAAAAGGCCTATCATGCAACACTAATGAGTTTCAATACAAAGTGCCAAGGTCATGGCTATTTTCATACCACATTTCCTTATAATGTGTCCGTTTTGGCATAAATGTACCCTTTTACCAGGCCAAATAATTGTCCAACATTTTGCTTTTATTTTTTTTTTCCATTTTCTAAATGTCTAAAAGGGATACTCTATGAAGTAAGCACAATAAATATAATGCCAAATGACATCATACTAATTTTTACAGTTAATATACCATATTTCAGTGCTTTTGTCGAAAGATTATGACTTTTCTAACATTTTGCTAATTCACCAATTTAAAGAAATTTTGGGCAATTTATCTAAAAAATAAATATTGAACTAAGATTGTGTGGCAGATTATTCAAAAAAAAAAAACTCATCCCGTATACGATTTTTAGTTGCTAATTCATGATTTTCTCCTCGTGTGCGATTGTATTTCCAAGTTTTAAAATCATGAAAGAACATCACGCATATAGGTATAAGATAGTAACTTAGTCGTTTGTGAAAATTTACGAACTGTGCAAAAACCACAAGATTACAAATCGTCGTGTAACACGTTTTTGCAATTCACACAAATACGAAGAGGTGCTAAACCGTCGCAAAAACGTGTTCGACACTGCCTGATTCCACCAACTAGGCAACTAGTATGATCAAACATGTCCCGACTCCAAGAACAATGTAAGTACATGGCCAGACAGTGACAAAATCAAGAAAGTACATGCAAGCAGAGCACTCTCCAAAAGAAACGGCGCGCCCATTTCATGGCAGCTCGATCCTGCCACCCGAGCACGCGCGCGCCACCAGCAATTAATTACCCTTGGTTCACGACCCGGCAGTCCTCCCTGACCTCGCCGTCGTCGCCGGTGAGCGGGCTCAAACCGCCCATCTTTAGCATCGCCGCGCCAAAGTCCTCCCAGAACTTGTCCTGGTTCTCGGCATAGTACTGCACCAGCCCGTCGCTGTCACCGCCTTCACCCTGGTACAACTGCTGGTCCGTGTGCAGCAGGGCGCGGCCCTGCATGAGGCCCTGGTAGTAGTCCGTGTCCACGGTGGTCGGCGTGTCGTCGAGCGACGCCAGCGGCTCGTCCTCGCCGGCGGGCGGGCACCGCTTCTCGAGCGACGCGGCGTAGCTCGGGTCTAGGGTGTCGGTCTCGTTGTAGAGGTGGTCGCGGTAGAAGACGCAGCGGGAGTAGCCGAGCGTGTGGGCGCCCGAGAGCACGACGAGGTCCCGGAGGGTGAGGCCCTGAGACTTGAAGTTGGCAACCAGCTCCGGGAGGTCCATGGATGGGTTCGGGATGCTGTCGTCCGCGTCATCAAGGCTCGCCGTCGTCGAGTCCCGCCGGCCGAGGAGCACGTCGTACGAGCTTCCTCCGAGCTGCATAATTAAACGACCAACCATACGAGCGTGTGACAAGTTGCCATTTTGGCCTGACCAAGTCAGGGTCGATATGCATCAATTTCTTCGGATAAAAAGGGATATGCAAGTTGTGAGTGAAAGACAACGAGAGTTGAACTGACGTGGCAGACTAAGTGCAGTTAGGTTCGAAAAAATGTTGCTCATAGTCGTAAAGCTGCTTTAAGCATTTCTTATCTTATTACGGTTAGTGCTCTTAGCTACCTTCAATTTACAGTTGATCCTGTGGCGGGGCATGTAAACTTTTACAGGGAAGTTACTGAACTTACTGCAACGATGGAATCGCGAGCAGCAACCGCGAGGATGTCAGCGCAGGAGACGACACTCCCCAGGCAGGCCGTGTTCACCGCGGACTTGATTGCGTCGATCACGCCGAACCCTCGCGCCGACATGTTGTTGGCCTTCGCCGTCTTCTCCCCGATCATGTCGTCGGTGTCGTCCAGCAGAACGGAGCCGTCGCAGCCCTGAAAAACATTCAGTCAAACTCAGCTCACATTTCTGCATGATTTGTACTTTGTAACGAACTTGCGGTCGGTCGATCGACATGTACGGAAGTAGTTGATTGATTGATCGAGCTCACGTTGACGAAGCAGTCGTGGAAGTGCAGGCGGACCAGCGACGCGCCCATCCGGGGCTCCTTCACGATGGCCGCGCCGACGACGAGCTTGATGGTCGCCAGCGCCTGCGGGCACGACTCGGCGTAATAGTCCGCGGTGAGCTCCTGTCCAGAGGCACCCGACGCGCCGGCGAAAGCCGCTGCCGCTATCACGGCGAACCAGGCAAGGATCGTTGCCATGATCTCAAGAATCAAGCTATCGGTGGCTAATTACCAGTCTCTGTACCAGTGACGAGCTAGCTTACGATCAGAGATGATGCTCGGATGTGACTGCTTTGGGTGTGTGATGTAGCCAGATAGGATTGGGGCAGTGTGTTTATATATAGCAGCTCACCGCTCAGCGAGATTGACTGAACCTGTCACGATTAATTAGCTAGCCACGTTACCACTTACCAACCGGTGCTTATCTACTATTTCCTAGAGCCGACAGGGTTTATTCAGTGTGTGAGGCTTGTGTACGAAGAAACCAGTTTCTTCTCCATCTTATAGATGATTACTCATTGACAGACAGGATTCTGCTCTTTCTAATGATGGAAAGTGATCGATACTATATATGTACTGACTACTGAACTTGCGTGCCATGCCATGCCATGCCGACTTGTTTACAAATTTACCTAAACCGCGTTAATTTAGTCAGTGCTGCGTCCAATTACGCACAGCGTTTTTATTTGAGGTATTAACATATTTAGTCCCACAACTTGCGTCGTTGATACGATTTAGTCCCACTTCTTGGAGATTGGACGACACAGGTACCACAACTTGTTTGCCTGGTACGATTTAGTCCCAAATCGCTGTTTTTGCCATGTTGGCTGCCACGTCGCAACCACGTTGGATGAACCCATTGTGCAATTTAGTCCTTCATTATAAAAATAATTGTGTTTTAATCCTCGGTCCGCTGCGCTGCCGTTCGATTTAACGGAAACGGAGCCGCTGATTCCGTTACTTACCTTTTGTTGCGTCGTTCGTCCAAAACAACCAGAACAGAACGGAGCGGCGAGGCCGAACCTCCCCGAGTTCTTCGGAGGCGGCGACGGCGACGGCGAGGTCGGCGTGCAGTGCTGGAGGCCGACAGAGATGCGGTACCGCGCGTACAACGACGACACGCCGCCGTATGGTAGGTCAATTTTCCCCTCCCGAATCAGTCCATGGTGGATGTGGTCTGTTTCGCCACCGTCTCACTGCGTGCATGATCGGGGGCGATTCTTCGATTATTACTGGGAAAATCCGGTGTGGAACTCGATAGTAGTGCTGTGGCAATGCTTTAGTAAGGGTTTGCAGCTTCGATTTCGATCAATGTTTGCCCGTCGTGTACCCTGTTCCGCAGTCGTGCGAAACTGATTCTTAGGCCAGAAATTGCTGCGGATGCTTGTGTAAAAATGGTTGCTTTTAGCCATGTAGAGGTTAATGAAGGTTCTGTGTAGCAAATGGTATCCAATTTGTTAGTAAAATTTGATTTTTCCTGGAATTTGGTGGCTACAGTAACTGAAGATGTTTATCTGTATCTGAATGTGTGTTTCTCGAACTAAAGGTAGTCCATTTTGCTAATTATTTGAATGTTTGCTGCAGTTTATAATACAGGGGAATTCACCAATTTGTTCACAGTTGAAGTGGTTCACAATGGAAATTTTTGCAGATCGAAAGACGAGTTGGACTATGTTAGTGCAACATCTGCACATTTTGATTACTGCACTGCCGATACTTGGTCACTCAGATGGATTGAGGAAATTCTGCATATTCTGGGTTATGAGAGAGATGGAAGGCTGCATGTATATTGGTTATTGTCGGGCAAACAAATTCAGAATGGACTGGTACTTGTTGACAACTATGCTCACATTGCAGAAATGATCAAAGCCAGCAGGGTACACAAGACACTTGTCTTATTTGTTGATCACAGCAATTTCCTGCAGGTTCTTAGGCCGGAAGTGCTTGTGACTATTCCTGGCTTGCCCTCTGTCGTGTCCCGGAAAAATACTCGAGCACCATCACCTGCATGTCCAACAGGAGAGGCATCAAGTTCATGTACTGTCATTGTACCAGAGAAGGAAAATGATCAACAGACTAGCAGAGAAGCTGGAGAAACTGTTCAAGAGAGTGTGCAGTCTGATGCCAGTTCTTCTGACAGTGATTTCGAGTTAAAAGACAGTGATTTCGATGTGGCAGATGGAGATGATGACTTGTTTTCAGAGAATGTGGATAGAACTGTCAATGACAACAATGAGAAAGAAGAGTGCAATGAACATGAAGATGAAGCTGCCCTTGAGGATGATGATCTACAGTTGCAAGAAGGAGACAAGCTACAGCTGCAGAAGCATTTCAAGTCATTTAATCCAGAGGTGGATATGGACAATCCAACATTCAGACTTGGTATGGTGTTCAGTGGTGCAGAGGAGGTGAGGAGGGCATTGGGCACATATGGTATCCAGAATAGAGTTGCAATAAAGAAGGTAAAGAATGACAAGAGAAGGGTTGAAGCAGTATGTGCTCCTGGCTGTACTTGGATGTTGAAATCATCTAATGATGCAAGAAGAACCGGGGGATTTGTAGTAACTAAATATGAAGCCAATCACACTTGTGAGGCAGGCTGGCCAATTAAAGCAATGACAACAAAATTATTAGCAGAGAGGTTCATGCATGAGTTCAGGGATAACCAGAAGCTAGATCTTGGGGTTTTGCTGCAAAGGTCAATAGGGAATTCAAGATGTGCCCTCCCAGGTGGAAGCTAAATAGAGCAAGGAATGCTGCACTGCTACATATTCATGGTGACGAGGAAGCCCAATTCAGACTGCTAATGGATTATGGGCAAGAGCTTAGGAAGACCAACCTAGGGTCTAAATTTTTCCTCACAACAAATTCAGTGCATGATCCTGGAAGCCCAGAACCTAAGCAGCATTTGGCCACTCTTTACTGGAGTTACATGCTTGCAAAAGAGGTTTCCTTGCTGGATGTAGGCCCTTGATATTTATAGATGGTTGCCACATTAAAACAAGATACAAAGGACAATTGTTGACAGCAGTAGGAATTGATCCGAATGATTGTATTTACCCTGTTGCCTTTGGTTTGGTCGAAGTAGAGTGCACTAGTTCGTGGGAGTGGTTCCTCACCAACTTAAGGGATGACTTGAACATCACCAACACATCTCCCTGGACAATTGTGAGTGACAAACAGAAGGGACTAATCAATGTGGTTCAGAAGGTATTTCCAGATGCAGAACACAGATTTTGTGTCAGGCATTTGCTTCAGAATTTCCAGAGGGCAGGACATAGAGGAGAGACACTGAAGAATAACTTGTGGGCCATTGCCAGGTCAACACACCTTCCAAAGTGCAGAAGAGTGTGGACAAGATGAAAACTGACAGTACAACTGCTTATGAATGGATAGAACAGCTTGTGCCGAGCACTTGGATTAAGGCATTTTTCAGTGAATTTCCCAAGTGTGATGTGCTTTTGAACAATCACTCAGAGGTTTTCAACAGCTATATTTTAGATGCCAGGGAGTTGCCTCTATTGTCAATGCTTGAAGCTATATTCTACAAGATTCTCCAAAGATTTGAAGGCAAACAGAGGGAAAGTGAGAAGTGGTCATCAAGAATTTGTCCAAAGATCAAGAAGAAATTGGATAAATTTTTAGAATGGAGTAACAATTGCTCTGTCACACCTGCAGGTAACTACAAATATGCTGTGAGCAGCCATGAGTGGGAGAAGGACTATGTAGTGGACATGAAAGCTAAAACTTGTGACTGCAAGAGGTGGCAACTTAGTGGTATTCCATGCCACCATGTAATAGCATGCTGCAGTAAAGATAGAATTAACCCAGAAAACCTAGTTCATAGCTGCTATACTATTGACACATTCAACAATGCTTATGCATACAATTTGGCACCACTAGAGGCAGAGTGTATTGGGAAAAAACCAATACAGTTCCTATCCACCCACCTCTGTACACCAAAGTCATGGGCAGGCCTAAAAAAAGTAGGAAGAAAGCACCTGAAGAGAAAGTGAAGAAGGGAGTCAAGGTATTTACAAAGGCAGGGGTGTCAATTCACTGCTCCATATGTGGAATAGCTGGTCACAACAGCAAAGGTCACCAAAAATATGTTGAAAGCCTGCAACAGCAACAACAGGCACCCATTATCGGAGAAGATCATGAAATTGACATTCCAGAGTTGCTTCAGGTATTTTTTGCATTTATATGTGTAGAGCAATTTACATGTGCCATGTATGTGTGCTTGCTGCTATTTATATGTGCGCTATGTGTGTGCAGCATGTTATTCCACACAGACCTGACCCCAGACTTGACCCTACCAATATGGTAAACATCATGGTCTATAATATGCAAAAGGAGGTACGAGTTGTTATTACTTGATGAATATGCATAGTTATTTCTGGATGAAAAAGGAACTCACAGTTATCTCTGTAATTTTGTAGCGAACTGAAAATGTGCCAATGGAGAGACTTCTGGGACCTTTACCTGAAAATGCTTTCGTCGTTGCTGCACGAGAAAGCATTCCCCAACCTACAGTAAGAGTCACTACTGCTTCATATAGAGGTAATTTGAGAGGTAGAGGGACAGGAAGGTCCAGTGCAAGATCAAATGCAGAACAGAGCAAGGCAGTAGCAGTAGAGGGAGAAGGAAGGCTACTGGTACTGCACCCGAGAGCAACAAAGACAAGAAGGAATGCTATTGACATCCCAGATCTCAATGAAGAAGCACAAGAAGTTCAGCTGAGTCAGAGTGCACTGATGGCGTGGATCACACGTTCGCTGGGAGACCCCAAGAGGAAGTTATGATGCAGTATAGAAGCAGTTTTCCCTCAGTATGAAACCAAGCTTTAATCGAACCAGTAGGAGCAAGAAATCGCTTCGGAAGGTTGTTGGTGGCGGAATATGGCACGGCGCAGCACCAGGGAATCCGGCGCCAACGTGGAATCTGCACACAACACAATCAAACTACTTTGCCCCAACGAAACAGTGAGGTTGTCAATCTCACCGGCTTGCTGAAAACAAAGGATTAAACGTATGGTGTGGAAAACAGTAGTAAATTGCAGAGAATGAAAAGGAACAGTGTTTGCAGTTGGTTGTATTATCAGTGTAAAAGAATGGACCGGGGTCCACAGTTCACTAGTGGTGTCTCTCCATAAAGATAACTAACATGCTGGGTGAACAAATTACAGCTGGGCAATTGACAAAATATTGAGCGCATGACAATGCATATATATGACATGATGATTACTATGATATTCATGTGGGCATTACGACAAAATACATAGACCGTTATCCAACAGTCTATGACTAATAATCCACCGCCAGGTTGTCATACCGAGTTCCCCGTTGGTATTAAGTTGCAAGCAACGGATAATTGCATTAAGTAATGTGCGTAAGTAAACAAATGCATTAGACCTAACGGCGTACCCTTAAGCTAAGCATCGGTTATTTTATCCCTAGTGGCAACAGCACATCCACAATCTTAGAAGTTATTGTCACTCTCCCAGATTACCGGAGGCATGAACCCACTATCTAGCATAAATACTCACTCTTGGAGTTACAAGCATCTACTTGGCCAAAGCATCTACTAGTAACGGAAAGCATGCAAGATCATAAATAACATATAAGATAGATTGATAATCAACTTGACATAGTATTCAATATTCATCGGATCCCAGCAAACACAACATGTAGCATTACAATAAGATGATCTTGATCATGATAGGCAGCTCACAAGATCTAAACATGATAGCATAAAGTGGAGAGACAACCATCTAGCTACTGCCATGGACCCGTAGTCCAAGGATGAACTACTCACGCATCACTCCGGAGGCAGGCATGGTGATGTAGAGCCCTCCGGTGATGATTCCCCTCTCCGGCAGGGTGCCGGGAAGAGCTTCTGAACCCTCCCGAGCTAGGGTTGACGGCGGCGGCGTCTCTGGAACTTTTCGTGGATAATGGCTCGGGTATTTAGGGTTTTCGCGTCGGGAGGAATAAATAGGCGAAAGGGCGGCGGCTGCGGAGCCACGAGGGCCCCACACCACCCCACGGCGCGGCAGGGGGGCCCGCGCGGCCCCATGGTGTGGGCGCCACGTGGCTCCCCTCCGTGTCTCCTCTGGACTCCGTCTTCGTGTTGGAAAAATAGGAGGTTCTGTCCAAGTTTCGTCCAATTCCGAGAATATTTCCAGACTAGCTTTTCTGGAATACAAAAACAGCAGAAAACAGGAACTGGCACTGTGGCATCTTGTTAATAGGTTAGTCCCAGAAAATGCATAAAAATGCTATGAAGTGTATATAAAACATGTAACAATTGGTATAATATCAACATGGAACATCAGAAATTATAGATACGTTTGAGACGTATCAAGCATCCCCAAGCTTAGTTCTACTCGTCCTCGAGTAGGTAAAACGATAAAAACAAAATAATTTCTGAGGTGACATGCTACAATCATAATCTTGATCAAATAATATGTAAAGCACATGTTATGAATGAAGTGATCCAGGTCAATGGTCTATAGTTTGCTAGCAAGTAGATAATGAGCAAACAACTGAATCATATAAGCAAAAACTTTTCATGAATAGTACTTTCGAGACAAGCATCAAAGAGTTTTGCATAAGAGTTAACTCATAAAGCAATAGATTCTAAGTAAAAGGTATTTAACCAACACAAAGGAAGATTTAAGTTTCAGCAATTGCTTTCAACTTTCAACATATATATCTCATGGATATTTGTCAACACAAAGCATATAATAAGTGCAATATAAGCATATAAAAATTGTTGCACCAAAGTTGACACTAGTGTTTGCTTCTAAGATAGAAAGAAGTAGGAAAACTGACTCAACATAAAAGTAAAAGAAAGGCCCTTCGCAGAGGGAAGCAGGGATTAAATCATGTGCTAGAGCTTTTTAAGTTTTTGAAATCATATAGAGAGTAAAAATAAGTTTTGAGAGGTGTTTGTTAATTGTCAACGAATCAGAAAATGGAAAGTACAATATGACCCCTGCCAACCAGACTTTTAAGAGCGGCTCCCATGAAGGACGTTATTTCTACCAGCAAGGCAGATCATCCCTCTTTCTCTTTTGTTTACACATGCAGATATTTCACTGTTTGTCATTGCTTGACTGATAAATCAGGGCAAAAATGTGAAGAGAATTAAGCGGTTAAAGTTGTAATTAATTGGGACTGGGCACCCCATTTGCCAGCTCTTTTTGCAAAATTAATGGATAAGCGGATGTATATGCCGCTAGTCCGGTGGTAAAGTCTGTTTGACAGTTGACATAAAGACATCCACCCCGTCCTCATGAGCTTGGTAAACATTGACACAAAATAGGAGTAATAAAGTTTGAATAGTTTAAAGGTAGCACATGAAAAATTTACTTGGAATGGCAAGAAATACCACATATAGGTAGTTATGGTGGACACAGATGGCATGGATTTGGCTCAAGGTTTTGGATGCACGAGAAGCATTCCCTCTCAGTACAGAGTTTAGGCTAGCAAGGTTATTTGAAGCAAACACAGGATATCAACCGACACAGCAAGGCTTATATGAAAACATATTGCAAGCATTATAAGACTCTACACTGTCTTCCTTGTTAACCAAACCCTTTTACTAGAAAATATCTAGACCTTAGAGATACCAATCATGCAAACCAAATTTCAACGAGCTTTACGGTAGTTCTTCATTAATAGGTTTTAACTACATGATACAAAAGCTTAAACATGAACTACTTGATAACTCAAAACAATTGACAAGTATCAAATTATCCAATACAGATCTACAAGAATATGTAAGCTTTTTCCATTATACCATCTACCACATGCAACATTTTCTGTTCCAACCAAACACCAATCAATTTATTTCAACATAAACTCTCCAAACAATTATAAGTGAAGCAAGAGAGTACTTTCTTTAAAAGAACTAACAGCTCTGAATAAGAGATGCATGAAAACAGGAGCTAAAAGCATAGCAATAGCTAGATAAGAATACTCAACAAGTATAAGTGAAGAATAGGAGTATTCATATGAAAAAGCGGAGCGTGTCTCTCTCCCAATCAAGAATGCTGGGGTCCAATCAAGTTGACCATAAGAAAAATAAAATACTGAAAATAAAAGCACACAGACGCTCCAAGTAAAGCACATATGATGTGAAAGAATTAAAATATAGTTTCACTAGAGATGACCTGATAAGTTGCTGATGAAGAAGGGGATGCCTTGGGCATCCCCAAGCTTAGACGCTTGAGTCTTCTTGAAATATGCTGGGGTGATCCATGGGAGCATCCCCAAGCTTAAGCTCTTCACTCTTCTTGATCACATTATATCATCCTTCTCTCTTGACCCTTGAAAACTTCCGCCACACCAAACTCAAAGTAATTCTCATTAGAGGGTTAGTGCACAATCAAAAACTCACATGTTCTATAAGGACACAAACATGACCGTTACTTTTAACATTAGCTACTGCCACTGATGTTATGTGAAGCTCTTCACCCTAAAAAAGAATTCCACTCAACACTAGTAAAAGAGAGAATGCGAAAAATAAAAGACAGAATCTGTCTAAACAGAACAGTCCGCAAAGACGAATTTTTTCGAGGCACTTACGTTGCTCAGATCGAAAAACTTTAAACTAACGAAAGATGCGTACATATCTGAGGATCACGCACAAAAATTTCAGATTTAAATAATTTTTCTGTGATTTTACAGAATTAAAACGGTGAACAGCAGAAATCTGTTCCTGCGCAGAAATCCAAATCTAGCATCATCTTCCTATTAGAGGCAATACTTGGCACAACAATGCGATAAAATAAAGATACAAAGGAATTGTTACAGAAGTAAACAACTCCTTGACTCAAAAAAAAGAAAAATTGCAGAAATAAAATAATGGGTTGTCTCCCATAAGCGCTTTTCTTTAACGCCTTTCAGCTAGGCGCAGAAAGTAAGAATCAAGTGTTTCCAAGTGATGAAGCATCAACAGAATAATTTGCTCTAACAATAGAATCAAAAGGTAACTTCATCTTCTTTCTAGGGAAGTGTTCCATACCTTTCTTGAGTGGGAATTGATATTTAATATTCCCCTCTCTCATATCAATAATAGCACCAACAGTTCTAAGAAAAGGTCTTCCCAAAACAATAGGACAAGAAGCATTGCATTCAATATCCAAAACAACAAAATCAACGGGGACAAGGTTATTGTTAACCATTATAAAAACATCATCAACTCTCCCCAAAGGTTTCTTTATAGTATTATCAGCAAGGTGAACATCCAAATAACAGTGTTCCAAAGGTGCTAAATCAAGCATATCATAGAGTTTCTTAGGCATAACAGAAATACTAGCACCAAGATCACATAAAGCATTGCAATCAAAATCATTCACTTCATTTTAATGATGGGCTCCCAACCATCTTCTAACTTCCTAGGGATAGAAGCTTCATGTTTTAATTTCTCTTCCCTAACTTGCATGAGAGCATTAGTAATATGTTTAGTAAAAGCCATGTTTATAGCACTAGCATTAGGACTTCTAGCTAGCTTTTGCAAGAACTTAATTACTTCAGAAATATTGCAACCATCAAAATCAAAATCATTATTATCAAAAGTAATAGGACCATTGTCTCCCACATCTCGAAAAATTTCAGCACTTTTATCAGGAACAGTTTCAGTGTTTTCAGGCAATTTTAAACGTTTTGCAACAGAAGTAGAGACATTGCCAACACCAATTACTTTACCATTGATAGTAGGAGGTTTGTTAACACTTGAGTTTACAGCATTTTCAGTAGTAGTAATAGTATAAACTCTAGCAATACTATTCTTTTTAGCAATTTCATCCTCTCTTGCCCACCTAGCATGTAAATCAGCTAACATCCTCACATTATTATCAATTTTAACTTGTATAGCATTGAGAGTTTTGCTCTCTTTAACATCATGAGGCATAGTTTTAATTTTTAACAAATCAACATCAAGAGCAAGACTATCAACTTTAGAGGCAAGAACATCAATTTTCCCAAACTTTTCCTCAACAGATTTATTGAAAGCAGTTTGTGTACTAATAAAATCCTTAAGCATGACTTCAAGATCAGAGGGTACACTCTTATTATTGTTGTAGGAATTACCATAAGAATTAACATAACCATTGCCACTATTAAAAGGATAGGGCTTATAATTGTTATTACCAAAATTATTCCTATAAGCATTGTTGTTGAAGTTATTATTTTTAATGAAGTTCACATCAACATGCTCTTCTTGAGCAACCAAAGAAGCTAAAGGAACATTATTTGGATCAACATGCATTTTCCATTTGTAAGCATAGACATAATAGTATCAATCTTATCACTCAAGGAAGGGTTTCTTCAACAGAATTTACCTTCTTACCTTGTGGAGCTCTTTCGGTGTGCCATTCAGAATAATTTATCATCATATCATCAAGAAGCTTTGTTGCAGCACCCAAAGTGATGGACATAAAGGTACCTCCAGAGGCCGAATCCAATAGGTTTCTTGAAGAAAAATTTAGTCCTGCATAAAAGGTTTGGATGATCATCCAAGCAGTCAGTCCATGGGTGGGACAATTCTTTACCAATGATTTCATTCTCTCCCAAGCTTGAGCAACATGCTCATTATCAAATTGTTTGAAATTCATAATGCTACTTCTCAAAGATATAATCTTAGCAGGAGGATAATATTTTCCTATGAAAGCATTTTTGCATTTAGTCCATGAATCAATACTATTTCTAGTCAAAGATAGCAACCATTCTTTAGCACGTCCTCTCAAAGAGAAAGGAAAAAGTTTCAGTTTAATAATATCACCATCTACATCCTTATACTTTTGCATCTCACAAAGTTCAACAAAATTATTAAGGTGAGCAGCAGCATCATCAGTACTAACACCAGAGAATTGCTCTTTCATAACAAGATTTAAAAGTGCAGGTTTAATTTCATAGAATTCTGCGTTAGAAGCAGGTGGAGCAATAGGTGTACTAATGAAATCATTGTTGTTCGTGCTAGTGAAATCACACAACTTAGTGTTCTCAGGGGTACTCATTTTAGCAAAATTAAAACAAAACAGAAAGATAACAACTTGAAAATAAAAGTAACTAATTTTTTTGTGTTTTTGATAAATAAAGCAAACAAGACTAAATAAAAATAAACTAAGCAAGACAATAACAAAGTAAAGAGATTGGAAGCGTGAAACTCCCCTTGCAGAAATCCTCTTGCTTCCCAATATGGCGTCAGAAAATATGGCGTGTGGAAGGAAGGCAAGGAGATTGCTGAACCGAAGTGCTTCTGCTCCCCGGCAACGGCGCCAGAAAATATGCTGATTGCGTGGATCACACGTTCGCTGGGAGACCCCAAGAGGAAGGTATGATGCAGTATAGAAGCAGTTTTCCCTCAGTATGAAACCAAGGTTTAATCGAACCAGTAGGAGCAAGAAATCGCTTCGGAAGGTTGTTGGTGGCGGAATATGGCACGGCGCAGCACCAGGGAATCCGGCGCCAACGTGGAATCTGCACCCATTATCGGAGAAGATGATGAAATTGACATTCCAGAGTTGCTTCAGGTATTTTTTGCATTTATATGTGTAGAGCAATTTACATGTGCCGTGTATGTGTGCTTGCTGCTATTTATATGTGCGCTATGTGTGTGCAGCATGTTATTCCACACAGACCTGACCCCAGACTTGACCCTACCAATATGGTAAACATCATGGTCTATAATATGCAAAAGGAGGTACGAGTTGTTATTACTTGATGAATATGCATAGTTATTTCTGGATGAAAAAGGAACTCACAGTTATCTCTGTAATTTTGTAGCGAACTGAAAATGTGCCAATGGAGAGACTTCTGGGACCTTTACCTGAAAATGCTTTCGTCGTTGCTGCAAGAGAAAGTATTCCCCAACCTACAGTAAGAGTCACTACTGCATCATCTAGAGGTAATTTGAGAGGTAGAGGGACAGGAAGGTCCAGTGCAAGATCAAATGCAGGAACAGAGCAAGGCAGCAGCAGTAGAGGGAGAAGGAAGGCTACTGGTACTGCACCCGGAGCAACAAAGACAAGAAGGAATGCTATTGACATCCCAGATCTCAATGAAGAAGCACAAGAAGTTCAGCTGAGTTAGAGTGCACTGATTGCGTGGATCACACGTTCGCTGGGAGACCCCAAGAGGAAGTTATGATGCAGTATAGAAGCAGTTTTCCCTCAGTATGAAACAAGGTTTAATTGAACCAGTAGGAGCAAGAAATCGCTTCGGAAGGTTGTTGGTGGCGGAATATGGCACGGCGCAGCACCAGGGAATCCGGCGCCGACGTGGAATCTGCACACAACACAGTCAAAATACTTTGCCCCAACGAAACAGTGAGGTTGTCAATCTCACTGGCTTGCTGAAAACAAAGGATTAAACGTATGGTGTGCAAAACAGTAGTAAATTGCAGAGAATGAAAAGGAACAGTGTTTGCAGTTGGTTGTATTATCAGTGTAAAAGAATGGACCGGGGTCCACAGTTCACTAGTGGTGTCTCTCCATAACAGATAACTAACATGCTGGGTGAACAAATTACAGCTGGGCAATTGACAAAATATTGAGCGCATAACAATGCATATATATGACATGATGATTACTATGATATTCATGTGGGCATTACGACAAAATACATAGACCGTTATCCAACAAAGTCTATGACTAATAATCCACCGCCAGGTTGTCATACCGAGTTCCCCGTAGGTATTAAGTTGCAAGCAACGGATAATTGCATTAAGTAATATGCGTAAAGTAAACAAATGCATTAGACCTAACGGCGTACCCTTAAGTTAAGCATCGGTTATTTTATCCCTAGTGGCAACAGCACATCCACAATCTTAAAGTTATTGTCACTCTCCCAGATTACCGGAGGCATGAACCCACTATCTAGCACAAATACTCACTCTTGGAGTTACAAGCATCTACTTGGCCAAATCATCTACTAGTAACGGAAAGCATGCAAGATCATAAATAACATATAAGATAGATTGATAATCAACTTGACATTGTATTCAATATTCATCGGATCCCAGCAAACACAACATGTAGCATTACAATAAGATGATCTTGATCATGATAGGCAGCTCACAAGATCTAAACATGATAGCATAAAGTGGAGAGACAACCACCTAGCTACTGCCATGGACCCGTAGTCCAAGGATGAACTACTCACGCATCACTCCGGAGGCAGGCATGGTGATGTAGAGCCCTCCGGTGATGATTCCCCTCTCCGGCAGGGTGCCGGGAAGAGCTTCTGAACCCTCCCGAGCTAGGGTTGACGGCGGCGGCGTCTTTGGAACTTTCATGGATAATGGCTCGGGTATCTAGGGTTTTCGCGTCGGGAGGAATAAATAGCGAAAGGGCGGCGGCTGCGGAGCCACGAGGGCCCCACACCACCCCACGGCGCGGCAGGGGGCCCGCGCGGCCCCATGGTGTGGGCGCCACGTGGCTCCCCTCCGTGTCTCCTCTGGACTCCGTCTTCGTGTTGGAAAAATAGGAGGTTCTGTCCAAGTTTCGTCCAATTCCGAGAATATTTCCAGACTAGCTTTTCCGGAATACAAAAACAGCAGAAAACAGGAACTGGCACTGTGGCATCTTGTTAATAGCTTAGTCCCAGAAAATGCATAAAAATGCTATGATGTGTATATAAAACATGTAACAATTGGTATAATATCAACATGGAACATCACAAATTATAGATACGTTTGAGACGTATCATGCACCACCTCCACCTGATGAAATGTAGCTCTGTTCTGTTCAAATAAGTACTGTTCATGATTTCGTAAGACATATCACTGGATACAGTCATGTAATGTATTGATTCTGTGAGACATACATGGGAACAATATAAATTCATGTGATTTTTGAGACATTTATGCTATTCTGAGATATAAATTCATGTAACCTTGCTGCTATATTACCAACTGACATATTCATTTAAACTTGAAGCAAGCATACATCACTACACAACACAAGCATATTCATTTATGCTATTCTAAAATGGTTGCTTTTATTCCACACAACACAAGAATAAATCACTACACAAGTTGCTCCTACAAACACCATCACTAATTCCTTCCTATCTCTGATCCTTAACTCTTCCCTGTGCTTCTTTTGCATTTTGTTCTTCTCGGCCTTCAATTTCTGTACCTCCAGCTCCAATTCAGCATTCTTCCTCACCAGCAGCACATTGTCATCTTCGAGTTCCCTCATGGTTCGTCTGCTAACATACGGGTCCTGGTACTGGAATTCAGCAGCATTCACCTATCGAGCAGAACACGGTCAGCTTAACTGACGAGATAAAAATGCAGAGCAAATTTCTGAAATCAAATCGAGGCAGAGGATGCCAACCTGTGCAGGAAATTGCGATCTTCTTCTTGCTGTCACCGTCGCCGTCGGATTCCAGTACACCTCACCGGTCACCGTGGCCCATGGCTCGCGGTCGTCGCTGCTCATCCCGCGGCCGCACCCGAGGCCACCGTCGAGCTTTGATTCGAGCCGCTCCGAGTTTCGAATCGTCCCCATTCGACAACCTCCGCCTCCCTCCGCCTCCTTCCTTCGAATTCGGCCTCCTTCGTCTCAAGTCCGACGGCCGCGACGGTCGCCGTCGGCGCCGGGAGAGCTAGCTAGGGTTAGGGATTTCAGAATTTTCGTTTTAACTGGTCGCGAATATTTCTGCGATATGAAAAAACCACAGGGGGTTCCGTGCAAAACTACCACGAGATGGCGCGTGCAAAGATCCACCGTGGCATCACACGTGTCACCATCACAGCGATTTAGGACCAAATCGTACCAGGCAAACAAGTTGTGGTACCTGCATCGTACAATCTCCAAGAAGTGGGACTAAATCGTATCAGAGGCGCAAGTTGTGGGACTAAATGCGTTAATACCTCTTTTTATTTATTCTCGTCATCTTTTTAAACTTTGAACAGAGAAACTTAGAGCATCTGCACCAGCGCGCCGGTACGAAATTGGTCCCCAGCGGCGCGCCCAATAGCCCAAAAGTTGCCGGCACGTCCCAATAGAGCGGCCAGCAACCCCGCTTCACGCCCAGATTCTAGGGACGCAACCGGGCATGCCGGCAACCGCGGCAACGTGCGCCTCGTCCAATCCTGACGGGTGGCACTAGTAGGGATAAGCCTTTTAGTGGCGCACCATTTTGGTGTTTCTGTGGCGCATGGGGCATGCGCCACAGACATCACGCCACAAAAATATTTATTCTGTGGCGCACCCCGTCCGTGCGCCACAAAAAAAATTTCTGTGGCGCACCCCCCGAAAGCAGATGCGCCACAGAAAACAACAATTCTGTGGCGCACCACTACCCCGGTGCGCCACAGAATTTTTTTTTGAATTTAAAAAAAGGGCGGCCAGATCTAGATCTGGATTTTCAAAAAATTCAAAAAAGATCAAAAAATTCAAAAAAAATCAAAAAAATCAGAAAATGAAATAATTTGGAAAACCCGAAATATTTGAATTTTTTGAACATTTTAAACACTCGAAGCATATCTCAAATGATGACTTCCCAGTAGGTCACCCATCCTCAGATTGCTCCAACCCAAGCACGCTTAACTTCTAAGTTCCATTCAATTCAACTACCCTCATGCTACTCATGTTCTTATTGATAATAGTATCATATCAACCCTCTTAACCCTTGTGTATGTGTATATATGTGTGTGTAGTTTATGTATGGTATGTGTATATATGTGTTTGAAAAATCCAAAAAAAAATAAAAACTTCAGAAAGAAGATCACAAAATCCAGAAAAAGTCAAAAAATTCAAAAATTCAAACAAAATCAAAAAATCCAGAAAACTTCAAAAAATCCAAAAATTCAACAAATCCAAAAAATTTCAATTTTTTTATTTTTTTGATTTTTTTTTGATTTTGTAGAAAAAAACTTCTTTTTGAAATAACTTTTTACTCTTTTGGAATTTCCCGATTCTGAGAAAAGTTCACCGGGTAAACCCGGGTGAAATCGAGTTCCTTTTTTCTCACGATTTTTTTGATATATTAAACGCATTTTTTCGACATCGTATGCAAAAGTTATGCCCATGCAAAGTTTTTTTTTCTGTTTTTTGCAAAAAAAGTCAAAATTCATATTTCAAAATTTCTATACCAACTAGACACTATAACGAAACTACAAGTCAAAGGATTTTATTTTTTGAAATTTTTATCATTTTCTTTTCTTGTTTACAGAACAGAAAAGGCGATCCACGGGGGGGGGGGGGGGGTAGGCATGCGTGAGAGGGAATTTTTTTTTCTGTGGCGCACCAACCTCCATGCGCCGCCACAGAAATGTGACTTTCTGTGGCGCATGGAGTATATGCGCCACAGAAATGTCACTTTCTGTGGCGCACCTTGCCATGTGCGCCACAGAAATGTCACAATTCTGTGGCGCACGCTCCCCATGCGCCACAGAAAGTCACATTCTGTGGCGCACATGGCAAGGTGCGCCACAGAAAGGTCACTTTCTGTGGCGCACCTTGCCATGTGCGCCACAGAATGTGACTTTCTGTGGCGCATGGAGACTGGTGCGCCACAGAATGTGTTCCACAGAAAGGCAGTTTCCTAGTAGTGTGGGGACGACACGTCAGCCGCACAGACCCTTTCTTTTCTCCCCCAGCGTCCCTTGCGGCCTGTATTCAACCCCGTCCCTACTGAATCCCCATCCCTACTGATTCACCGGCGTCGCCACCCACCCTCCGGCTGAACGCCCGTCTCCCTGCGGCAGGAACGGCGTACTATATCTCCCATTGCAGTGCAAGTAGTCTCTTCTCCGTCGAGCCGCGCTTGTTGTTCGGCGCTACACCGTCGCCGCCTCCGAGACCCTCCGCACAAGCAAGGTGTTCGTCGCATTGCTCAGCTCAGTTCTTTTTTTCTTCTAAATTCGGGTCTTCTTTTTTTGCTAAACCTTGTGATAATATAGATGAATAGCGACGACGAACTCGAGCTGGCCGGCGCATTGCTCACCGCCCAAGCCGTCACCAACGCCTTGGTTGATGAACACTTGGCGATCATCCCTTGCATGGTTGGTTTGCTAGCGCAGATCAACATTGCGCCTCGGATTGGAGGTTTGAAACCGGGCAGGAGGATGAACAAAGATCGCGTGCGGATGCAGGGACATATGACGTTGTGTCAAGACTACTTCGCCGACGCTCCCACACACGGGGACAGGGAATTCCGGCGGCGGTTTAGGATGAACAGAGACCTCTTCATGGTCGTTCTGATGGGCGTGCGGGAGTACGATGACCACATCAAGCTGAAGAGCGACTCTACCGGGCTGGTTGGTTTCTCTTCTATCCAGAAATGCACGGCTGCTTTGAGAGTTCTGATACGTCTCAAACGTATCTATAATTTTCGATGTTCCATGCTGATATTATATCAATTGCTACATGTTTTGTTTATACTTTATATCATTTTTATGCATTTTCTGGGACTAACCTATTAACAAGATGCCACAGTGCCAGTTCCCTGTTTTCTGCTGTTTTTGGTTTCAGAAAACCTATTAAGGAAATATTCTCGGAATTGGACGAAACAAAAGACATCGTCAATAATATCACGAGGAGATCACGGAGTCCAAAGGGGAGTCAGAGCGGACCCACCAGGGGGCCACGCCACACTAGGGCGCGGCCCAGGGTGGGCCCGCGCCCCCTATGGCGTGGTGGCCCCCCTCGACCACCGACGCCGCCTCTTCGCCTATATATTCTCCGCGACGCGAAAACCCTATTACGGTCGATCATATTCCACGAAAAGTTCCGTCGCGGCCGTCATCGTCAATCTCAGATCGGAGGAGTTCTGAAGCTCTTCCCGGCACCCTGCCGGAGGGGAGATCATCACCGGAGGGCTCTACATCACCATGCCTGCCTCCGGAGTGATGCGTGAGTAGTCCACCCCTGGACTACGGGTCCATAGCAGTAGCTAGATGGTTGTCTCTCTACCTTGTGCCTCCATGTTTAGATCTTGTGAGCTGCCTAACATGATCAAGATCATCTTATTGTAATGCTAGATGTTGTGTTTGCTGGGATCCGATGAATATTGATACCATGTTTATTCAAGTTGTTTATCTATGTGCTCTTGATCTTGCATGCTCTCCGTTGCTAGTAGATGCTTTGGCCAAGTAGATGCTTGTGACTCCAAGAGGGGGTATTTATGCTCGATAGTGGGTTCAGTCTCTAGATATCTGGATCAGTGACAGAAAGGTCTAAGATGGTAGATGTGCTGTTGCTACTAGGGATAAAACATTGGTGCAGTGTCCAAGGGCACTTGTATTGATTACATTACACACTTTACTTCATGCAATAATCTGTTGTTAGCAACTTAATACTGAACAGGATGCGGATGCTGCCTTGAAGGTGGATTATTTAGGCATAGATGCGGTTGGAATAACGGTCTATGTACTTTGTTGTAATGCCCAACTAGATTTCATAGTAGACATCTTGGCATGTATTGCATTGTTATGCCCTCTCTATTTGTCAATTGCCCAGCTGTAATTTGTTTACCCAACATGCTAGTTATCTGTTCTGAGAGAGACACCACTAGTGAACTGTGGACCCTGGTCCAATTTCCTCATACTGTTTACACAACCTGCTGCAATCATCTGTTTCCTGTTACTTGCTGTTTTTCCTGCTGTTCTCCACACCATACGTTTAACTCTTTGTTTCTGCAAGACCGGAGAGATTGACAACCTCTCTGTTTTGTGTTGGGCAAAGTTCTGGTTTGTGTCTGTGCAGATTCCACGTTGGTGCAAGCTCCCTAGCGCCAGGGGGAGTCAACATCAACAACCTTCCGATAGATCGTCAAGTCCTACTGGATTGATAACCTTGGGTAGATTTCTCAAGGGAAAACTTCTGTTGTCTACATCATAACCTTCCTCTTGGGGTTCACCAACACGTAGCCATCAAGCTGTTTTCTGGCGCCGTTGCCAGGGAAGTACTCATCATCACCATCATCATCATCCTCAAATACTCTCCTGTCAACCAGGCACCAGCTGTTTTCTGGCGCCGTTGCCGGGGACTTGGAGGCTATTGGAAAGGGGAGTCTCTCAGTTCCAATCTCTTTACTTTGTTTTTGTCTTGTTTTAGTTTTGTTTTCTTGCTGTTAAAAATCAAAAATCCAAAAAAATTAAATTCCTGCATCTAGTTTATTTCGGTTTGTTATTATGTCTAGTTCTTTTCTTGCTATTCATGGGTACTTTGCTTGAAACTTGTCCTATGGCTAAAAACAACTTGAGAAACCTTTATGAAATTTATCTTGAGCTAGGACATGATGTGTTTGAAGAGAAAATTAAAAAACCTATGGAACTTTATTTGCATGATAGTACCAATGATATTGGTATACACTCTTTGAACATGGTTGTTGCTAATGCTATGGAAAATATTAAGTTTGGGGAAGTTGGTAATGATACTATTGAAATAACTTCTTTTGATAAATTTGAGGTAGACAAACATTCCTTGACTCAAGAGAAAGCAAAAATAACAGAAGTACCAAATATTTCCCCCAATGTTGTTTATGAAAATCCATGCTATTTTGATAAGTCTTATGATAATCCTCTTTTTATTCCTAATTTCAAAATGCATGGTAATGAGAGTGTTTGCTTAGAAAGTGTTTATGATAAAGCTCTAGATGATGGTCCTATGTTGCTTGATAATATTATTAAGAGAGTGATCAATCAACTTGTTTCAATATGTCTAAAAGTGGGTTTGAAATTTTTGATCCCACTATCTTGCTTGATAAAAGTTATATGTTTGTAGATCATAAAAAGCATGCTTTATGTGATAGTTATGTTGTTGAGTTTGTTTATGATGCTATTGAAAATTATTATGAGAGAGGGAAAGACGGTTTTAAAAGTTTTCATGTCACTAAAATACCTCTCTTTGTGTTGGAAGTTTTAAAATTGGATTTGTTGCATCTTCCTATGCTAGCTGCTTTATGCTTCAATGATTTGTTTTACTATAATATTCCTCTGCATAGGAAGTGGGTTAGACTCAGATGATTTTGATATTTGCCTCTTGATGCTCTCTTTGTTTTTCAACTCTTATTCTTATGCGAGCATCATTTAAATCCTAAAGCCTAGCTGAAAGGCATTAAAGAAAAGCACTTGTGGGAGATATCCCATGTGTCAAGGATGCTTGTTTACCTCTGTAGCAACTCCTTTATATCTTTATTTTGCTGTTTTGTTGTACCAAGGAGAGTTACTAATGCAAAGTTGGTATTTATTTTCGGAACTGCATTGGAACAGATTGTTGTTCGTCACCGTTTAATTCAGTAGAAAATCAGAAAAAATCGAAAAATGCTGAAACTTTTTGTGCATGTTCCTGATGATATTACGCAACTTTCATTATTTCAAAAGTTCTTCATCTGAGCATCGTAAGTGCCTCGAAAAAATTCGTCATGACAGACTGTTCTGGTTTGACAGATTCTGTCTTTTATTTTGCATTCTCTCTTTTACAAGTTTTTAAGTGGTTTCTTTTCGTGTAAAAGTGCCCACTTGAGCCTAGTAACAGTGGCTAATGTTTAAAATAGTTGGCTTGTGAGTTTTATCTTTGCTAGAACTTTGAAGTATTATCTTTTAGTGCACTAACCTGCTAATGAGAAAAGCTGTTAAGTTTTAGTGTGAAGGAAGTTTTCAAGTGTTGATAGAGGAGAATGATATTACATGATCAAGAAGAGTGAAGAGTTTAAGCTTGGGGAGGCTTACCTCCCCAGCATATTTCAAGAAGACTCAAGCATCTAAGTTTGGGATGCCCAAGGCATCCCCTTCTTCATCTACAAATTATCAGGTCATCTCTAATGGTGCTATATTTTTAGGTCATCCCCTTCTTCATCTACAAATTATCAGGTCATCTCTAATGGTGCTATATTTTTATTGCTTCATACTAGTGTACTCTTCCTTGGAGCGTCAGTGTGTTTTTGTTTTCAGTTTGTTTTGTTTTGTTTGCTGTGCTATACTTGTTGGATCCTAGTATTCATGTTTGGGAGAGAGACACGCTCCACTTTTTCATTAGAATACTCTTGTGCTTCACTTATACTTGTTGAGTATTCCTGTCTAGTTGCTGTTATTGCTGTTAGCTCTCAGTTTTTCATATATCTCTTGTTAGAGCTTTCAGTTTCTTTTGAAGAAAGTACTCTCTTGTTTCACTTATATCTGTTTGGAGAGTTGTCAAATAAGTTGATTGGTGTTTGGTTGGACCAGAAAAATGCTATGCATGTGGTAGTGGTATAAAATGCTTACATGAATCTTTTTAGATTGTTGTCTTGACTAATTTGATGCTTGCCAATTGTTTTGAGCTGTCAAGTAATTAATGTTTAAGCTTGTGCATCATGTAAGTAATGGCTATTAATGAAGAACTACTATAAGGATTTTCTGCTATAATAATCTGTTGCATAATTGGAAGTCCATAGTAGTCTAGATAATTTTTGGATGAAGGCTATGTGTTAACAAGGAAGACAGTGGGAGTCTATGGTTCGTCAAACCTTGTGTTTTATGTACACTCTTGCTATTCCAGTTGATAATGATGTTTGCTTATAATAACCTTGCTAGCCTAAACTCTGTACTAAGAGGGAATGCTTCTTGTACATCCAAAACCTTGAGCCAAATCTATGCCACCTGTATCCACCATACCTACCTATTATGTGGTGTTTTCACCATTCCAAGTAAATTTCTTCATGTGCTATCTACTAACTACTCAAAACTGTTACATTTCCTTTTTGTGTCACTACTTGAAAAGCTCATAAGGATGTAGTAGTGAGATTTGTCATCTTCTATGCTAATTAATTTACAAGGATTGGCAGCTTCATCTGCTTCTCCACCTTATATTTTGCATTAAAGAGCTGGTTAGTCCACCCTATAAATAAATAAATAGACACTCCTCCATGGTGAATGTTGGTGGGCACCCGAGGATTCGGTTAGCCATGGTTTGTGGAAAGTAAATGGTTGGGAGGAGTGTCACCAATAAGTGCTTGTTACAAGTGCAGTCCTAAAAACTTTCGGAACCGCTCTAAAAGTTAGTTAGCCATGGAAGATGACAAGTACCTGCTATTTGATTTGTTGACACCTGTATACACCATTACCTTACAAAACAATATTTTATGCTCTCTATATGCCTTCGGGAACTACAGCTCTAGCACATGATGTTAATCCCTGCTTCCCTCTGCGAAGGGCCATTCTTTTACTTTTATGTTGAGTCAGTTTTCCCACTTCTTTCTGTCTACTTAAGCAAACATCATTGTCAACTCCAGTATAACAGTTTTTACATAACTTTGTGTTTGGTTGATCATATTCTTTGCATTGACATTATCTATATGATGTACATGTTGAAAGTTGAAGCAAATGCTGAAGCTATTATCTTTCTTTGTGTTGATACAAACACTTTCATGTTGAAAGTTATTGCTGCTGTGAGCTAACTATTATGTTAGACTATTATATCTCTAAATGTTTTATAGTATTATTCATGAAAGTTTGCACTTGTGTGATCACTTATGTTTACTCTTTATTTACTTGCTTGCAAACTATAGACCATTGGCTTGGATCACTTCATTCAGATTATGTGCATTACATTGTTATTTGATCAAAGATTGTGTTGGTAGCATGTCACTTCAAAAATTATCTGTTTTTATTCGTTTACCTACTCGAGGACGAGCAGGAACTAAGCTGTGGCTAATTAATTTACAAGGATTGGCAGCTTCATCTGCTTCTCCACCTTATATTTTGCATTAAAGAGCTGGTTAGTCCACCCTATAAATAAATAAATAGACACTCCTCCATGGTGAATGTTGGTGGGCACCCGAGGATTCGGTTAGCCATGGTTTGTGGAAAGTAAATGGTTGGGAGGAGTGTCACCAATAAGTGCTTGTTACAAGTGCAGTCCTAAAAACTCTCGGAACCGCTCTAAAAGTTAGTTAGCCATGGAAGATGACAAGTACCTGCTATTTGATTTGTTGACACCTGTATACACCATTACCTTACAAAACAATATTTTATGCTCTCTATATGCCTTCGGGAACTACAGCTCTAGCACATGATGTTAATCCCTGCTTCCTCTGCGAAGGGCCATTCTTTTACTTTTATGTTGAGTCAGTTTTCCCACTTCTTTCTGTCTACTTAAGCAAACATCATTGTCAACTCCAGTATAACAGTTTTTACATAACTTTGTGTTTGGTTGATCATATTATTTGCATTGACATTATCTATATGATATACATGTTGAAAGTTGAAGCAAATGCTGAAGCTATTATCTTCTTTGTGTTGATACAAACACTTTCATGTTGAAAGTTATTGCTGCTGTGAGCTAACTATTATGTTAGACTATTATATCTCTAAATGTTTTATAGTATTATTCATGAAAGTTTGCACTTGTGTGATCACTTATGTTTACTCTTTATTTACTTGCTTGCAAACTATAGACCATTGGCTTGGATCACTTCATTCAGATTATGTGCATTACATTGTTATTTGATCAAAGATTGTGTTGGTAGCATGTCACTTCAAAAATTATCTGTTTTTATTCGTTTACCTACTCGAGAACGAGCAGGAACTAAGCTTGAGGATGCTTGATACGTCTCAAACGTATCTATAATTTTTGATGTTCCATGCTGATATTATATCAATTGCTACATGTTTTGGTTATACTTTATATCATTTTTATGCATTTTCTGGGATTAACCTATTAACAAGATGCCACAGTGCCAGTTCCCTGTTTTCTGCTGTTTTTGGTTTCAGAAAACCTATTAAGGAAATATTCTCGGAATTGGACGAAACAAAAGACATCGTCAATAATATCACGAGGAGATCACGGAGTCCAAAGGGGAGTCGGAGCGGACCCACCAGGGGGCCACGCCACACTAGGGCGCGGCCCAGGGTGGGCCCGCGCCCCCTATGGCGTGGTGGCCCCCCTCGGCCACCGACGCCGCCTCTTCGCCTATATATTCTCCGCGACGCGAAAACCCTATTACGGTCGATCATATTCCACGAAAAGTTCCGTCGCGGCCGTCATCGTCAATCTCAGATCGGAGGAGTTCTGAAGCTCTTCCCGGCACCCTGCCGGAGGGGAGATCATCACCGGAGGGCTCTACATCACCATGCCTGCCTCCGGAGTGATGCGTGAGTAGTCCACCCCTGGATTACGGGTCCATAGCAGTAGCTAGATGGTTGTCTCTCTACCTTGTGCCTCCATGTTTAGATCTTGTGAGCTGCCTAACATGATCATGATCATCTTATTGTAATGCTAGATGTTGTGTTTGCTGGGATCCGATGAATATTGATACCATGTTTATTCAAGTTGTTTATCTATGTGCTCTTGATCTTGCATGCTCTCCGTTGCTAGTAGATGCTTTGGCCAAGTAGATGCTTGTGACTCCAAGAGGGGGTATTTATGCTCGATAGTGGGTTCAGTCTCTAGATATCTGGATCAGTGACAGAAAGGTCTAAGATGGTAGATGTGCTGTTGCTACTAGGGATAAAACATTGGTGCAGTGTCCAAGGGCACTTGTATTGATTACATTACACACTTTACTTCATGCAATAATCTATTGTTAGCAACTTAATACTGAACAGGATGCGGATGCTGCCTTGAAGGTGGATTATTTAGGCATAGATGCGGTTGGAATAACGGTCTATGTACTTTGTTGTAATGCCCAACTAGATTTCATAGTAGACATCTTGGCATGTATTGCATTGTTATGCCCTCTCTATTTGTCAATTGCCCAGCTGTAATTTGTTTACCCAACATGCTAGTTATCTGTTCTGAGAGAGACACCACTAGTGAACTGTGGACCCTGGTCCAATTTCCTCATACTGTTTACACAACCTGCTGCAATCATCTGTTTCCTGTTACTTGCTGTTTTTCCTGCTGTTCTCCACACCATACGTTTAACTCTTTGTTTCTGCAAGACCGGAGAGATTGACAACCTCTCTGTTTCGTGTTGGGCAAAGTTCTGGTTTGTGTCTGTGCAGATTCCACGTTGGTGCAAGCTCCCTAGCGCCAGGGGGAGTCAACATCAACAACCTTCCGATAGATCGTCAAGTCCTACTGGATTGATAACCTTGGGTAGATTTCTCAAGGGAAAACTTCTACTGTCTACATCATAACCTTCCTCTTGGGGTTCACCAACACGTAGCCATCAAGCTGTTTTCTGGCGCCGTTGCCGGGGAAGTACTCATCATCACCATCATCATCATCCTCAAATACTCTCCTGTCAACCAGGCACCAAGTTCTTGCATACGGAGCTCCTGCAGATACAGTTGACGACTACCTGCGCATGGCTGAGTCTACATGTATCCAGACCATGTACAAGTTTTGCAGGGCGGTTGTTGTAGTGTTTAGGCCAAAATATTTGAGACAACCAAACGAAGCTGACACTGCTAGGCTTATGACACAAAACGCAGCTAGAGGATTTCCTGATATGTTTGGAAGTATCGACTGCATGCATTGGGCATGGAAGAATTGTCCATTCGCCTGGCAAGGAGTTTACAAGGGTCATGTTGGAGAGTGCAGTGCCGTGCTAGAAGCTGTTGCTGATTATGATTTGTGGATCTGGCATGCTTTGTTTGGTATGGCTGGAACTCACAATGACATCAATGTTCTGCAATGCTCAACGGTTTTTAACCGACTAACTGAAGACGAAGCTCCACCATGCAACTATGAGATCAATGACCATGGGTATGACAAGGAGTACTATCTAGCAGATGGCATCTAGCCGAGATGGTCTACATTTGTGAAGATCATCTTCCACCCTCTAGGTCAAAGTCAGTCTCATTTTGCAACAGAACAGGAGGGTGCCAGGAAGGATGTCGAGCGGACATTTGGTGTGCTACAATCTAGCTTTGCTATTGTCAGTTATCCTGATCTAACTTGGTCCAAAAAGCAGATGTGAGAGGTGATGATGACTTGTGTGATCTTGCACAACATAATCATCGAGAGTGAACGTGCTGATCCTCCACAAGATGACCATCCATACTATCATCAGGTTCCTCTTGCCCAAGTTGATCATGATGATTTGCCTCCGGATTTGACTGCTAATTTTGCCGTTTTCCTCACAATTAACGCTGAAATCAAGGATGGAGGAGCACGCGAGCAACTGCAAAATGATTTAGTTACGCATTTGTGGGCACTCAAAGGCCAAGCAGACAACCATCCTAATTGACTGCCCAATTTATTTTAATTTTAATAATTGTATGACCTATTTGATTTGTGTATTCAATTCTAAATTATATGATTTTATTTTAGACATATCTTTTGAATTATATGATTATTTGAATGTATGATCTAGGAGCGTCTATTGGGAGCGACCGGTGGGACGCGACGCTCCCAATAGGCGGCAACCGTTGCCGGCGCGCCCAACAGCGCCTGTCCGGCAACTTTGCCGAACCCTCTATTGGGCGCGCCGGTGGAGATGCTTGTTGGTGGGAGTGGAAAATTTAGAAGATTTCTTGCAGAGGGTAGCTGCTCTGCCCGCGGTCCGGCAAAATCCTCTCGACTCCATACATAGCTTTCTCAGGACTAACCGACGGGTCTGTTAGTTAAAGGTATAGAAAAACCATAATAATGGAAAGCAGCTGTCCCAGATTGGTTTTGCATGTTTAGACGTTATCCTAATCTGCTGGACTGGCCTTTAAGCAGGGGCATGCATGCATGATATGCGTCGGTAGAAAGAGATGCCTGAGCTAATTGTTGATGAACCGCATGGTTTAGGCGGTCACGACACTGAACAACAGTTTATAAATGAACATTTCAATCCACTCTAAACTTGAATAATTTGTATGCGGCCTGCTTTGTTGACTTTGTCCTCTATGGCGACTCCGGCGATCTGCCGGCGACTGGCGTGACGCCGGTCTAATCTCCCCTGATTCCTCCTCAACCAGACTCCGTTCCTATCAACTTCTCCAGATTCAGTTCAGGCACGATCCGTCCCTGCCTTCTCACCACTACCGCATTCCATAGCTTGCTCTCTGCCACCGTTTTCCACTTAATTCCCCGCCGACTTCATACTTGTGGCCTCAATCCCTAGCTCGGTCCATTCCTTTGTTTTGTCGCTCGCCGCCATTCTCCATGCCGGATTCCGGCAGCATCCTCATCCACTCGCCCCCACCTGCGGTCTCTAATCTTATCCCCCCAGAAATCAGAGATTCTCTGAAAAGGATTATCCTCAAATCTTCAAATCCACGGAAAAGTCTAGATTATTTCCGCTCTAAATTTGCCCCTACCCTATGCGGGGCACCCCGGAGCGTTCTGGGTTGTGATACTCAGAGGAAGTACCCCGTCACCTTCCCGACTGCCCGTCCCAAGGATGGGAGCGATGCCCTGATACAGAAGGCGCCGGCGACCCTGTCACAGACGACACAGGTGACATATAATTCTCTTCTTGAAGGCGAGATGAATTCACCTTCTAAATTATCCTGCCTTGCCTCAAGTACGATGGGGGAGTGCAAAATTTCTGGAGTGACAGCTATCCCTCGCCAAGGAAGGTACTACGGCTCAGAGCTGTGGGTGTCGATGTTCAGCAAGTTTGAGTTCCATCAGTTTTCTGGAAGTGGTACGCCGAAGAACGCCCGAAAGCTGTTGACCCCTCGGCCTACCTGGATACTGCGGGGCGCTGCGTCGCCGACGGCCACAGTGAGACTGGAGACTGATAATGCTCTAATGGCGCATGCCAACGAGCCTAATAAGCAAGGTAATTGTGCCCTTCATGGTGTACGTCAGCTGAATGAGCAAGGTGAGGTGATAACAGGCGTTGGAGCTAATGGAGTTTCTCCTCATCAATCTATGACCTGCGGAAAGACGGCAAGTGCTTGTGATGCTGCTGCTGCCTCTGCTGGGTCGGTGATGACAAAGGATGGCGTTGAGCTACAAGAGGAAAAACTTGACCCAGGCCAAGCCAAATACAGAACCGAGCTGCTGTGCCTCTGCAAAGGCCTTGGCATCAAATACAGAGTGTACAAGAAGCGCAAACGTAATATTAATCAGTCCCAAATTCATGTTCCAGGTGAAAGGCCAGGTGTGCAATAGGCCCGTGCAGACTTTCTGATTGGCAAACGTTTGGGGAAGCTTGTGATGACTTTTGTACGGGGGAGTTCATGTTTTGAGCTCATCGCTGACACCGGGAGATTCAGCTCTGAAGTTCCATCTTCTGGTAACTTTGAACACATGTCGGGACCTCATGGCGAGGCCCGACATGAGCAATGAGTATCTTGGCATGGAACCCCCGGGGGGTGGGGCCCCCTCGGACGGTTCAAGAGCTTGTTTGCCTTGTGCAAACGCATAACCCCGCCATGGTATTCATCAGCGAGACTCGGCAGAAAAAGGATCGAGTAAGGAACCTGCGTTTTCGCATTGGTATGAAGGCATGTTTCCAGGTCGATGGGGAGGGAAACGGTGGTGGACTGGCTCTCTACTGGCAAGAAGGTATAAACGTGTCCCTGCTCTCCTTCAGCCAACGACACATTGATGTCCACATCGAGGGTGGACCATATGGTGCGAGATGGAGAGCGACTTTTGTCTATGGGGAACCAAAGGCTACTGACCGGCACAACATGTGGACGTTGCTTAGAAGGATAAAACCGCGATCTGCTGAGCCATGGATGCTAATTGGGGATTTCAACGAGGCTTGCTGGCAATCAGAGCATTTCTCGAGGGCAAGACGATCAGAGCGGCTGATGATGGACTTCCGTGAAGTTTTGTCCCACTGTGATGTCTATGATTTGGGTTTTAGTGGTCTGCCTTGGACTTATGACAACAAACAAGCGGGAGACCGGAATGTTCGGGTGCGACTTGACCGGGCCGTGGCTTCACCGGCGTGGTCGGCACGTTTCCTGGAGTTTCATGTGCAACATATCAGTAGTTCACGATCTGATCACTGTCCTCTCCTTTTGTCCGTTCAGCAGACGGCTAACCAGAGGAGCGGCAACGTTATACGAAGATACGAGGTTATGTGGGAACGTGAGCCCTCTCTTACGGCTGCTGTGGAGGATGCATGGTCTCGACGTGTTGGTGGACAAAACCTTGGAGATGTGAGTGCTTCATTTCAATCGGTTATGGCAGCTCTCTATGATTGGAAAAATAAGTATTTTGGGTCAGTACCTAGGAGACTAGACAAGAAACGGAAGGAGCTTGATCAGCTGATGCTCAAAACGGATAACCAGAGCATAGCTGAGCGGAAACGAATTCTAGCAGAGATGGATGAACTTCTGTACAGAGAGGAACTCATGTGGTTGCAGCGTTCTCGTGTGACCTGGCTAAAGGAGGGGGACCGAAACACTCGGTATTTCCACAGGAAGGCATCCTGGCGACAGAGGAAAAACCGTTTAAGCAAGCTGAAATGAGGAGATGGTACTTGGACTTCAGATCAGGTGGAGATGGGACAGATGGCCTCCTCGTATTTCCAAAACTTGTATGCTCGAGAGGATAACTTGGAGTCGGATTCTGTTCTGGATCTTATGCGTGCCTGTGTAACTGAGGAGATGAATGGTAAACTGTGTGCGCCATTCTCTGAGCAAGAAATTGGCGACGCTTTATTCCAGATTGGGCCGCTCAAGGCGCCGGGGCCTGACGGCTTTCCTGCTAGGTTTCTTCAGCGAAACTGGGGGCTTTTGAGGAAAGACGTGACCAGGGCAGTACAGAATTTTTTTGAGGAAGGGGTCATGCCTGACAAGGTTAATAACACGTCTATCATTTTAATTCCGAAGAAGAATGATCCTGCAGATTTGAAGGACTTCCGCCCCATCAGCCTTTGTAACGTCATCTACAAGGTAGTTTCTAAATGCCTTGTTAATCGTCTCCGGCCAATTCTTGAGGACATAATCTATCCATCACAGAGTGCTTTCATTCCCGGAAGGCTAATTACTGATAATGCCTTCATTGCGTTTGAATGTATACATGCAATCCGGAGCAACTCAAGAGAGCGGTCTGGGTTCTGTGCGTACAAGCTGGATATGGCCAAAGCGTATGATCGTGTGGACTGGCGATTCTTGGAAGGTTCCATGGCGAAGTTGGGCTTTCATCGTTCTTGGATACGGTGGGTGATGCAGTGTGTGACCACCGTACGTTACTCAGTTCGCCTGAATGGACAAAGTTTTGACACCTTCACGCCTACACGGGGTTTACGCCAAGGCGATCCGCTGTCGCCCTATCTTTTTCTTCTGGTTGCGGATGGCCTCTCACGGTTGATTCAACATGAGGTGGACCGTGGGGACCTTCTTGACCTGCATATCAGTAGACGTGGACCTGGTGTGTCTCACTTACTTTTCGCGGACGACAGTTTGCTATTTTTTCAGGGCACTAGCCAGCGGGCCCGGGTGATACAATCGGTGCTGCATCAATATGAGCGTAGTACTGGGCAACTTGTAAGTCTTGGAAAGTGTTCTATCCTATATGGTGATCGATGTACAACTGAAGCTAAATCTGAAATAAAACAGATCCTCAAGTATGAGACTGAGAGTTTTGAGGAGAAGTACCTCGGGCTGCCAGTGCCGGAGGGACGACTCAAAAAAGGGAAGTTTCAGCCAACAAAGGACAAGTTTCGTAAGCGAGCGAGTGACTGGATAGAGAAGTACTCGTCATGTGGGGCAAAGGAGGTGTTAATAAAGGCCGTGCTGCAAGCTTTGCCAACATATGCTATGGGTATTTTCAAGTTTCCTGCTGGTCTTACAGAGGAACTGTCAAAAATTGTCCGTGACTTCTGGTGGGGTGATGAACATGAAAGACGAAAGATGCATTGGCTTGCTTGGGACAAGGTGGTGAGACCAAAGGCCTATGGCGGCATGGGCTTCCGGGACCATCGAGTTTTCAACCAAGCACTGCTGGCTCGGCAGGCATGGCGCCTAATCCACTTCCCGGATAGTTTGTGTGCTCGCATCTTGAAGGCCAAGTACTACCCTAATGGCAATCTCCTGGATACCGCGTTTATCCAAAATTCATCGGCTTCCTGGCAAGGGATTATGCATGGACTCGAACTCCTGAAGAAAGGTGTTATATGGAGGATTGGCGATGGGAGCCAGGTCAAAATATGGAGGGATAACTGGTTGCCTCGTCAGGATTGCCTGAAGATTTCTGCCCGGCGCACGTGATCTAGGTGGAAGTGGGTTTCTGAACTTATTGATCCACTCACCCGCTCATGGAATTCAGACATTGTCCACCAGGTGTTCCAACCTCACGATGCTGATACTGTTCTGAAGATCAAGTTGCCGGCGCGTCCAACACATGATTTTGTTGCTTGGAACTTTGAACAGAACGGTATTTTCTCTGTCCGTAGTGCATACAAATTGGGCATCCGTCAAAATTTGATGGAAAACAGTAGCGGACAAAGTAGTACAGCGCCGGAGGGTGAGAGGTCATTGTGGAACCTGATTTGGAAATGTCCAGTGCCACAGAAAATTCGAGTTTTTGCTTGGAGGCTGGCAACAAACTCGCTGGCAGTGTCTGACAGCCTACATAGTCGCATCAATAAGGTTGATCCCAGGTGCCTAGTGTGTGGTGTCGAACCTGAAGATGTACATCATGCCACTCTACGGTGCACTACAGCGAGCGCCTTGAGGGATGTCGTGCGCACAGTTTGGACTTTGCCTTCGGAAGCAGATTTTAGAGCTACTGGGAAGGAGTGGTTCTTACAGCTGCTCAGCCGGTCATTGGAAGATATGAGAGCAAGGATTTTGTTCTTACTATGGCGAGCGTGGCACCACCGAAACAACATTGTGCATGGTGATGGTAAGGCCTCAATAGCAGCTTCAGTTACATTTCTTCAAAATTATTTGGAGATGTTGCATATTGCACCCCATGCAAAGCTTGATGTCAAGGGTAAGGCACCCTTATTTGCTGTGGAAGGGCTTCTTGCAAATCAGGCCAGCCGTCCCTTGTCTGCTTGGCTACCGCCGCCGCTGGGCGGCTTAAAAGCCAATGTTGATGCTGGCTGGGACACTCTTACCGGCCATGCCGGAGTGGGTGTCGTGCTTCGGAAATCTGATGGTGGTGTGTTGCTCTCGGTCTGGAGGCATATTGGTGGCTGCGCAAGTGCAGAAGAAGCAGAAGTTATCGCTTGTATTGAAGGATTTAGACAGCTTGCTCAATACCCTCACTGGAACGCAATTCTTGAATCTGATTGCGCGAGGGTGGTTTCGCTCCTGTCCACTCAAGCTGTTGATCGTTCGCCGTGTTGGAGCCTGATTGAGGAAGCGAACGCACTGATTGCTGCTATGCTGGACGTGAAGATCTTCAAGATTGGAAGAGTGAGCAATGGAGTGGCACATGATTTAGCCCAACTAGGTAAGCATGGTGCGTGTGGTGTTTTGCTCGGCTCAGTGCCTTCCTGCGTGTCGGCACTAGTCGAGCGTGAATGTATGAACGTTGTTACCCAATCTTTATAAAGCTCACCTGTTCAAAAAAAAAGAATAATTTGTATGCTTTTTTAAATCTTCAGTGCTCTTAAAGCAGCGGCCACAAGCCGGGCTGGTCTATAGGCCTTGCAAGAGCGAACACCGAGGGCACCGAGAAAATAAGGGTCCAAAATGGTAAATTATATAGTAGTCACTATAATATTTTCAATTACACACAATATGTTATACATTTTTTACCATGGAAATGAGTAAAGAATAAATCGGTTCAGTTTATACTCTAAAAGTTCAATAAATATGCTTGACTTATCATACACTAGAAGCCGCTATTGAGATATTTGTTACTCCCTCCTTTGCATAATATAAGATGTTTTAGAGATTCTAATACAGAGTATATATGGAGAAAATAAGTGAATCTACATATTAAATACGCCTATATACACCCCATTCTAGAAAGGAGGGAGTAGATCGAATTATTTACAGATTTTTACGATAAATACGTATCAAGATCAGAAGAAATATCCCCCCTTCCCCTCCCCCTCCCCCGCGTCGCCTAACTCTGGCGACTCGGGGGAACCCTAGCCGCCGCCACTAAGGCATCCCCCGCCCCTCTCCCGCATCGCCGCCGCTGAAGGGCGCCGGCAAAGCCGTGCGCGCCCCAGGGAAGATGGTGGCGGGGCGGTTTCTCTCGCGCAACGCGGGCTCCCGGTGGTTGCGTGGGTGCGGTGCTCGCATCTCGTGGCGTGGAGGCGGAGCGACGGGCCAGTGCGGCGGCGTGGAGGTCCGTCCACAGTGCAGTTGTGGTGGAGGGTGTGGTGGCGCGCTTCGCCGTGGAGTCGTGTGGCGGCGGGGGTGCTTCCCGGGCCCGATCTGGGCCAGGAGCGGGCCATGCGGGCCACGGCCGGCGCATCGCCACCTGTGGTGCTGCGCGCTTCCCGTGGAGCTTGGCGAGGATGCGGCTGGGTGGTTTGGTGGCGGTGGTTCCGGCCGGCTGTGTGCCAGCGCGGGGACCAGGATCGATCCGCCTTCGGTGGCGCCAACGCTCGAGGTGAGCGGCTGCGTCTGCGGGGGGCCTCTGCCCTGGCAAGGACGCTTGCCGCGGTTGGGCTGGAGGATGGTGAAGTCCCACACTCCTGGGCTCGCCGGACCTGACGGCCAGCTCTTGTTGCGGGGAGGTCGTGGCTGCGACGCTTTGGGCGAAAGCCTACTTTGATGATGGCGACGCCTTCGAGCGCCGTTTTCCTTCCTGAAGGCATCATTGTGAAGCTTGCATTGCCCGCTCCATGGTGTGCTCCAGGCGAAAGCCTTAGATCCTTCCTGGATTGGACAACGACGACCTCTCTGATGTCGTTTTCCCCGTTGGGGGCATTGTCATGGAGCCACTGTTCCGCTGTTGGGTGCTTGGTGTCTCGGCTAGAGTGTGCTTGGGTTCTTGGCTTGTTTGGTGGTGTCAATGGAGGTGATCTGTTGCAACGGTCTTTGCCTTGGTCATCCTGGTGCGGATGGTTGACCCCTCGCTTGGATACTTGTGGCGGCGGTGATGTCTCGGAGTTCGGCGCTCCTCGACGATGCTTGAGGTTTCTTTGCCTTGCATAGTGCTTTGGTTCTCTCTATTTTGGATGGAGGCCCTGGGTGGCCTAGAGGAGGTGCATGGCAGTCTCGGTGGAATATTGCCCTTCGACATGGTCCGCGGCTCTCTTTGTTGCAACGTGTCTCGGCAGTAGGAAGCCCTTCGACGGTGGCTGCGACTCTCCTAGCTCTTCAACGTGCTGAGTGATCGCAAAGCAAGCTGGCGAGTTCTTCTCTTCGTCTTTTGGCGGTGGATCTCCCTTCGACTAATCCAACAAAGCTAGTGCCAGCTCTTCTCGGTCTGCCTGCTCGTGATGGATGCTTAGTTCTTGGTGTTGACTGCTTGCCATAGCTCCCTTATGTTTCTCTTTCCGTTATCCCCCATTCCTTATGTGTGTTAGAGGTGTGTGTTCTTTTAATTTATTTCTCTTCTCCTGTATCCCCTTGTGAACTTTGGTTCATTTGAACCCATCTTGTAGAGGCTGCGAAGCTTCATAGGCAACATTTGAGTAATAAAGTTCAGGCTGGCTCTTTGAGCCCGCCGTAGTCATGCTAAAAAAATTTTATATAGATCACGCATTATAAAAAACTAGTTTTAGAACACAATATTGTTATAAAATACTGCTTACTATCTTCAATGATATTTGGTACAAAAAAAATATCAACAAAAATTCAGTAAAGATGTGTGTCTATCTCACTTGGTTAAGAAAGTAGATGTCCAACCCAGCACCCGGTCCAAGTCATCACGTCAACGGATTTCGATCCGTATTATTCAGAAAAATGTTTGTAGGATCTTCCCCTATCGTATATTTTAAAATAACTAATATTTAATAACATTGCCAATTAGTGGTTAAACTATGCCAACAGATGGATGATACGTCTCCAACGTATCCATAATTTCTGATGTTCCATGCCTATATTATACCAATTGCTACATGTTTTATATACACTTCATATCACTTTTATGCATTTTCTGGGACTAACCTATTAACAAGATGCCGAAGTGCCAGTTCCCTGTTTTCTGCTGTTTTTGATTCCAGAAAACTACTTCTGCGAATATTCTCGGAATTGCACGAAACAAAAGGCCAAGTCCCTATTTTTTCCAACACGTACACGGAGTCCGAAGGAGAGACGAAGGGGAGCCACGAGGTGGCCAAACCACCTGGCGGCGCGGCCCCCCTTCTGCCGCGCCAGCTGGTGAGGAGGCCCACCTCGGGCTCCACCGACGTTGCCCCTTCACCTATTTATTCCCCCCGAGGCGTAAACCCTAAAAAACCAAGCCATACTCCACGAAGAGTTCCGCAGCGCCGCCGCCATCGACGACAAGTTTCGGGGGACAGAATCTCTGTTCTGGCACGCCGTCGGGACGGGGAAGTGCCCCCGGAGTCATCACCATCGACACCACCGCCATCTTCTGCTGACTCCCATGATGAGGAGGGAGTAGTTCTCCCCCGAGGCTGAGGGCTCTACCGGTAGCTATGTGGTTCATCTCTCTCCCCCATGGTGCGATCTTTATGTGATCATGTGTATTGCTAGTATCGCTGAATACATTAATAATGTTTATGCTACTCAAGTGATTTTGTCTAGTTTCTAGAGTCATTGTGACAACATGGTATCAAGGTGACAGTGTGGGTACTTGTGTGACTCTATGAATAATTTAGACATTTATCATGGCTTATTCTTGGGAATTGTGGTGTTTATTTACTCAGACTTTGAGGTGTACTTTTGCAGCCCTACGCATAGTACTCTTGCTTCATCAAGAAGGAGAATAATCCCGAGTAGTATTTACTTGTGTTCAGTTGTGCTAATCTAGTTGAATATGTAGATGTTACTCTTTATCTATTATGCACTCTAGAGGTTACTTTAATACGAACTCCGGTACTCTCCACGGTGTAAAGGTGACAGTGTGTGCACCGTGTGTGACTCCTTTATGAAGTTGTGGCGCTTGTTTACTTCGGCTTGAGGTGTGCTTTTGTAGCCCTACACAATGAATGGTGTTTGTTATCCAACAAGAGAGAGTTTAAGAGTAGTTTTTATTTATTCAATTATGAGATCATTGTTGAGAGTGTCCACTAGTGAAAGTATGATCCCTAGGCCTTGTTTCTAAGCATTGAAACACCGTTTACAACAAGTTCTGCTACATGTTTGCTTGCTGCCATTTTTATTCCAGATTGCAATTACCACTTATAATCATCCATATTAGTTGTATTTCACTATCTCTTCGCCGAACTAGTGCACCTATACATCTGACAAGTGTATTGGGTGTGTTGGGGACACAAGAGACTTCTTGTATATTAATTGCAGGGTTGCTTGAGAGGGATATCTTTGACCTCTACCTTCCTGAGTTCGATAAACCTTGGGTGATTCACTTAAGAGAAACTTGCTGCTGTTCTACAAACCTCTGCTCTTGGAGGCCCAACACTGTCTACAAGAATAGAAGCACACGTAGCCATCAAGCTATTTTCTGGCGCCGTTGCCGGGGAGATAGAAGCAACACCGCAATATATTCCCTCGTCAACTTAGCGCCAGCAACATATTTTCTGGCGCCGTTGCCGGGAGGTAAGGTAAAAGGTACTCACATCCTCCAGCTACTTAGCTATTTCTAGCACTGTTGCTGACGTGTGAGTGCTCGAAGGTATTTCCTTTAGATTCTGCAATTATATCTTTTTGTTTCTTGTTTTTATTTCACTAGTTAGGCTTAATGGAAAACAACAAAAAAATTAGAGATCTATGAATTTATCTTGAATTAGGACATGATGCTTTTGAAGAGAAAATTAAAAAACCTATGGAAAATTATTTGCATGATGGTAGCAATGTTATTACTATAAATGCTTTGAACACCATTATTGCTAATGCTATGCAAAGCTCTAAGCTTGGGGAAGCTGGTTTTGATGAATATGATATTTTTAGTCCCCCAAGTTTTGAGGAGAAAATTTTCTTTGATGATACTTTGCCTCCAATTTATGATGATTATAATGATAGTGGTATTTTGGTGCCACCTACTATGGAGGATAAAGTTTATTATGATTATACTATGCCTGCAATTTATGATGATTACAATGATGGTTGTGATAGTTTTACTCCACTATTACTAATGAAATTGATTATGCTTATGTGGAGAGTAATGATATTTTATGCATGTGGATCATGATAAGAATGCTTTATGTGATAGCTATATTATTGAGTTTATTCATGATGCCACTGAAAATTATTTTGAGAGAGGAAAATATGGTGTAGAAATTTTCATGTTACTAAAACACCTCTCTTTATGATGAAGGTTTTGAGCTTTCTCTTGATTTGCTTTTATTTGCTGGGTACTTTAAGACCTACTGGTCCTTATGAGAGAGGGAGACATGGCTTCATATATCACAATAATATTAAGTCTCCTCTCTTTATGTTGAAATTTTTGAAGTTGCACTTGTTTTGCCTTCCTATGCTAGTCACTTTGTGCTTCATTGATTTATTTTCTTACAAGATTCCTTTGCATAGGAAGTGGGTTAGACTTAAATGTGTTTGGTATTTGCTTTTGATGCTCTCTTATATTCAACTCTTATACATATGAGAGCATCATCAAAATATCATGCCTAGCTAAAAGGCTTTAAAGAAAAGCGCTTATGGGAGACAACCCATTGTTTTTATTTTCTGTTTTTTTTTTTTTTTGAGTCAAGGTTGTTACTTCTGTAGCAACTCCTTTGTATCTTTATTTTATTGCATTGTTGTGCCAAGTAAAGTTTTATTGAAAGTTGATGCAAGATTTGGATTTCTGCGCAGAACAGATTTTTAGCTGTCACGAATTTGAGCTTTTCTCCCTGAGAAAATTCGAAAAATTCTGTAAAAATCACGCATCTTCCTCAGATATGTACGCAACTTTCATTAATGGACCAGTTCCATCTGAGCAACTTAAGTGCCTCGAAAAAATTCGTCTTCAGACTGTTCTGTTTTTGACAGATTCTGCCTTTTGTTTTGCATTCGCTCTTTTACGATGTTTTGTGGATTTCTTTGCTCCACAAAGCATTGGTGGCTGTAGCTAATGTCCAGAAGCTTTGGGAATGATTGTATCATTACAGAATATGAGAATTTTTATTATGCACTAACCCTCTAATGAGAACTGTTTGAGTTTGGTGTGAAGGAAGTTTTCAAGGATCAAGAGAGAAGGGTGATATTATGTGATCAAGAAGAGTGAAAAGCCTAAGCTTGGGGATGCCCCCGTGGTTCATCCCAACCATATTCAGAGAGACTCAAGCGTCTAAGCTTGGGGATGCCCAAGGCATCCCCTTCTTCATCAACAACTTATCAGGTCATCTCTAGTGAAACTATATTTTAATTCTTTCACATCTTATGCGCTTTACTTGGAGCGTCTGTGTGCTTTTTATTTTTGTTTTGTTTGAATAAATTCGGATCCTAGCAATCCTTGTGTGGGAGAGAGACACGCTCCGCTTTTTCATGTGAATACTCATGTTCTTCACTTATATTTGTTGAGTATTCTTAACTAGCTACTGCAGTGCTTTTAGCTCCTGTTTTTCATGCATCTCTTCGAGCTGTTAGCACTTGTTTATAAATACTCTCTTGCTGCATTATATTATCATTTGGAGAGTTTATGTTTAAATAAATTGATTGGTGTTTGTTTGGAAGAAAGAAAATGCTACATGTAGTAGTTGGTATTGGAAAAGACATATGCATTCTTGTAGATCATTGTCTTGTTTCGATTTGATACTTTGCAATTGTTTTGAGCTCTCAAGTAGATCATGTTTAAGCTCTTGCATCATGTAGTTAAAGCCTAGTAGTGGAGAACTACCGTAGAGCTTGTTGAGACTTGGGATGCATATTTGTTCTCTCTAAGGTCTAGATATTTTCTGGTAAAATGTTTGAGCAACAAGGAAGACAGTGTAGAGTCTTATAATACTTGCAATATGTTTTTATTGATTCTTGCTGTACCGGTTTATACTTGTGTTTGCTTCAAACAACCTTGCTAGCCTAAACTCTGTACTGAGAGGGAATGCTTCTCGTGCATCCAAACTTGAGCCAAAACCCATGCCATTTGTGTCCACCATACCTACCTACTATGTGGTATTTCCTGCCATTCCAAGTAAATATTCATGTGCTACCTTTAAACTATTCAAAACTTTATTACTCCTTATTTGTGTCAATGTTTTATAGCTCATGAGGAAGTATGTGGTGTTTTATCTTTCAATCTTGTCATTTACTTCTGACAGACTTTCACCAATGGACTAGTGGCATATACATCCGCTTATCCAATAATTTGCAAAAAGAGCTGGCAACGGGGTGCCCAGCCCCAATTAATTACAACTTTCATTAATAATTCTCTTCACATGTTTTGCCCTGATTTATCAGTAAGCAACTTAATTTGCAAATAGACACTCCTCCATGGTATGTGAATGTTGGAAGGCACCCGAGGATTCGGTTAGCCATGGCTTGTGTAAGCAAAAGGTTGGGAGGAGTGTCATCTATAAAGAAACTAAAATACATGTGTAAACAAAAGAGAAGAGGGATGATCTACCTTGCTGGTAGAGATAACGTCCTTCATGGGAGCCGCTCTTGAAAGTCTGGTTGACAAGGGGGTTAGAGTGCCCACTACCATTCGTTGACAACAACAAACACCTCTCAAATACTTATTTTGTGCTCTCTATATGCTTTCGAAAACTTAAAAAGCTCTAGCACATGATTTAATCCCTGCTTCCCTCTGCGAAGGGCCTATCTTTTACTTTATGTTGAGTCAGTTTACCTACTCCTTTCTATCTTAGAAGCAAACACTAGTGTCAACTTTGTGTGCATTGATTCTTACATGTTTACTTATTGCACTTGTTATATTGCTTTATGTTGACAACTATCCATGAGATATACATGTTACAAGTTGAAAGCAATTGCTGAAACTTAATCATCCTTTGTGTTGCTTCAATGCCTTTTACTTTGAATCTATTGCTTTATGAGTTACCTCTTATGCAAAACTTTTTGATGCTTGTCTTGAAAGTACTATTCATGAAAAGTTTTTGCTTATATGATTCATTGTTTACTCTTTATCTATTGTTAGCAAACTATAGACCATTGCTTTGAGTCACTTCATTCATGACATGAGCCTTGCAATATTATGATCAAGATTGTGTGAAAGCATGTCTCCTCAGAAATTATTTGTTGTTATCGTTTTACCTACTCGAGGACGAGTAGAACTAAGCTTGGGGATGCTTGATACGTCTCCAACGTATCCATAATTTCTGATGTTCCATGCTTATATTATACCAATTGCTACATGTTTTATATACACTTCATATCACTTTTATGCATTTTCTGGGACTAACCTATTAACAAGATGCCAAGTGCCAGTTCCCTGTTTTCTGCTGTTTTTTTTCCAGAAAAGTACTTCTGCGAATATTCTCGGAATTGCACGAAACAAAAGGCCAAGTCCCTATTTTTCCAACACGTACACGGAGTCCGAAGGAGAGACGAAGGGAGCCACGAGGTGGCCAAACCACCTGGCGGCGCGGCCCCCCCTGCCCGCCAGCTGGTGTGGGCCCCTCGGGCTCCACCGACGTTGCCCCTTCGCCTATATATTCCCCGAGGCGAAAACCCTAAAAACCAAGCCATATTTCCACGAAGAGTTCCGCAGCGCCGCCGCCATCGACGACAAGTTTCGGGGGACAGAATCTCTGTTCCGGCACGCCGCCGGGACGGGGAATTGCCCCCGGAGTCATCTCCATCGACACCACCGCCATCTTCTGCTGACTCCCATGATGAGGAGGGAGTAGTTCTCCCCCGAGGCTGAGGGCTCTACCGGTAGCTATGTGGTTCATCTCTCTCTCCCATGGTGTGATCTTTATGTGATCATGTGTATTGCTAGTATCGCTGAATACATTAATAATGTTTATGCTACTCAAGTGATTTTGTCTAGTTTCTGGAGTCATTGTGACAACACGGTATCAAGGTGACAGTGTGGGTACTTGTGTGACTCTATGAATAATTTAGACATTTATCATGGCTTATTCTTGGGAATTGTGGTGTTTGTTTACTCAGACTTTGAGGTGTGCTTTTGCAGCCCTACGCATAGTACTCTTGCTTCATCAAGAAGGAGAATAATCCCGAGTAGTATTTACTTGTGTTCAGTTGTGCTAATCTAGTTGAATATGTAGATGTTACTCTTTATCTATTATGCACTCTAGAGGTTACTTTAATATGAACTCCGGTACTCTCCACGGTGTAAAGGTGACAGTGTGTGCACCGTGTGTGATCCTTTATGACGTTGTGGCGCTTGTTTACTCCGGCTTGAGGTGTGCTTTTGTAGCCCTACACAATGAATGGTGTTTGTTATCCAACAAGAGAGTGTTTAAGAGTAGCTTTTATTATTCAGTTATGAGATCATTGTTGAGAGTGTCCACTAGTGAAAGTATGATCCCTAGGCCTTGTTTCTAAGCATTGAAACACCGTTTACAACAAGTTCTGCTACATGTTTGCTTGCTGCCATTTTATTCAGATTGCAGTTACTACTTATAATCATCCATATTACTTGTATTTCACTATCTCTTCGCCGAACTAGTGCACCTATACATCTGACAAGTGTATTGGGTGTGTTGGGGACACAAGAGACTTCTTGTATCTTAATTGCAGGGTTGCTTGAGAGGGATATCTTTGACCTCTACCTCCCTGAGTTCGATAAACCTTGGGTGATTCACTTAAGGGAAACTTGCTGCTGTTCTACAAACCTCTGCTCTTGGAGACCCAACACTGTCTACAAGAATAGAATCACACGTAGACATCAATGGAAAAATCAAATTTAGAAAAATGTAACATACCAAAAACAAACATATTAAGTATAAAAGTTTAGTAAAAATTGTATTGGCCCGGGCCCAAATTTTTATTGAATCGGCCCCAGCCACAGCTTACTTATTGCCTATGATAAAGGTTGCTAAAATGTTAATAGTTACTATTGAAATAAGATAGCTTTGCTTATCTCTACCATGTGCGTGTGGCTCCAACTTGGCAAGTGTCGTAATCGAGAGTTCTGATATGATTTTCTCTCCAGAGAAGAGTGAGATGTGGTAACTATATTTTTGGGGGATTCAGAATTCAAATCCAAATTATGAATCGTTTTCACTGATGTCAAGATCTTCATAACTGAATCTCATGTTGATAGCTTTCAATAAAGTTTCTTTTGACATGAGGTGTAAAAGTCACACTAATGTATACATGTACTTTCGTGTTCTGGAGTGTACTTTGAATGTTGGAAGTATTTTTCCCATTTATTAGTAGTGTACTAACAACAATGTATTGGCATTTGTGTGTGTGTGCGTGCGTGCGTGCGTGTGTGTGTGTGTGTGTGTGTGTGTGTGTGTGTGTGTGATCATAGATATGTACTTGGTCATGTCTTCAAGCAGGTGGCTCGATGTCGTCGTAGCGCGCTCCGACAGTTGTCTCCCCTTTAAGGGAAGGGGAGTTTTGGCTCTCGGGCACACTGCTGCCCTTTTTTTGAAAATTTTGAAAATCGAACTTTTTTGCTTCAAAAAAATCTGCATTTTTTTACACAACAAGATATACATGTTGTGTAGGTACGTAAGAAATTTCGTAAGAAAATAATAAATTTTATGGCCTACAGAAAAAAGATAAATTTCTGACAGAAAATCCATACTATTGTCACTTGTTGCTGCTCCCGAAATTTCTTATTTTTCTGTAGCTCGTAATAAGATTTGTTTTTCACAAATAATCAGCACCGTGCGTAGAGGACATGCATATACATCACCTAGTATTTTGTTTTGATTTTTTTTGAAACTCGTTTAATTTATTTCAAAAAAATTCAAAAAAGGGTGCACTGGCACCCGAGAGCCAAAAGGGATTTCCGCCCCTTTAAGCTATATAAACATGTTACTTAAAGTTCTAAAGGATACTGTACATTATGTAAAACCAATAACTAAAGGAACCAAAAATAAAATAGAGGAAACTAAAACTAAACTAAAAAAACTAAAATCTAAGACAAAATGTTAAAAAAACTCTTTCTTTATGCCAATAAACCCACTCTCTAGACACGCTTCGGCTCAGGAGCGATACCTGCTTGTCGCCCGAGCGCTCTCCGGCTGGGTGCACTTTAGATAGTCGTACCATTGAGCTTTAGCTCTAAATTATCTCCCATCGGCAGGTTTGGCAACTTTCACCAGTACTGCCCGAGAAATCTTTACCCACAAGTCGCCTCGGGTTGGTCCGTCAGCCGAAACCACACAAGAAATTTTGGTTCATATACTTAAGAAGGCAGATGCAGATGCACGTGAAGAGTAGTTTAGTTTTACTATCTGGTCGCAGCTTGGTCTGTTTATTCGTACGGTGGCCACTCATCTGGCATTTTCTCCGGGTTTTATATTTTCATTTGTTTTCTTTTCAGCTTTAGATCAATAACTACATGTTAATTAACCTTTCTTGTCTTATCCTCTTCCATTATTTCTTGGTTTTACTTTTATAGCCAGGATAGTTTCACTTAGTACAAATTTATTGTCTTTTTGTAGTGTTAATTTTTTCCATGTGTGCTAAAATTAGTTTAATATATCCAAAACTTTTGTCTCACTAATACTTGTGATTTGTTTCAGGAGTGCTAAAATTGTATTCCACATGGTCTAGAAATATGTTCAACTTCTAGTCGTGATTTGTTCCATGGAAGCTAAATTCTTTTCCACTTAGTCTAGATTTTGTTTTTTCTGTATTTATGATTTATTCACAGATATTCGTGATGTGTTGCTTGGGCCAAATTTTTGCTCACGTGCATACCACTTGTGTGTAATTTTGTGTGTGTGCTTTGTAGTTGTGATTTATTCCTCAGGCATAATTGTGTTCTTATTAGTCCACAAAAATATCCATGTAGTCATGATTTATTCCACGAGCCTTTGCTCCTCTTGTAGTCTTAGTTTGTTCATTGGGCGCTAAAATTTCATTACACTTGAAATTGTGATTTGTTCAATGGATGCAATTTTTGTTTTTTATTTGGTTCAAAATTTGTTTAGCTTGTAGGTGTGATTCGTTGCATGGTGCTACACTATTATTCCCTCTAGTACAAAATGTGTTATTGTTGTAGGCATGCTTTGTTCCATAGATGGCAAATTCCTATGTCTGGTAATTCAAAAAACTGTTTGGAATTATAGTCATGTTGTTTCACAAGTACTATTTTTATTTCAAAAAACCCCCTTTAATAGTTGTGGCCAGTCATTTCACAAATATTTACCCAATATTCCATATATTGTAATATTGAACAACTTTAGTTTAATTTTACTAGAGGAAATGTGTAAGATTTATTTCTTGGGAGAGTTGGTAATACGTTTTACAGTTTACCTATTGGTTGTCTTAATTTGTGTGGGATCCCCTAGAATGGCACAAAACAACGAGACAAAAAATCACAACTTGAATCTGTAACTGGGGCTTGAGAATTCAGTGGGTCCATAGAGCGATTTTGCTCTAGATAAACCCCCGAGCAGTGGGACCTCAGTTCGGGAGCTCCTATTAATCGCTCTTAGGGCGTGTTCGGATCTCCTCTAGCTTCCAGCTTCGGAAAATTCCACGGTGAATCAGTGCCGAACACCCTAACTCCGCGGAGCTGGATCCGAGAAGCTGGGCGAATTTCCTATACAAAACCCGGAGCACCTCTTTTGCAAATCCACGGATCAGCGAATCGCGGAGCAGTCAAAAATTACAAGGTTATGCCACCGCCAAGTCAAAGAAAACGCTTCCATCTGTTTCCATCCAATCCCCAGCGAGTCCATCGTTCCCGTCTTCCCGATCCGATCTGAAGAATGTCCGAGCGAGACCATCTCTCCCGTCCCCGTGACCTGCCGACGCCAGCACGCGCACGCCACCCCGATGTCGCCGGAATCCAGCTACCTCCGTGCCCTCTCCTCCGGCCGCCTCCTTTCACGTCCACTGCACCCCTCCGCCTGCATGCCAGCATGCACGCGTGCGCCGCCGACTCCACCGCCCATCCCTCTGTCAAGCTGCAGCACCAGTTGCCTTCCTTCGTCGAGGTACAGCAGTGGCCGGACTCCCTCCTTCAAGCAGCAGCGGCGGCGGCCGGATTTCACGTCCTCGTCCTTCCCCTGAAGCAGCCAGCCCATCTGGCCTTACGGGACTAGACTGGAACTGCATGTTCTTAGTAGGCCGAACAAAATGGGCGTTTGGCATTGCTGACGGGAGGAGCAGCGCCGAACGTTTTCAGCTCTGCTAGCGACGCTGGAGTGGCTTGCTGGAGCCGGATCGACGGAGCGAGCTGAAGCCGGACCGTTTCCGAACACGCCCTTAGTCTTAGCGATGTTAGCATGGTGCACTGAAGACTTGGATGGGCTGCATTTGGTGAGGCCCGTTAACATGTTAACTTTTATATTTAAAAACGTTAATAATTATATTTACCCTCTATAGTAATATTTGAAAAATGTGGACTTTAAGTATAAATGTTCACATATGTTGAAATAGACCTTCATACGCATACGAATAAAATGTTCAGATGTGTGCGAATGTATGTTCATATCTATACGATAAATATCCATATGTGTATACATATTTATGTTCATAAGTAAGCCTGTTCATGGTTTGGTTCCAAACCGGCGAACCCGTCGACCCAACCCAAACCAAACAAGTTTGACGGTTTGTGGAATGGCTAGTTTAAAAACGGGCTGAAACCGTGGAACCGCAAAAAAGAGCAGGACTCACGCCACTGGCGAGCTAGCAGCAGCACTGCCGTCCGCCCGAGCGTCATTTTTCTGGTTTGATGCGGCGTCCAACGTGTGCTGCAGCGTGTATTTACAATACAATGTGGCAATGATGTTACCGTCGCGGGAGACGAGTGGAGCAACGCGACAGTCTATCATGGCGGTGAGAGTGACCACCGGTGCACACGCAGCGGCGAGGTCGAGTTATTCGGTGAGTCCGCTGGCCGTCGGCGAGGTAGATTTATTCTGCGAGTCCGCAGGCGAGCAAGTCGGCGCGAGTCCACCGGCCGTCGACGGTGAGGTCGAGCCTGAAGCGAGTCTGCGAATCTGCTGGCCGTTGTGACAGCGGTGTGATCGCGCTGAGTGGGCTGCCTCGAGTCGGAGCTTGCTGAGCAGAGTAGCAACACGGCGCCGGGGCTGCCTCGAGTCGGAGCTTGCTGAGCAAAGTAGCAACACGGCGCCGCCGGCTATGATTCAATGGTTCAACCGTGGAAACCGCAAACAAAACCAGCTGATTACGGGCATGGTTGGCTTTAGATCCAAAATCCGCTAAAACTGTGTATGCACAGGCTTATTCAGCAGTTGGAAAATATCTTCTTGTAGTATATGATAAATAATGTTCGTATGAAAGAAAAATATTCATTGTATTTACAAGTGTAAACAAATATGCTGTTTCTAAATAAATGTATGTATTTACAAAAAGGAAAGAAAGTGAAAAGGAAAAAGGGGAAAACGTTGAAGAAACCCAAAAAAAAGCAAAAAATGAAATATCGAAAAAAAAGCAAAAAAATAAAAAATAAAAGGCATGCAGAAAAGAGTAGAAAAATAAACGAACAAGAAAATCGGAGAAGCCAGCCAAGAAAACCAAGGATCTACAGGGGCGTACTGTTCTGCGGAGCGAATGGGGTCGGCCCATTACCTGAAGGAGGTACGCGAAGCTGTGTAAACTTTCACGGACTGAGATCCCGTGCCCCGCCAGAGGCAGGTCACGGCGTGCCCCGCGGCACAACATCCACCCCTCGTTTTCAATCCAACGGCCCAGATTGAGCCAAAAAGTGATCTCGAAATTCAAATATTTCAGAAAAAATTGAAAAAATTCTAGTAGGTTGTACGTGGTCCGTTATGTATTCTGTGAGGTTTTCGTGTCATTTGGATGATTGGTTTATTTTTAAATAGCTTTTCAAATTTAAATCTTAAAACGCTAATAAATCATAAACGGACAATCCAAATGACACGAAAATCTCACAGAATACATAACGGACCATGTACAACCTACTAGAATTTTTTCAATTTTTTCTGAAATATTTGAATTTCGAGATCACTTTTTGGCTCAATCTGGGCCGTTGGATTGAAAACGAGGGGTGGATGTTGTGCCGAGGGGCACGCCGTGACCTGCCTCTGGCGGGGCACGGGATCTCAGTCCAACTTTCACTGGGGTAGGACCGTAGGGAGCTCCTATGCTCCGCCTGTTAGCGGCGGTTCAAAGCTGTGCCGCCTGCATGCTCGCGTAATTGCGGTGGGGATTCTCTGACTAAGTCTAGGGTGACTTTGAGTCATTAACAGGTAGGTCCAGCGTTGGGTGGCCCCCGCATAACAGTGACTCAAAGTCAGAGAAAAGTTAGAGGGGCAAAGTCAGAGAATCCGTGCCAGCGTAATTGGGCTTAGCCCATATAATTTCGCGCGAAACTTTTTTTCTGTTTCCTATGGAAACTGTTTCTTCGCGCGTTGATCGTTAACTATTTCATGTCGGTAGGTCTGTATAGAAGAGTTCCGTTATTTTGTTTGAAAATTTTCAAAAAATAAAAACAAAAACAAAAAATGGTTCCAATATTTCGAAAATGGACAATTTTTAACAAAATTTCCAAAATTTCGAAAATGTACAGAAACGTTTTAATTTTTTAATTTTTGAAAAATGTAAGATTTGAATAAAATACAAATTTTGAATATAAACAAATTTTCAAAATGAACAAAATTTCGAAGAACAAATTTCGAATATGAACAATTTTTAAATTTGGAACCAGTTTAAATTCGGAACCATTTTTAAATGGAACATTTTTTTAATTTGGAATCATTTTCAAAAATGAACAATTTTTAAATTTGGAACCATTTTTAAATGTAGAACCATTTTAAATTCGGAACCATTTTAAATTTGTAACCATTTTAAAATTTGGAACCATTTTCAAAATGGAACCATTTTTAAAAATGAACAATTTTCAAATTTAGAACTATTTTGAAATTTGGAACCATTTTAAATTTGGAACCATTTTCAAAATGGAACCATTTTCAAAATAGAACCATTTTAAAATTTGGAACCATTTTCAAAATGGAACCATTTTTAAATTTGGAAACATTTTCAAAATGGAACCATTTTTAAAAATGAACAATTTTCAAATGTGGAACCATTTTAAAATTTGGAACCATTTTAAATTTGGAACCATTTACAACATGGAACCATTTTCAAAATGGAACCATTTTTGTATTTGGAACCATTTTCAAAATGGAACCATTTTATAAAATGAACAATTTTCAAATTTGGAACCATTTTTAAATTTGGAACCATTTTCAAAACTGAATAATTTTCAAAATTGGAACCATTTTTATATTTGAAACCATTTGCAAATTGGAACCATTTTCGAATTTGGAACCACTTTTAATTTGGAACCATTTTAAAATTTGGAACCATTTTCAAAATTAGGAACCGTTTTTAAATTTGGAACCATTTTCAAAATTTGGAACCATTTTCAAAATGAAACCATTTTCAAAATGGAACCATTTAAAAAGTGAAATAATTTTCAAAATTGGAACCATTTTCAAAATCAGAACCATTTTCAAAATGGAACCATTTTTAAAATCGAAACCATTTTCAAAATTGGAACCATTTTCAAAAGTGGAACCATTTAAAAAAATGGAAAACCATTTTCAAATTTGTAACCATTTTCAAAATTGGAACCATTTTCAATTTTAGAACCAGTTAAAAAATGGAACCATTTTCAAAAAAAATAACAAAACATAATAAGAAAAAGAAAACAAAAACAGAAATGAAAAAGAAAAAGAAAAAGAAAAAATAAAAACGAAAAACGAAAAAAGAAACAGAAAAGAACAAAGAAACGAAAAGAAACTAAAAAAGAAAAACATAAAAGGAAAAAGGAAAAGCGCCAGACGGGCCGACCCAATAAGCTTTGCGGGACGAATCCTTTAGGCAGCGCTCCTGTTGAGGGGCGCCAACGGGCGGCATATAGGGTTTGCCAGGACCGTAGGAGTAGCGCGAGTGGTAGCGAAATCCTAGCGCGCCTGAAGGGCGCCCAATAACGGACCGGCCCATTCCGTGAGTCGTCATTTGGCCTTTTTCTGTTATGTTTTTTCATTTGTTTTTTTGCTTTCCTTCTTTATTTCTTTGCACATTTTCTTTCCTGTTATCCTAATATTTTCGTTTTTCTTTTTTTCTTGCCTTTTAGAATTTTAAAAATTGTTCAACTTTGAAAAATGTTCATAATTGAGAAATGATCAAAAATTTAAATGTTCAGATTTTGAAAATGTTTAGATTTAAAAAAAGATTCAAAAAACGTTCAGATTTAAAATATTTAGCTTTTGTATAAAAAAAGAGAGTAAAAAAGTGTTCAAATTTGAAAAATATTCAAATTAAAAAACATTCAGACTTTTTAAAAAAACTTCAAATTTAGTTCAGTTTAAAACTGTTCAGATTTTTTAAAAATCTAGATATAGAGAAACGAAAAATAGTAATAGTATCTTTTTTTATTGGGACGCTTTTGATTCGGCCCATGAAGTATGGCCTTCCGGCCGTGGGAGGCTGAAGTGCGGCAAATCCTATTTATCGCGTACCGCGGAGCCTACACCGCTCCGCGTACCCCTCCTCTCGTTTCTGGGCTGGCCCATTTCTTCCCGACTGCTTCTCTCTTTTATTCTTTCACGTACGTGCTGCTAAAAAACCAAATTACTTTACGTACCTTTGACCGTACAAGGTGGGGCATTGCTCCTGATCAGAAATAGGACGAATTTGTTCGCTTTTTTTTATAAAATTTCAAAAATAGCTCCCGTTCCCAAGCCTTTTCTGGTCAAAAAGTTCAAAAATAATTTCCGTTCAACGACATTTTCTGTATACTTTTAAAATCGTTCTAAAATAGTTTATGATTACATTTTAAAGTCGTTCAAAACTAGTTTCCGTTCAAATACCTATCTTGTTCAGTTTTTAAAATTCGTTCAAAAATAATTTCGTTCACAGACTTTTCTGTTCACTTGTTAATATCGTTCAAAATAGATTTCGTTCGCGGACCTTTTTTGTTCACTTCTAAAATCGTTCAAAAACAGTTTCATCTTCACCGCCATTTTCTGTTCACTTTTTAAAATCGTTCAAAAATAATTTCTGTTCACTTTTTAAAACCGTTCAAATAAGGTCAATGTTCTAACTGAAAATTTTAATTTAAAATATATGTTCTTATTTTTTAAAATCATTTGAAAATGTTCACATTTGAAAATGGTTCAGATTTTGATTTTTTTTTGAAAATGGTTCAGATTTACAAATTGTTCATATTTAAAAATGTTGATTTTTTTTGGAAATGATTCATATTTCAAAATTGTTCATATTTTGATTTTTTTTATTTTTTCAAATGGTTTCAGATTTCATTATTTTCATAGTTTAAAAATGTTCATTTTTAAAAATGGTTCAAATTTGATTTGTATTTAAAAAAATGTTCATATTTTGAACTCAGAACCATCTACGTGACATCACCATGAAGAGCCGCAAGCTAGACAACGGCGTGGTGACGATGGCGGAGTTAACCGCGGTGAGTGACGACGACACAAGTTGGAGAAGACACGTACAGTGAGAGTGTAAACATGTTCAAACCTACAGTATAAGATTATCTCGTATATGACCGTCGAAACGCAAAAAGTACAACACGAATGTTGTGCGAAACATTGAGATTAATCTACTCATCAAATGATATTTTAAACGGTTAACCAAGTACGACAAATTTAACGAAATTCGGCTAAAAAAGTTCTGAACATCGATTCAAAATTGCGAAGTTACAATCAACGAAACTCGAAACTGAGTACGGGAATGAGACCTACTCGTGGACGCGCATAATTTTCGTGTACACATTATTTAAATATACTTCAAACGTGCACGACACATATACTGTTTTTATATATGAATTTTTAAGCCCTTAGCTCATATCCCAGTTTTCAACATAAACGAAGTATGTTGGTACATGTATGTTTATCAAAGTTCACGTGTCTTCGTGCGAGAGAAGTGTGGAAGTCTTTGGGACTTGAAGACTATATTGAGCAAACATTGCAAGCTGATAGATCAGGCTCTTGTGTCCTCGAACAGTTGCTGCCTAGATCGGATGGGCGGCCAGTTCTGGGCATGCTTAATCTGCAGGAAACTGTGGCAGTAGCTTGCTGGTATATTTGGTGGCAAAGAAGAGAAATTGTGAAAGGAGAAAAAGTAGCTGATCCATGCCGTACAGCATTTGCTATTAATTCTTTGACAGCCAATTATATACCTGCTTCCTCGAGCAAGGCTGTAGTGAAGGAAATAATTTGGAAGAGGCCGGCACAAGGATGCCTGAAACTAAATACAGACGCATCGTTTCACATGGATGGTTCAGGAGCGGCAGGAATGGTTCTTAGAAATGACCGTGGCGAGGCCATTGCTGGATATGCCTGCCCTCTAAATCGTGTACTCAATGCATTTGCAGCTGAGGCTCTAGCACTGCTTGAAGGCCTTAAATTCCTGGAGATCTTGGGTGTCTCCAGGGTAATTATTGAATCGGATTCCTTGGAGCTTATTCAAGCATGCAATGCGGTCATAGAGATCTGGAGCCCTTTCTCGGCAATTTTAGCTGAATGTTTTATGAAAGCTCACTCCCTTGATTCAGTGGAGTTTATTCACTGCCCAAGAGATGCTAATCAGGTGGCGCACCAGCTAGCTAAGTTTTCGTATAATTCAAATTCAGTAGTGAGCTGGGATGGAGAGCCCCCAGGGTTTATTATTCCATTTGTAATGAATGATGTAACTATTTTTGATGCTTGATGCGGCAAGTTTCAGACGCACTCTTTTCCTTCCAGAGTATCGAAAGGGACTGGGAGGTTTTTAATGAGGCAGCTTGCTGACCTAATATATGGTGGTTGAAAATTCAAAAAAAAAAAAAAGTAAACAGCTATAGGTTCTGCCTTGCTGACCGTGACCATCGTTGAAGCCAAACTATTTCACGTTCCCTGAACCAGATCCAAAATTGAAAAGAATAGTACGGACAAGAAGCAGCGAAACAGGAAAGAGTCAAACGCATTCATTCTAGCGCGAAAAGGCTCCAGCGACCGAAGGTGGGCCGGAATAGGCGGCCCACTAGTGTCAGGGTATGCGGAGGCGCTGTTTCCTCCGCATAACGCGTGGAGTAGGACCTCCCCTGAAGTGCCGCTACGGGGCAATGTATAGGCCCCCTTCTTTTCAGCTTATTTTCCAGATTCTCACAGAAGCCACCCTCCATCAGCTTCTCCCAGAATCTCGTTTTTTAAATTTGTTTAAACTTCTAAATTTGTCTTCCCAAGACAAATTTAGAAGTTTAAACAAATTTAAAAAACGAGATTCTGGGATAAGCTAATAGAGGGTAGCTTATGTGAGAATCTGAAAAATAAGCTGAAAAGAAGGGGCCATAGATGCTCCTACCACCCGAAACGACGGCTCCAGAGAGAAGAGGCCGTTGGCAGTGAGAAGACGCATCGAAGCAACGGCGGCATTCAGTGCATCCTCATGATGCGCGCCGCCGACGGTCGGCACGGCAAGGCTGACGCCGTGGTAATAATGCAAGAGCGAGCCAGTGCAGGACGCCCGTGTAGCGTGCGGTAGGCTGTCACGCCGGTGAGGTGGGGTGCCAACGAATCCCTATCTTCTCCCACCCCATCACAAAAGATACTGTAAAGAATCTCCCGCGGGCCCCCACCTTCCCTAGCCATGCCGAAGAACTGCACCCAGTTGAGCGTGAGCTCCGACACTTTTGCGTCATCAATGGCTCACCGCTCACGCTCTTGCATCCATCGCACTTTTTCCTCTAGACACAAATGTGCTTGAGCTCTTGCACGCTTGTTGCTTGAAGGTGAAGGTGCAATGCGCATGCACCACAACAAGTACTGTAGCTCGTAGATTAATATAAGCTTCCGTGTTTAGCGACAACGGCCATTGGTCTGCTCTGCTTGCAGCCGTGTTTACTGTTTAGCGACAAGCGTGCAAGAAGAAGCAGCAGTGTCAGGCCAACGGCTACCACCAAACGGCTATCTCCCCGACGGTCAACCGCTCCCGTTAAAACCCGAGCCCGGTTGTCTGTTCCTGCCCTTCTTCCAGTCCCTTCCCTCTTCGCCCAAACCCAAGAACCCCAACTGCACAGGACACGAGAAAGAAGAAGAGGCCCGGCCATCTCCCTGCCTGCACGCGTCCCGATGACTGGCGAGGTGATGCACGACCTGCCTCCGCTGGCCGCGGTCGGGGGCGGCAGGGCGGAGATCGACACCTCGGCGCCGTTCGAGTCGGTGCGCGAGGCCGTCGACCGCTTCGGGGGCAGCGCCGCCTGGAGCTCCCACCTCGTCCGCCGCATCTTCGCGCACCAAAAGGTCAGTGTGCCCATCTTCTCGCCGCGGCTAGCTAATCTTGGCCTGATTTACTTTCTCCGTCGAGGAATCGTGCTCCTGCTGTGTACTGTAGACCGCTTCCTCTGTACTTGTCCCGTCCCGTACATGCCGTGTAGCTCTACCCGCGCCTGTACTTTGCGGGTTAGTTCACCATTAATTCAATTGGAAGGAGAGCGGTTGTCCTTGTGTGTGGTTGGCAAATGCAGCTAGTAAAATTCGTCAATGATATTTGTCTTTCCCAGTTTAATTTTGTTTCTTCCTGCTTCTCGGTGTGCAGAAACAGGACCAGTGTTGTGTGGGGACTGAAGATCAGGAGCAATGTCTCAATCTGGAGGAGCAGACCGCGCAGCTAGAGAAGGAGCTGGGCGTCAAGGAGAGGGAGACGCTCGATGTGCTCAAAGAGCTCGAGTCCGCCAAGAAGATCATCGCAGATTTGAAGCTCAAGATACTACACAAGCAAATATCTGCTGATACGTTAGAACCTGAAGTGAAGCAGCCCGAGGAAAACTGCGGTACTATAACTGAAGTGCCCACAGCAGAACCTGAAGCGAAGCAGCCTGAGCACAGCTGCTGTATCACTGAAGCTCCCACAGCTGAACCTGAAGAGAAACATCTGCCTGATGGGGAAAATGCTGAAGCTGATGTGGAGATGTGTGGCGGTGGAGAGGAACAGTCACATCAGCACCCTGCCTCGGTTCTGATGGAGCTTGAGCAGGCGAAGGCAAACCTGAACAGAACCACGAGCGATCTAGCTGCCATAAGAGCCTCCATCGAGTCGCTGCGTAACAACATAGCGACAGAGAAGATGCTGGTGGAGAGAAGCCGGGAGAAGGTTTCCTCAGACACCACCTTGGTTTCATCTCTGGAGGAGGAGCTGGATCAGACCACGCAGAGGCTGCAGACGCTGAAGGACCTGCAGAGAAGCCGTCGTGAAGAAGATCCCTCTGACATCTTCATAGAGATCAAGAAGATGACTTCAGAGATTGAGCAGCTCAGGAACGCCGCAAACGCGTCCAAGTCTCAAGCCATGATGTTAAGTGCTGAAATTGAGCAGACGAAGGCCACCATCGGCACTGCTGAAGTCCGATGTCTTGCAGCCAAGAAGATGGAGGAAGCAGCAAGGGCAGCTGAAGCTCTTGCGCTCGCTGAGATCAAGGCCCTGCTTAGCAGTGAAGCCTCAGCTGAAGATCTCCAGGGCACAGACGGGGTGAACCTCTCGGTCGAAGAGTACTTTGAGCTGGCTTCGATGGCTCGAGAGGCCGATGAAAGCTCAAGGAAAAAGATTGCAGCTGCCATGGTCCATGTCGACGAAGCCAACCAATCAAAGTCGGACTCACTCACAAGGCTAGAGGAGGCCAAGCTGGAGGTCGAGGAATGGAAGAATGCCCTACAAGAAGCCCTGAAGAGAGTAGATACCGCCAACCGAGGGAAGTTTGCAGTGGAAGAGACCATTCGCAAGTTTGCAGTACACAAGAAGCGCTCACTCCGTGGATCTCCTCCCAGGTTCAAACATGCAGCACATCGTCACAAAGATTCTCATTGCACGGATATCGTTGATGTTTCGAGGAGCAACTCCCTGAAGCCGACGCTGTCCATCGGGCAGATACTGAGCATGAAGCTAATGGGGCCTGATGGGTACGACAAGAGCGTATCCGACGATACGAGCGAAACTTCTAATGTCTCCTCCCTCGGTCAGATCCTCAACAGGAGGCAGCAGGCGATCTTGTGTAACAGTGATACAAGTGCTAACAAGAAGTTCTCGGGAAAGAGGAAGAAGTTTGCCTTCACTGGACTATCCGTTTTCCTGGCGAAACAAGCTAAGAGCAAGAAGAAGAGAGAATCTGATTAGAACTGACGTTAACTTTGCAGGAGCCATTAGCTAGTTTTACTTAGTGTTGTGACACCTATTACCATGTTCCTATGTAATGTTCCTAGTTGTATATCAGTATATGTTTGTAGGTCCTAATCAGATTCTGATATCTCTGTACCAGATATTGGTCAGTTGGGTAGTTAGATTAGTATCATGTGCTCTATGAAAATGTAAGACTTCAATTCAGTTAGCATTCTATCATGTACCATGTGGGCAAAAGAAACACATCGGTTCAGTTAGCTCTGTACCTTTGTAGGTTGTACCCTGTGGACAATGCATTAATTTGATGTATTATGATGTGTTTGGGTAAAGTAAAACCCTTCTTACTCTGTTTTTACCTGGACTTTGTGTGATCCTGTTGATTGGTTCGAAGTGATTGTCGATGCAGGTTTTGGTTCTGCTAGTGTGTGTTGAGCACTGTAAGGAGCAGAAATGTCTGCTTGTTTACATTCAGTTTGGCTGATGTCTGCACTCGCACACTCCCATATCCTGCAAACTTTTGTGTTTCAAAACCCAGTCGAAAGTGGTCAGCTTTCTGTTCATCAGAACTTGTTCAGAATATCGTTCATCTTTTGGTACGGAATGCCTCTCGTTGTGGAAGATATTGGTACTGTTGTAGACCGGTTCCAGGTGCCATCCGGCCGACTCTGGATCGAGCTCCCGTGTCGAGGTCGTGCTCACCACAGCCTATTGGTGCTCTCCGTGTCTCCGGAGGTAGAGACGAGGAGATGCACATCAGAATGTGCCATTAAGCTCCCCAGTCGGCGACATCTCCAATCGCAGTGATCAGTGGTCTTAACCTCAGTTCAAAATGGTTCCAGTTCAAAATGACCTTTTACATTGCACTATTTGCAACATCCTATACCTGCATGCTATGCAATGGCTATCAACAAAAGTCAAGGTGAGACTCTTTACAAGCTGGTTATTTATTTACGGAAGTCGGTCTTTTCTCATGGACAACTGTCTGTCGCTATATCAAGGTATTATCACGTCAAGGTTTAAAATTACTCATTGAGGATGGTAATGGTTTTGTTACTGGTGAAGCAAAAAATATTGTATATAAGGAAATTATGGACATGTTATGCAAGCCTATTCTTTTCAAGGATTGGATGCTTGCTGCTGTATCTGCAGCTTCTTTCCTGAGATACCAGACCTCTGCTTCTATTGAAAAGTTAGGCGATGATATACTTTTTGTGTGGATTTTGTATGTATTAAATATATGAACAAACTTGGCAGCTTGTATGTCTATTACCTGTATGAATAAACTTCCATTTATATTAACAGTGTGCATGAGCTTATGTATGCATATATTCATAGTATGTAGGCATTTGAATATTGTATCTGCAATTTGTTTTAATAATATATATATGCATTTATATATTGTAATTGCAATAGAATTATTAATTAGATGCTACTAGTATAAACATACTTACCTTTTTTCGTAAAAGCATGCACATAGTTACTCCAACATAAGACAGAATCCAAAGTGAACAAGACTAATCTACTTAGTTTCTGCTGCAGCTGTAGTATGTTATTTGTAATACCATAGGATTGTGATTGTTTCAGCTCGTTTGATGTATGTGCCATTCATGCCTGATTAGCCTGCAACAAAGAAAATAAGTATATTAGTATATATCAAGATAGTCTTTGCTAAATGACAACAGTAAAGAACAAAGATCTCTTTGTCTTCTTAGCATAAAGAACAAAGAAACATGAGGACGCAGTCCAGTTGCTAGTGGATAAGAAGCAAATGATAGACATTGTAAATTTATGGTGGATCAAGGTAAGTTGTTAGCTTACAATAAGTTCTAAAGTACAAAATTAACAGATAGATAATGTTCATTTTCTTGGGAAATAGGCGAGTGCAAAATACACGTATACAAATGATGCATGTTCATTTTGTATCCTAAATTTAAATACTGAATGAATTCATACAAGGTAGATTTTCGTACTATATATTTATTCTAGGGAGAACCAATGTACTTAAGATTTAATCTATACAAAATGTACTTCAGATTTAACAATAAACAAAAGAGTTTTGTCTTCACTGAACTAGTGGTACTCTTGGCTCATAGAAAGGAGGTGAAGTTAGCTGACAAATAGTTGTCTGCAAAATTTCGAACACTGTAATGTCTTCACTTTGTAAGCCATATTTTGGTGGTCTTATAATTGTTTTATTTTCTAAATAAAGATACCCTACTCTAAGACTTGTAAGACCAGGTAACTGAACAGTCTATGGGCTAATGTTTTCTAACAACAAATTAAACATTCAAGCGAGATTTTCAAGTGTAGCAGAGACCATTTACCAAAGTAGTCTTTCTTAGCCAATCATGCAACAGAAGTTATAAGATCGAATTTACAGTTACAGTCACATGTCCTATGCGCATTCTGTCGAACAGACGTTGTGCAGCGTGAGTCGTACCTGTGAACATCTAATCTTGTTGTTTTGTAGAGCTCCGGCGGAGAAGATGGAGTCGTCTAGCGCCTTGTGTAGAGTACACGCCGGCGATCCGGTCAGTGACGGCGCATCCTTCGACGCTTGCACCGGAAAGGGGATGCAGCAGGCCGCGACATGGTCGGTCCAGGTCCAGGTCCAGGTCCAGAGACATATGGCGGCGGTCGGTCCAGGTCCAGGAGACATATGGCGGCAGAGTCGAATGCGGCAGGGCAGAGGGGAATGCAGCACTGTACCCTGTTCTCTGAACCTTCTGAATTCACAGTGCAACATCTTCAGACAAGCAACGGTCTAGATTTGGCGATAACGTTTCGACGCATCCAACGGTTCTCAGCAACACTAGTTTAATTACCATTTTGCCTAGTACAATTATTGCACTGTAACGTTGCCTTGAGGCTAATTTGTAAAACTGCTTGGCTTGCTTCTTCCATATAAGAGCAAGAGGGGAGGCTGGGAGGACCAAGCACAATAAACCCAATATTTTCCTGCAATTTCTTTTATCTGCAAGTTATCAATTTTCCAGTTTTTACCCAAATTCTGAGCACCGAGCTCCAAATCCCCTCTTTTCTGCGAATTCCCTATGTCCAGATCATCGGGTCCTGACATCGTGGTATCAGAGCCGACGCCGATCGTCTTGCTCCCTCCCTTCCCAAACCCCCACTACCAAAGACTCTTACATGTTCTTCACGCTAGAGGTTCCTGGACACCGGATCCAGCGGTAAAATCCCTCGGACATGACCAAAAGCAGGCGCTCCCGTTCCTAGTCCAGCGAACGCGGGGCAGCGGCTGGAGAAACTGAAGATCTCGAGCAGCGCGTAGGAATTGACGGCGAGCTCGCCGACACGGTGACGGATGCAGCAGCCGCCGTAGCTGCGACCGCCGATGCAGAAAAGGCAGCGGCCGCCACCCGCGACAAGCTTCCTCAGGCGGTGGTCAACCTCGAGCGGCGTCTGGAACGCACCAAACGGAGTTCTCCGCAATCCATGGTGAGCTAGCTAAAATCGCAACCATGATGAACTCTCTGTCTTTGAATATTGCTCGATTCACTGCTGATGATCCGGGAGGCACGGCTGATTCCACCATCACATCCCAAAGTCGCCAGTTTTTGACACCACCGCCGCAAAGCCACATCCTTTCACCGATTCCTGAAGCTCCTACACCACAAAGCCAGCCAACCTTACCCAAAAAGACCCACCCTTTCCCACCCAATTTAGGAAATCTCACACCGGAGCACCTTCCATATCACGATGACAGCACACCTATTCGACAAAATGCCCAGGTGCCATCGACTACTACCACCATTGCCACTTCGACGTAGCACCGAAACGGTTCCTTCACAGGGTGCTTCTTCTTCATCAACACCGCAAGCAATCTTTACCACCACCTCTCCTATCATCACAACAACTTCCCAGCCAACAACACCCATCCATTACATCCAAAACACAAACCCAAACACCCAACCGCAATACTACCAACAACCCCAAACATACTCTTATCCACCTCCCACAAGCCCATACTATCCACCATATTACCCACCACCTTACCAGCCTTCTCCTTATCCACCATCCTACCAGCAGACCTACACACAACCTATTCCACAACCCCAAACCCCACCTCCTCTTCCCAACAACAACAACAAACTCTGCAGCCACAAGAGCATCACCATCAAATTCGCTCTCAAGAACCACAAATGAGAACCCCTCATGTGGAGCTGCCTCTATTCAGTGGTACTGCACCCAGGAGCTGGATAATGGAATGTGAAGACATTTTCACCTTGGTCGCAATTGCAGCAGAGCAACAAGCTAAATGGGGATTGGCTCATATCAGAGGGCAGGCCAAAACTTGGTTGAACTCAGCTGGATTCAACTTGCAGACCATTACATGGCAGGAATTATGCAGAATCTTGGTGGAACGATTCCCTGACACACAGGCCGTTGACCCAATGGATCAACTACAAAATCTGCATCAGATCACAACAGTTGATCAATACATCAATGTGTATGAGGATTGGATGACTAGAATGAAAAGAGAAAAAAGTTACTTGCCTCAAGATTTTTTCGTGGACAGATTCATCAGTGGTCTGAAAGAGGAAATCAAGCACACTATGCTCATACAAAGCCCACATCTCTGCTCTCTGCTTACTGGTTCTCGAGACTGTATGAAAAATCTTACATGTCCAATGTCCGACGTCCAGCACCGCAACAAGGACATGTTCCAATGGCTAGGCCAAATGTGGCAAGAGAATTTAGACCTAGACCAAATGCGGACAGAGCAAGGGAACCCAAAAAATGCTGGTATTGCCCAGAAAATTGGGTAATGGGCCATAAGTGCCAACAGTTGCAGAGAACACTGCATGCGCTGGAAATGCAAGGATATTCAGATGATGAACAAGAATATCCAGAAGGAGGTCCAGAAGAGGAAGCAGTACCTCAACACAAGCTCAGATTCAACCACCTGAACAACCACAACCGCAAATGCGAGCAAATTGCATGCATATCTCAGTTGCAGCCTACAAGGGCACAGTTAGTGAATCCACCATTTCACTCAAGCTGGACTTAGCTGGTACTACGGCAATTGCTCTGGCAGATACAGGGAGTTCCAGTACGTTCATGGATCACCAATTTGCTGTATTGCATAACATCAAATTAACACCAACCAGAGCAAGGACTGTCACAGTTGCAGGAGGCGGTGAACTGACTTCCCAGTTCATAGCACAAGGATGTAAATTCACTGTACAGGGCATACAGTTCACAGCTGATTTCAGAATCCTTAAGCTACCTGAATCAGAAATAATTCTGGGTGTCGATTGGTTTAAACAGTACAACCCAGTCACATTTGATTTTATGGCAAGAACTCTTACACTTGCAAAAGATGGGAAACTGCATACATTCCCTGACCATCTAGTTCCTCCTCAGAAACTGTTGATCAAGTCAGAGGACTGCATGAAACTAATAGCTCAAGGAGCTACAGCATATATCTTGCTCCCACCTCCAGTTGCTCGGATCAAGATAAAGATGATCACATGACCACTGATACCGAAATACCAGTGAACATAACCACACTGCTGGAAGAATTCCAAGACTTATTCCAAGAGCCTACGGGTTTACCACCTGAACGTGAAGCGATCACAGAATTCCACTGAATCCAATGCCAAACCTCCTAACATTCGTCCATACCGAATGTCTCAAAGTCAGAAAAATACAGTGGAAGCTCTAATCAAACAGATGCTCCAGAACAATGAGATTCGACCAAGCAGCAGCCCGTTTTCCTCACCTGCAATCTTGGTCAGAAAGAAAGACATGTCTTGGAGACTATGCATAGATTTCAGAGCTCTGAATGATCTCACAATCAAGAACAGGTTTCCAATACCAGTTATCGAAGACCTTCTTGATGAATTACATGGTGCTAAATTTTTCTCTAAGCTCGACCTCCGGTCTGGATATCACCAGATCCGCATGAAACAAGAAGATGTCCACAAAACAGCCTTCTCAACTCACATGGGCCACTATGAGTTCTTGGTAATGCCGTTCGGTCTCAGCAATGCCCCTGCAACCTTTCAAGAACTTATGAACTCAATCTTCTCCAAGTACCTCAGAAAATTCGTTTTGGTGTTCTTTGATGACATCCTCATCTACAGCAAAGATGAAAAAGAACATAAGCTACATCTGCAACTAGTTTTGCAAGTACTCAGAGAACACAGATTGAAGGCAAAACTGAGTAAATGTTCTTTTGCCCAAGCCCACGTGGAATACCTTGGACACATCATCTCGGGACAAGGAGTGGCAACCGATCCAGCTAAAATTAAAACGATTGTGGACTGGCCCATTCCAAAAAATCTCAAGAAACTAAGAGGATTCCTTGGCTTGACAGGATACTATAGAAGGTTCATCCAATTCTATGCCTTGATCTACCAACCTCTATATGAAGCATTGAAGAAGGACAATTTCCAATGGGGCACAGCTCAACAAGAAGCTTTTGACAAATTAAAAGAATCATGACAACTCCACCCCTTCTAGCACTGCCAAACTTCTCAATCCCATTTATATTGGAAACAGATGCTTGTCAAAACGGTCTGGGTGTTGTATTAATGCAAGAAAAAAGCCACTAGCTTATTTCAGCAAATGTTTGGGTCCTCGAACACAGTTGCAGTCCATATATGAGAAGAAGCCTTGGCAATCTTCTTGGCAATTAAACAGTGGGCCACTACTTCTTGGGAAACCAGGTTATCATTCGAACTGACCAACAAAGTCTGAAATACCTGGGCAGTCAGCGTTTGTTGGAAGGAATACAACACAAACTCATGTTACGGTTGCTGGAATTTGATTACAAAATTGAATACAAAAAAGGTAAAGATAATGCAGCTGCTGATGCTCTTTCCAGGAAGTATCAAGATGATGATGAAGACAACACATTACCATCTGATGCTTGCGCTGCAATATCAACTGCAATCCTAGTCTGGATGACAGAAGTAACAACACATATCCGGATGATCCCAAGTGTGTGAAACTCTTACAGGAACTAGCAGTACATCCTGACAGCAATTCCAATTATACACTTCAATCTGGTATTATCAGATACAAAGGAAGGATTTATATTGGAGAGGGTACTGGCCTCCGAACCAAACTGTTCCACAACTTTCACACCTCTGCTTTGGGAGGTCACTGGCAACAGGGTTACCTTGCACAAACTGAAGACACTGTTCTACTGGCCCAACTTCAAACAATCGATTGCGAAGATGGTGGCAGAATGTCTGTTTGCCAAATCTCCAAAACTGAGAAGGTACCATACCCTGGTCTACTCAACCCTTTACCCATACCAGACAAAAAATGGAGTGACATTAGCCTCGACTTTGTGGAAGGGCTTCCCAAGTCTAAAGGCAAGGATGTTATACTAGTGGTAGTAGACAGACTTACCAAATACGCCCACTTTATTCCCTTGTCCATCCATTTACAGTTTCCACGTTGCAAATCTGTTCATGGATAATGTGGTTAAGTTGCATGGACCACCTGCTAGCATTGTCAGTGACCGTGATCGCATTTCACTAGTGCATTGTGGAAGGAAATATTTGCAGCTACAGGAACCACATTGAATTTCAGCACTGCTCACCACCCTGAATCTGACGGTCAAACGGAGAGGGTGAACCAATGCCTTGAGCAATACCTCCGTTGTATGGCTTTTCAAGAACCAAAAAAGTGGACTACTTGGTTACCTGCAGCTGAATTTTGGTACAATTCAAACTACCATACAGCTATCAAAATGTCTCCGTTTGAAGCCCTCTATGAATACAAACTCCATTGCTGCAACACATGGTGTTCAACTGTCCGAGTACAGCAGATGAAGGCATTAACTCAGTGGAAAAGGATCATATGATCAAACAACTGCAAAACAATCTGCTCCAAGCTCAAAACCGCATGAAGAAGTTTGCTGACATGCACAGGACAGAAAGAACCTTTGCAGAGGGAGACATGGTTTCTAAAGATGCAGCCTTACAGAGAGACTGCCCTGGGTTTGAGAAATTCCCTTAAACTAACATCTAAATGGTATGGACCATTTCGAATTATCAAGGCAGTGGGCAAAGTAGCTTACAAGCTCCTGTTACCAGATGTAACTCAAATCCACGATGTGTTTCATGTGAATCAGCTAAAGAAACACCTGGGTCCTAAGGCAGTTCCTAATGTCCATCTTCCTCTTGTCACACCAGACGGTAAGATCAAGGTATTTCCTCAAGCTGTGTTGCAACGGAGGCAAATTCCCAGGAAGGCTGGAGCATATGACATTCCTGTACCGCAATGGCTCATTCACTGGACAAATCTCACTCCAGCTGAAGCGACTTGGGAAGACGCATCCTTCATACGCAAGACGTTTCCTGAATTCAAGCCCTGAAGCCTTGTCTCGGGGGCGGTACTGTCAGGACCCTGTTCTCTGAACGTTCTAAATTCACAGTGCAACATCTTCAGACAAGCAACGGTCCAGATTTGGCGATAACGTTTCGACGCATCCAACGGTTCTCAGCAACACTAGTTTAATTACCATTTTGCCTAGTACAATTATTGCACTGTAACGTTGCCTTGAGGCTAATTTTGTAAAACTGCTTGGCTTGCTTCTTCCATATAAAGAGCAAGAGGGGAGGCTGGGAGGACCAAGCACAATAAACCCAATATTTTCCTGCAATTTCTTTATCTGCAATTTATCAATTTTCCAGTTTTTACCCAAATTCTGAGCACCGGGCTCCAAATCCCCTCTTTTCTGCAAATTCCCTATGTCCAGGATCATCGGGTCCTGACAAGCACTTCGCCCTTCTCCTGTCGTACTGGCGTGCACGCTTGGCCGCGCTTCGCTCTGCCTTTCCGGCGCTGACAACGAGACCGCACTTCCGTGCAGAGTAAGGAACACATCGGTTTAGTTAGCTCTGTACCTTGTAGGCTTGTACCCAGTCTGCTTGTTTACATGCACTTGGGCTGACGGTGGCACCGCATGCTCCCATTATCCTGCAAACTGTTTGTTCTTTAAAACCCACTCTAAATAGTCAGCTTGTTTGTTCATCAAAACTTGTTCAGAACATCGTTCATCTGGTAGGGCTTGGTTCCCATTATCCTGGTAGCGAGGATGAGATTGCTCACAATCTTGCAGGCAAGAAAGGAGTGGTGGTGTGTCGCATGGTTCTACTCCATCCTACGTGGCGGAGATTTCTGACTTCCAATAACTTGCGTTGTCAGCTTAAATTTAAACTCTTTCCTGTGAAACAAAAGAGGAATCACATCCCCAAATCCGGAAATAGCTTCAAGTCAAATAAGATGGATAGAGGCATAACAACATGCGTCGATATGTCCGAGTGGTTAAGGAGACAGACTTGAAATCTGTTGGGCTACGCCCGCGCAGGTTCGATCCCTGCTGTCGACGATATCCTTTTTTCATTTTCTCTCCCCGAAACGTCGTTATCTCTGTCTACTGGGCTGGGCCTTTTCATTCGAGATCTTATTACGGCCTACTCCATTTTGCTTCCATTCTAGCTAGCATCTCCCTAGTTTTGCAGTTCTCAAAAAAAAAAACTCCGTTGTTTTGAAGAAGGAAAAATTCCAAAACAAATCCTGAACTTGTAGGCAAAAGATAAATCGAACCCTAAACTCTTGATCTCGGAAATTGGCACTCCAAACTTGTCAATCCTGGTCTATTTTCAACAATGTTCTGAATATCCCAGCTTAGCCACAATGTTCTGAAACAAACGAGGCACCACAAGAACTCGAGTAACAGTCTCAGGTTAAAACATCCACGCCTCAGATCATCACTCGGTGCAGACCTGCAGTATTCTTCATGCTCACGAGAACAAACAGGTGCGAGGCGCTCCGAAGTCTACCAAATGTTGCCGATCTGCTCGTTCTTTTTTTTGGCGGCTATTTGCAGGTTCAGGTCAAACATGGCGGCACATCAGACTGCTGAAGAGAGAAACCACTGCGCAGCCTCGTGCACGCTCGCCTCCGCCGTCGGCGTCACGCAGGAGGATCACGTTGTGAGCATGGAGCAAAACTTCATAGGGGCAGCGGCCGCCGTACGTACTGACCACAGTCGTCGCCGGTATCCATCCAGGTTCGACGCACTAGTCTGTTCCATTCCCGATTAGTACGACTGCGTATCGCGCCAGTACCAGAAACCAGCAACGGGTATCCAGGCCCATTCTTTTTTCTTCTTCTTTTCAATATGATTCTCGATTTCTCATGGATTTTGTAGATAAATGTTTTTCTCGTTAGTCCCTGCTCGAAGTACACTTACATTGAGAGAGAATATCCGTGGAAACCAACTTTCAGTGGAAACCGGTGAAAAACATGAAAAAATCATGTTTAAAAGTTCTAAAAATTTCTGCATTATGTTGGGAAGGTAGAGTTCTATACATGCAGATTTGCAAGTTGAAAATCAAATTTGTTTACTAGCTATGAAAATTAAAAATTCAGCAATGAATAGTAGTTGGCAGTGAATAGTAACGTTTGCTACTATTCAATGCCGAGTTTGTCATTTTCATAACTCCTTTTAATTAAGTTTCAACTTGCAAATTTACATGTCTATAGATCTCTACCTTCCCGCATTTTTTGTTGAAAGTCTTTTACAATTTTTAAACATAATTTTTTCGTTGTTTTCACCGAAAGTTGGTTTTCATCAGATACTTTCTCCACTTACATCTGCTCCGAGTTCGTCGTATATGGACGGAACCGTTTCACAACTCCACCAGAACACTAAAATGTGCTTCATCACGCCACCATTTGCACACTATATGCCGACGCATTGTTCAATCCACGTGTTGTATGCTTTACGGTATAAGCTCACGAAATATCTTGCTAACCTTGGCCTCTCTAAGCACCGAGAGCCATCATATATCTCCGAGAGGCAATATTTACCAAATAGCAGTCCACAGCCAAAACTAGCCGATCCACCATAGAACAATCGGTACAGATGAAACGATCGGTACCAAGTACCGACCAAGACCTCCACCATGAGTGCATGATTCGAGCTCGAGTCCTTATAATAATCAAGATATGTACACGCACGACGTGTGCGTGTGCGCGTACGTGGATCTCCACCATAGAACAAGGTAGAACGGTACAAGAGAGCTCACTAGTGTAACAACCGGGAAACGTGGGCGTACTCCAAATCCTCTAGACTCCTCTTTGATTTTTTGCAATTACAGCGTTCGCCGGAGAGAATTGGTTGTGGAAGACCATCGCATTGCATTACTTGCATAATTCCCACAGATAAGCAAGATCATCTTCTGGCTGTGTGCATCATTTTGATGCAAAGGCCGGAGATCTGCACCCCCTTTTCTAAAAAAAAGGCAAGATCATCGAGGCCATAGCCTTCATATCCATTTCTTTTTCTTGAGCCATCTTTGACCACCAATCTTTAACGGAGATCTCATTTGCCCATTGTATTGGAAGCGTGTCATGGAAGCCACTCCAAGAAAGAATCACAGTCAAAATCCAGACGGTGTACCTACATTTGAAGAGGAGATGCGCCGCAGTCTCTTGTGAGTTTGGTTGCATAGAGGCCAATTCCCAGAATTAGGCTAACCCCTCACTGTTTGACTGCATGCCTGAGCTCATGCTTAAGCTACTCTTCTATTAACTAGACGGAAGAAGCAGAAAAAAATAGTTAACGCGTGCGCATTACGGTGAACAATAAAAAGCACTATAAGGGCCATGTGATTCAAGTGACCGGCCCAGACCAGGAGGCGGCCGCTTAGGCTACGAGTCCATGGTGGAGAAAAGTCTGCGCAACATTTAGTCCAAGATTGTCTAATAAGTACTTTTTGTTACTCGCACCAAGATACTATCTTAGCCGATTGTTGTTGCGTGTGATTATGTCAGGGGGGCCACCCCGCCCCCCCCCCCCCCCCCCCCCCCCCCGAAGAACCGTAAAATTTTTGTTTACAAGGCTTGGTATAGTGATCCTTGGCAAGATCCGCCACTGATTGTTGATATATGTCGGCTATAATCAGTCTATATCAACAGATATGGCTATAAGATCGCCATTCATAAGCAACCGATACCCTTCATATATAGACCTGATAATTGCTCGTGAAATCACTACACATTTTTCATAGCTATGCAATATTAAAGGTATGAGTTACCGGAATCTCCAAGCTGAATTTATGGCTAATGGCTTTAGTTGGGTTTGCAAATTTCAACCTTAGTTGCACGGAAAATCTTGTAATATACCCATTTTAACTTTGCAGCTTCAACACTATCCGCATATTAAGTAGGCTACTTGATAATGTAAGTTCGTGTTTAATTGGATTGCTTGTTGAGGATACGTTAGTTTATTATCTTTCCATGTGTTTTGTAATTTTCGCGATCTTACCAAATTTATTTGGGACATCACCTGCAAAAGTTGTCCTTGGTAACATTCAGATATCATTATCCTCTGATGCAAGTTCATATTGCTCTTTACGACTTCATTGCTACACTAGATATTTTGACTATTTCCAACAATGACATAGATTAACATGTGATAGTATCATGGTATGGAGCAGAAACATGCATTGCATGTACGCAGCTGCTAATTTCACTTTTAGAAAAGGTATTATTGCATGTAAATCTTATACTATCTCACAAGGCATGCGTCAACCCAAATGTAGTTACCTGGAAAGTTCAAATTCGCAACTGCAGTTAACTTGTTTCTCGACCTTGTTGCACCGTCCAATCTTCTCGCCTTTAATTCAAACAGCAAGAGCACACGCCAGATAGTATGGTATGGTACTTTCAACAACCGTACTTGCACCATCCGGCCAGAGTGGCATAAAACAGAAAATACGCTAAAAAAATCTCATGAAACCGGAATCTGAAACCATAAGCAGCGCGTCCTATGAAGGGTTCAGATAACGCGAAACTTCCAGGCAAACCCCAATCGGCCAACCGTGACTGGTCTATTGGGCCGAGCCTTCTCTTTTGAGATCTTATGGGCCATTTGGCTTCCATTTCCGCATATAGCTTATTTGGCCAAACAAAACGAAAAAACCGTTTTGCCCACAATATATCGCCCATTAGCGACGAAAAACCTATATATGCGGAAATAACCAAACCGGCAAAACCTATATATCGCCCATTAGCGGCGCAAAACCCGCGCGCCGCCTGATGGCAATTCCTGATGGGCCGGCCTAGTCGGTGGATTTTTCTTCTTCCTGTATTTTCTTCTCTGTTTTCTTTTCTTTTCCCTGTTTCTTTTTCTTTTTCGTTCTTTTAGTTTTTCTTTTTTATTTATTTTCTCGTTTTCCACTATTTATGATTTTGAAAAATGCTTTGAGTTTAAAAAATTTCAAATTTAAAATTTGTTCATATTAAAAAATTGTTCAAATTTAAAGTTTGTTCATATTCGAAAATCGTTCATATTGAAAATTTGTTCATATTGAAAATTTGTTCATATTCGAAAATTGTTCATATTCTAATTTTTTCAAATTTGAAATTTGTTCAAAATCAAAAAAAATCATATTGGCAATTTGTTTAATTTCGAATCTAAACAATTTTGAAATAGATCTTTTTTTCTGGAAGGCTTCTGTACATACCAAAATGTTTGAAACAGCATGGAAGCGAAGCGCAACCATATGGGCCAGGCCCAGTAACGGGAGCGAGCGGTAAGGCGTCGAACCGCTGCTAAGGAGCGATGTATAGGCACTCCCCACAATATTCTCACAAGGTCTCGATTAGCACAAACCTGTAGAAACAAGGTCTCGGCAAGGCATAAAACAGTAATTCCGCTTCGGTAGCAGAAACCTGCAGAAACGGATATCCTGGTCGATTCTTTTTTCTTTTCTTTCGAGTATCATGCGCTTCTGGAGATGACGAATGAATAGGAAATCGATGGATTCAGTAAAAGAAATTGCGTGGGTGTCCAATACTGAACATTGCTCAAGTTTTATTACGTACACTGGCTGACTGGCATGATCTGCTGCTGCTTTTGCTTAATTTCACGGGCGAGCCCATGCATGAGTTGTTGTGTAAAAGGTAACTCAGGAGCTGCCCCTGGTTTCGTCACGCCAGGAGCCCCATTTGCACACTATGCCGACGCATTTTTCTGTCCACGTACGTGTAGTATGCATTGCGTTAAGCTAACGAAATATCTTGCTAACCTTGACCTCTCTAAACACCGAGAGCCATCGTTTCTCCGAGAGGCCAGACTTAAATCACGAAATATCAGATCATCTTACGACTTACTCCCTCCGTTCAATTTCAATTGACTCACATATATATATATCTAGATATTGATGTACCTAACACTAAAACGTGTCTAGATACATCTATATATAGATATATGTGAGTCAATGAAAATGAAACGGAGGGAGTACGTACTACACAGTTTTGCACCGAAAGAAGTCAAAACTAGGTAAGTCTAACGTTTAAAACCTCCACGATGCGTGCATGATTCGAGCTCGAGGCATAATATATTAATCAAGATATGGACACGCATCCTGCCACGTCGTCGATCTCCGTCATAAAACTAGGCAAGAAGGGTATTCCCTGCGTTTTTTAATATAGGATGTTTAAACTTTTGTGCACATTCACATGCACATAAATGTATGTAGACACATTTTACTTTACATGTTCACTCATTTTAATATGCATGTAGACAACATGTGTAACACATAAAACATTTTATATTAAAAAAGGAAGAAGTAGCCAACCGGTGCAGTGAGCAGTGATCGATGCATGCTGTCAACGCGAACTGCCACGGCCCACGCACTCGGCTAGAGTCTTCCGTTCCATGGTTGCCTAACAGGCTAACAGCCACCAATTATTCAGCTTGATATCCATGTCTGAAATCTCATGGTAGCCAGCCAACCCACAAATTAAACGGGACAAGCTACTGGTGGAACTCCTTAATTAAACGGCACACATCAACCAAAATCAGAACCCTGTAGGAGCACTACGTGTGTTCTCGCTGCCACGTGTCCTGGTCCGAGGTGCGTGCTCCGGTCGGTCGGGGACTGTACGTGGCGCCACCCTATAGGTCGAGAGCTGTCGACGTGTTCTGATTTCTCAAATGGATTGTCGTTCTCGGTATTCTATTATGGGCACTCAAGGAGAAAGGCCGAAACTCAGATCAGATAAATTGGGCTACCCACCTTTGTCTTTTCAGGGTCTTGTTTGCAAGTTCGAAGGATATGGTTGTAATTCCTATTCTTTTAGGGTCCTGGTTGTAAATTGTACGCTCGCCTCTATTAGTGTAGTTTCCAGGCCCGTAGGAGCCGTTCCCCGTTAAAAAAAAAAAGCATATCTAGCGGATCACTTAAAAGACTTAAAAAGCTCCGCCAATTTAAAGTTTCAGGTCATTTTTCCGGTCCGAACAGAGCCCGTATAACGACTCAGCACTTAAAACATTTTAAGGTGGCCCTTAAATTGGACGGCCAAATCCATATATCTAGGGTTCGGGAGGGAATTTGAGATGAGCTCCCCTCATTTCTCTCCTCCCGTTGCCGCCCAAACTTTCTCCCCACCGGGCACGATTCATCTTCTTTGGCGAGCAATCCCGGTAGATCTAGCCGAACACTCTGTTTGCTCGATGGTTGCACACGAATAGCAAGTCAATTAAATTGGAACGGAGGGAGTAGTTAGTAGTACAATAGTCACGACACATGGTAGCTAGTCGATAGCTGGGCTCCGATCAACTGTTGTGCTACCTCGAGTGAATTCCAAAAAACCACCACAATTCGGCTAAACAATCATGTAGAAAAAACCCACCACAAATCACATGAAATGGTGGGTGTTCGACACCTTTGCCCCAATTATGGTGGTTTTTTGGAATTCACTCTGCTACCTCCGATACCAAAAAAAAGTGTCCGCATGTGGTTCGCATGACCGCCTGAGGCTCCCTCGTTCCCTCCACCCGTACGTCCGGCGGCCAAGATTTTTCGTAGGCGCATGTGGCCACTACTACGTAGTATTATATCACGTTGTCACATCGATCGACTTGTTGGTCGTCTACACGTACGTACGTGGGCAACAGAAAACTGGCCACAACTGGAAACACAGCCCGTCCGATATTTTGCCTGCCATGGAAGTCCGTCGCTAGCTACGTGCACACTGATGCCATTTTCAATGGATCCAGAACCTTCTGAGGCTTCGCCGACGCACGTCAGATCGAGCTCAATTATGCATGCAAACAAACAGGAGATTAGTATTTTTTTTTTATTCTGGGGTGGAGGCAGGCCGGCCTTTCCACCGCGCCAAAAGGGCAATTATGCGACGCGGTGCGCGGTAGGAAGGTTTACTGTGAGCCTGGGAATGGCTTGCTATATTTGTGTGAGCAGCAGCAGCCTGGGAATGGCTTGCTATATTTGTGTGAGCACGACGTCGGAATTATTGGATCATGACGTCGGAGTATTTGTGGCCTGACGCCGACGTGCGGATAGATAGTTGCTCTGTCCACCTTTTTCGTGACGTGGACGCCCCCGTAGAAACACTGTGAAATAGACGTCCCTTTGAGAGGGAGACATTTATTGTGAGTGGACGGCAGACTCCGCTCTGTCATTTTCCTTCCCAGCTGATTTTCACGGCGGGGTAGTTGTTGAATCGTGAAAAAATGGTGGACATTTTTGGAGGACAGAACAAAAGTGAATAAATGCTCGCTTGAATTTTGCGGTGTGGTGGTGAGTCGTTGATGAAACATCAGCGGAAACAGCCGCGAATGACACCGTGAAACCGATGCTCTCCATCGAGCTAAAACGGATCTTCGATTCATGCTCTGCTTAAAATAAAGCAGCCGTCTCGCGAACTAACAGAGGAACTTGCTCAGACCAACAAGTCCGCCTGGAACGCCGGATTTCCTATCCCGGATTTATTCAAACGCTCTACTTGGATGCTTATGGACACTGGAACGGTCTAATCCCTCCCCGAAACAAGAAATAAAGCATCCTGGATGTACTAATAAATGATGTACCGTACAATCATGCAAAATCGCAATGCTGTACTATTTGAATTCTGATGTACATAAATACGACAAAATGTGATAAACTTCGAGGTTCCAAAATATGCACCGTTTCAGATCCATTTTTACTTACTTTTTGGATAGCACGGAGTACAAACTATTTCAAATTGACATCATTATGTACATCTAGATTATTTTACTAACATTTTTTAATAACTTATAAACATGATTTTAAAACTCTATGGAAATAAAGGGACCAATGGAACTCAGAGTCGTCGGTCGCTCTCTCTCCCCTTCTACAGTAGATCGGGAGGCGATTTTTGAGAAGCTCCGTCCGGCCGCCTCGCTCGCCGGCGATCCGCGGGATTCCTCCCCTCTGTCGGCCGCTCCGGCGGCGGGAGGGAGGGGGATCCCCGGACCCCGGCTTGTACATAGTGTAGGTCGCGATAGGATCCCGCCGGCGGCGTCGTGGAGGTGGCGATGGTGTCGGTGGCTAGGTGGGGGTCGGCGCGCTTCCCCTTCTGCGGCGGCGCTCCTTGGAGCTCCGGCGCGGCGCGGGCGACTTTTGGTGGCCGCGGATCTGCGGATTCCTCGGCCTTCTCTTGTTCTTCTTCCTCTGTACAGGCCGGCGAGGAGGAAGACAACTGCGTGGGAGTTTGAAGACGGGAGGCTCTCCTCCGGTGGGCTTGGTTGGCTCTGCGGAAGAAGGGTGGCGTCCTCGTGCTCGTCTCCGGCGGGAGACGGCGAGGGCGGGCTGGCGTTGGCTCGGTGCCGATGTTCGTTTATCGAGCAGATTCCGGCGCCTGCGTCGGATGGTGTATGCGGCTTCACAACAAGGTTGGTCGGGCCGTCGGCTTCGGTGCGTGGTGACCTCGCCTTCTTCCTCCCCGGCGGCGTGCTGCTGGTGCTTGGAGGAGGCGTGCGGTGCGGCGGTTCCTGGCCTCGCCGGGCGGTGAGCTCGTTCCTGTCTCGCGGCGTGTGTGCGTTTGTTGTTCTTCTGTTGATGTACACGCCTCCCTTCAAAAAAAAATAAAGGGACCAATGGAAAATAAAGGGATCCATACTCGGCGGAAAGTATATTCAGTGTAATATAGCTAGAGCTATCTAGATATGTAAACACGAAGTGAGTGTGCACATGGCAAGACGTGCAGTGCGGTGAGACATGTCACAACTCACAAGCAACGTGAACAACTCTCATTTTGACAAACCCGTTCAATTCCCATCAACAACAACTGTGACTTACTGTCTAGTGATCAAACAAAGGCAGCTAAGTAAGCCCGTCTGATTTGACGAAACTCCGGCTAGACCGGAAGCTGCAATGCTCTGGAGTATAGTAAGTAATTCACTAATTCGTCCAAGTCTTCCCCAAGTTGCATTGGTAAGTAAAGCCCAGCTGATTTGACGAAACCCCGGCTAGACCGGAAGCTGCAATATACAACTTCGTCAAAGTCTTGCTCGAGTTGGACAGTATATGGCACTATGCAAAGTTTGCAAACGCGTATCACGTGTTCCTGTACCCGAACAAACCTGTCACGGTCATGGACTAAATTAGGAAGACAAGTATTCTTCCTTTTAAATCGAGTTGGATTCTTTTCTTTCATAAACGCCATATTAGATATGTGTACTTTGGAAGGTTAAAGGGGTTAGCTTAACAAAGCAATAACTACTTTGAAGAAAGTTAAAATAATTACAAATTATACGGCGAGAACTCATAAATTAGTAACGGATTGCGCTAATTACCATTTGACACCATGTTAACATCATTTTTTTTTATCAAACAACATTTAAAAAATTAAGGCCTCGATAAACCCGAAAGAAGCCGGACCGGCTGACACACAGCCATCCTGTAGTAGCCCCCAGGGCCGGCCCTGAGGGGTGGCAGGAGGGGCGGCCGCCCCAGGCCCCCGAAACCCAAGGGGCCCCTAGCTAGGTTCGTTTAGCCGTCTAGGGTGTGGTAGTTTGGAACTCCTTTGACGTCGCCATTAGAGACATGTAGCTTCTGATCTCGTATGGTTCAGGGGATGAAGACGAAAGGAAGCGGTACCTCGTCTTAGTGGGCCTTCTGTTTTCTTAAGTTACGGAGTAATAATTTAGGCCTTTTATCTTGCAATTAATCTGGACCTTTTCTCTTATGGGCTAGTAGTAGTTGATTAAGTGGGTGGGGCCCGTTGGCTGGGGTAGAAAAATAGATACGGTACCGATCCATGGATTGCAGCACAAAAAAGCACACGATAGATGCTAAAAAGAAACACGATCAAAACATTTCCTGCTCATATTTTGCCTACAAAATCCCTTGTTCCATCCCACCGCCTGGTGTTCTAATGTTTGTCAAAGGCGGAATAACTAAACCAAGTGTAAGCGACGTTAGAACACAACGTTCATGATATCAGAGGGCGACGTCGCGCTGACCAAAAGGTTGGGACACAGCTTCAGGGACTTTATGTACCTAAGTCACGGAAAGACAGTCTTCTCATTTGTCGCCTGTTTTAAATCCAACGTATAAGGTCGACTAAAATTTGAAACTCAAAATAAAAATTGCTCATTAAAAAAGACAATAAATCATAATGTTTTGCTGAGTATTCTGTGAAAGTTCTCCCATTTTGATTAATGGTTTGTTAATAAACAGTTTTTAGATTTTAAGCTAAAAAAGCTATATATATATATTCACAAATCAGTGGACAAAATGAGATGAAACTTTCATAGAACCGTAAACAAAATATTTATGATTTACAGTATTTTTTTAAATTTTCTAACAATTTTATATCATACATATTATTTACTACTCACTCCGTTCGAAAAAGGATGTCACAAAAATGGTCTATCTATAGTTCATTATTGTGACATCCTTTTCCAACGAAGTGAGTATGATATTTCTTCGAGGGGCCCGGGTTTTAGTTTCGCCCCGGGCCCCCAAAATCTCTGGACCGGCCCTGGTAGCCCCGCTCCGGCGAGCAATTGCCGTTGAGTGACGCGTACTAGCGAACCAGCAACGGATTAAATGTCTTGTAGTCTGTTCCATTCCCGATTAGTACGACTGCGTACTAGCAACGGATATCCAGGTCTTGTTTCTTCTTATTTTCAACACCGTTCTCATCGATTATGTCGGTAGATTTTGTGACGCGTATGTCTTGTATTCCCCCTAGCTCCCCTACGTTCTTAATTCTCCTTGTTTAATTAAGGGATATTAGCCGCCGCACGTTACGTCGACTATGCGTTACAGTATGTAAGCAGACGAAATATAATACTCCCTCCGATCCATATTAATGGTCTCAACATTGTCTAGATACGGATGCATCTAGTCTAAACACTTAACTAGATACATCCGTATCTAGATAAAGTTGAGGCCATTAATATGGATCGGAGGTTGTACTAATCTTGACCTCTCTAGGCACCGAGAGCCATCATTTATTTCTCCGAGAGGTCAGATTTACCAAATATCAGGGCATCTTATTACTATCCTGGGTACGTACCGACCAAGACCAGCTGACCATGCGCCATAAATCTATCAAGAGAAGTACACGTACGACGCGTGCGTGCGCGCGTACGTGTTCTCTTCGGGCCACGTCATTATTTCCGCCATAAAACAAGCTCGACTAGTGTACGTACCGGCACAAAAGAGGTCAGTAGTTAATTAGTGTACCAACAACCGGTGCCTAGCTAACAGTAGAGCCTTCCGTTCCAATCCATCGCTGCCTAACAGATCTTATGGTAGCCACCCAAGAAAAGAGACACGTACGTACGGCGGGTGGTTTAGGATGAAGCTCCTTTATTAAACGGCACGCATCAACCAAAGCAGAACCACGTAGGCATAGTACGTACGTGTGTTTACGCTGCCACGTCTTGGTTGGTGCGGGGACTGTAGTACGAGAACAACGTACGCCACCTTTAACAGTCGATCACCTAATCCTTGGACCCATCGATCGATCGAGCAGGCCGGAGGTGGCGCCACCACCCTATATATACGTCAATAGATGCTTATATATGGGGCCGCCGTACTGACAGACCAGAAACGGATATCCTGGTCGTTTCCTTTTCTGTTTTTTCAGACATCATCCTCAGCGACTCTGTACAGAAATGTCTTTTTAAGGGACAGCAAATTAGCAGCGCGCTTCCGGAGACCACCGTGAGATGGAGGCCAGACTAGTTAGCAAAAATCAGGCCAAGCATCTATTGATCGATCGTTACACCGAAACACTGAGCCTACCGTTCACACCAGAGAATGAACAGCCACCAGCTTTATCGATGTCTCAAATCTCACGGTGGTCCTTAATTAAACGGCACACATCAATCACTAGTAGGGGAACTAGCTAGGTGTGTTTTACCTACCACGTCCTGGTCGGCGAGAGCAACGCCACCTTTGTCACCTAATCCTTCTTGGGTCGTGGCGGCGCCCTATAGGTGGAGATCGAGTTGTCGACCTGTTCCGTATTCCGTTGTGGGCGGTGGCGGCACCAGGGTGAGGACCTCTTCCTTTCACATCGAGAGAGAGAGCTAGCCATGGATTTTTCTTCACACGCGCGCGCCGACGCTCAGTCCTCTCCGCACCCATGCTTCATCGCCGATCCTCCACACGCTAACACGCACGCATCCTCGTCGGCGTCCTCGTCGCCGATCTCGACCTCGGGGGTCGCGCCATCCTTCCCCGGCGTCCGCGGCGTCCTCGCCGCCGTTCTCGACCTCGGGGGTCGCGCCGCCGCACAGGAATCTCGCGCGCGCGCAGGTGATGTCGTCGACGGCGCGCGTCATAAAGGCGAGGACGGAGGGGTGGCGGATGCCCGGCGTCGGGCGGTGCTCCCATGGGCGTCCGACAGCAAGTTTTCGTCAATGATTTTGTTTGCCTTCTTCTGATGTGGTGCAAAATTTGCAAGCTTTTGTAGCATAATGTTTTATCTTTTGATGCAAATCCAGAGAACATCGGTAGCAATTTTGTTCTTCACACGATGCAATTTTTCTTTGATGTGGTGCAAATCTTTGGAGCAAAAAAATTCTGTTTTTTATGCAACTCTGTAGAACAATTGTAGCAAGTTTCTTTTCACGTCAATTTTTCCATGTGTGGTGCAAATGTTTGAAAATTGTGTAGCAACTTTGTCCCCCTTTTGATGCAAATCTGTAAAACAGATGTATCAAATTTCTTTTTTTACGATGCATTTTATATTTCGAGAGGTGCAAATCCTTTGAAGCTCCGTAGCAAATTTCTTCTCTTTTTAATGAAAATCCACGCTAGGATTGTAGCATGTTATTTTTTTTTGGCTTTTCAATCTGTCCATGGTGGCGCGCCGCCGAGCGGGGCCGGCGATGGCTGGAGTTGGGCGTGGAGGCATGGTGCTCCCATGACACAACGACCTTGCTGTCGACGGTGGTGGTGCTTCCAGGAGCACAACGGCGTTAGTTGGAGGGTAGGCAGGGGGTGCTGCCGGGATGACCGGCGACCGGTTTTGCAACTCCGGTGACCGGCAGAGGTCGATCGGTCGCCACGTGCATATGTGCAGTATTTCTTGTTTGGCTGGTACTGGCAAAGACGTAAGGCCAGTGCAGTTGCTAGTAATTGACTTTACTTTACTCTCCATATTTTTTCCTGGTTCGAGAACCTTCTGATTCCGAACCTCCGCTCTGTCACACATATTCTAAAGCTCAATCATGGGAACAATCGGGCTCCGTGGCGTGGCCTCGATGCAACCGTGACGCGGTGCACGGTACACAGCTTGCAGTGAACAGCAGCCTTGGAAATGCCTTGCTATATTTGTGTGAGCACGACGTCGGAATTATTGGATCAAGTGACGTAGGACTGTAGAAGTATTTGTGATCTGACACGCGGACAAATAATAATTATGTCCACCTTTATCGTGAGGTGGACGTCCCGTTAAGGCTTTGTTTACTCCAAGAGTTTTTTAGAGGATGGGAAGAGTAGGGATGAGAGGGGATTCGGTGAACACCCAATCCCCATAAATACTCTTCTCCTACAATACACTAGCATGGACTACAGTTTTTGTGTTAGGCAAAAATGAGATGGTTGGTAGGGGATATTTGGGGATTATCTCCTCCCATCCCCAAAAATACACTAGAAGTAAACAGACTAGTGGGGATTTTTCGGAATCCGGGATAATTTCCTTCCATCCCCTAAAATACACTAGAAGTAAACAAGGCCTAAAAGAAGTGTGAAACAGACACCCGATTCCGCCGGCTGTCATTTTCCTTTTTTCCCAGCTGATGGATGGCCGCTGATTTCCCACCTGAATCGTAAAGAAAAATGGTGGACATTTTCAGAGGCCCGAAGAAAAGTGAATGAAGCGGTTGATTTTCGAGGTGTGGTGCTGAGTCGCTGATGTAACCTCAAGCGGAAACAGCCGCGAAAGAGCCGGTGAAACCGATGCTCCTACTATGAGCTGGAGTAGTAAAAATGGATCTTGGATTCATGCTCTGCTTAAAATAAGCAGCCGTCTCGCGAACTATTCTTTTGCGACCTTTTTTTTTCCGACTGCGAACTATTCCTATGCTCAGCTAATATTAAAGGAACTTGTTCAGACCAAGAAGTCCGCCCGGAACACTGGATTTCGTCTCCCGGTTGTATTAAAAAGCTTTACTCAGATGGAACAGAAAAATACTCGCCCGGAGTACCGTTTGTACTACATGTTTAAGTATTACCGCGGCGGAAAGTATATTCAGTGTAATATTGTACGTATACAATTACAAACTACGTATCCTGCAGGTGTGTAACCACGAAGAGAGTGTGCAGATGGCAAGACGTGCAGCGCAGCGAGGCGGCCGGATCTAAACCACCCCGTACGCATGCATGTATCTCTCTCCGCAACCTGTCATAAGCAACATCACTTTGACAAACAGCTATTGTCCAGTGATCAAACAAAGGCAGCTAAGTAAGCCCGTCTGATTTGACCAAACTCCAGCTAGACCGGAATTCACTAATTCATCAAAAGTCCGGCTGATTTGACGAAACCCCAGCAAAGACCGGAAGTTGCAATATAGTAATTCGTCAATAGTCTTGCCCCAGTTGGACACTATGGCAGTATGCAAACGTGTATCACGTGTTCCGGTACCCGAACAAACCTGTCACGGTCATGGACGAAATTACAATAACAAATATTCTTTCTTCTAAACAAAGTTGGATTCTTTTCCTTAGGGGGCTTGCCATCGAACCGGTCGTCCAGCGCGTGGCGATGGAGTTCTACATACCTGGGTCGAATAAAAGGTGGATCGGTGGTGGCCATAGTGGCTTTGTTCCACCCAACATGCCTATCTTTTTGTTGTCGGACATTCTTGATCTGGCCGTCAATGATTTCAGATGTCTAAGCTGGCGATGTTCACGGACTGGCGAATTAGCTTCTGAACCTTTGCTTTGAATGAGATCCGGTTGTGCACTCTCAAATTTCAACCGGTGGTGCCTAAAGGGGCGTGTCACGAAGCTCCACATTCTGTTGACAACATGGAACATGTCAAAACTAGGGACTTCCATAGTTTTGGACAAAGGTGGGGAGTGTCAAGACGGTTATGATTGGAAAACCGGTATTGACGGAAGTGGAGTTTTGGATGCGATGAACACATTACTTCACTGGCTGTTGTGCGAGCCTAGCTGCAAGACGATGTTCCTATCCGAACCACACATGTGCACTATGCAAACGCGTATCACGTGTTCCGGTACCCGAACAAACCTGTCACGGTCATGGACAAAATTACGAAGACAAACATTCTTTCCACTACAAGAAATGTGCTAACTTATGACCTTTTGATCGTGACCCTGAAAATATTGGTCATAGATCTGTGACCATTTTACACTAGTTGGTCATGCCCCACTTTGGAGGGTCGAAATCTTAAAATTTAACGACCAAACCTGTCAAAAAGGTCACAATGTCCTTTCATGGATTGGTCATAATGCAGATATCAGTAATTTAGAAACTTTTTTTTATCAATTTAAATGGTTATTCTCAGCCAACTCAGCAGCTTCGTCTACGTGTCACTGCTTATGTGTCATTTTCGCTTACGTGTCACTGCTTACGTGTCATTTTCGCTTACGTGTCACTACTCATCCATTTTGTTGATCTCGATGACATGTGGGACCTAGCATATGCACATTGACTTGTTGACTAGCCTGACAGGTGGGACCCACGCAGTCATATGGGACCCATGCTCTGACATGTGGGTCCCACCGTTACCCCACCCATACTGACATTTGGGTCCCACCCTTACCCTACCCCACCCATCCTGACATGTGGGTCCCACCCTTAGCCCACCCAGCCTGACCGGTGGGACCCTAATGACATGTGGGACCCGCCTCACCCGCGCATGACATGTGGGACCGGTCCCTAACTGCATGACACGTGGGCCCCGCCTGACAATTGGGACCCGCACAGAGAAATCGGCGAAAACTCTTCGCAAAAGTTGCAATCCTGGGAGTCGAACTCGAGAGCTCCTGCTCTCCGCAATCGGAGCTAACCACCAGCCCACCACATGTTTGGTGATAGAACACCGTGCTCAGCCTATTTAAGGTGTATTGCCGAGTGGGCTTGGGCCTCGGTGGCACGAGGCCACCACTTTTTTTTTCTATATAAACATTTTAGTGTGCCGAGTGGGCTTGGCCCATCCTGGTTCGACCGTGCTGCTGGGCTAGGCCTGGTAGGCTCGACTGGCTCTTTTTTTTTCTTCTTTTCTATTTTCTTTTATAACTTTTGATTTTGAACTCCAATTTCAACCAAATAAAATTTGGAAATTTTGTAAAAATGTCCTCTGTCATTATAGACTTTGGATTTTAAAATTATGACATGATGAAATGAAAACATCCACTTCCAAAATTTGGGTTTGAAAATTCTAACATGACTTTTTTCGAATTTTTATTCCGATTTCAAAACACGGTCGAAACGACGGACATGACCGTTTGTAGCTAGGGGTTGAATATTGCAAAACTATTGGTGTATCTGTGATGAAATAGGCACTTGTGTATCTAAAAATGATTTTTTCCAAAAATCTTGAGCAAACTACGAGGCACATGTAGTTCAAATTTAACCCGATTCCTGCTGATTTGGCAGAAACTTGTCTTTTTTACGAGAGGTGGTTGGAAACCGTTTGGCACACAACAATTTAGTTTTTTCGACATTATATGTGGTCTACTATTTTGAGAAAATGCATTGGTCCAATTTTGCAACATATTTTTGGTAGGTGCTTCACAAAAAAACCCATTTTTCGCACTCGGAAATTGAAAAATGATTTTTCCGTGAAAGGAAAATGAAAAGTTTCTTCGGCAACATTGTTGACGGTGCCAAGATACACGTATGTGCCCAATATGGGCATATTTAAGCAAACTATACCATGGATGTGGACATAACATTCGTCATGTGGCCCTAAAGCCATGAATCTTCGTAGATGATAACTCATTTCTGAGAACACTTTGTTAAGAAAATTGTCGTATTCCAAGTTTATAATTTTAGTTGGATACTATGACACATATAATGACACCACGTGAAGGTTTTCCATTTATTTGATTTTTTTTTAATTTCGTATGACGATTTCAAGATACGGTCAAAACGGCGGACATGACCATTCGTAGCTAGGGATTGAATCTTGCAAAACTAATGTTGTTTCTCTGATGAAATAGGTACTTGTGTATCTAAAAATGATTTTTTCAAAAAATCTTGAGCAAACTACGAGGCACATGTAGTTCAAATTTAACCCGATTCCTGCTGATTTGGCAGAAACTTGTCTTTTTTACGAGAGGTGGTTGGAAACCGTTTGGCACACAACAATTTAGTTTTTTCGACATTATATGTGGTCTACTATTTTGAGAAAATGCATTGGTCCAATTTTGCAACATATTTTTGGTAGGTGCTTCACAAAAAAACCCATTTTTCGTACTCGGAAATTGAAAAATGATTTTTCCGTGAAAGGAAAATGAAAAGTTTCTTCGGCAACATTGTTGACGGTGCCAAGATACACGTATGTGCCCAATATGGGCATATTTAAGCAAACTATACCATGGATGTGGACATAACATTCGTCATGTGGCCCTAAAGCCATGAATCTTCGTAGATGATAACTCATTTCTGAGAACACTTTGTTAAGAAAATTGTCGTATTCCAAGTTTATAATTTTAGTTGGATACTATGACACATATAATGACACCACGTGAAGGTTTTCCATTTATTTGATTTTTTTTGAATTTCGTATGACGATTTCAAGATACGGTCAAAACGGCGGACATGACCATTCGTAGCTAGGGATTGAATCTTGCAAAACTAATGTTGTTTCTCTGATGAAATAGGTACTTGTGTATCTAAAAATGATTTTTTCAAAAAATCTTGAGCAAACTACGAGGCACATGTAGTTCAAATTTGACCCTCTTCCAGCTGAATCGGCAGGAATTTATCTTTTTTACGAGAGGTAGATAGAAACAATTTGACACACAACCATTTGGTTAATTATAAATATTATGTGGTATAGTATTTTTAGAAAATGTATTTCTCCTATCTTACCAGATATTTTCGGTAGTTGCTTCACAAAATAACCCATTTTTTGCACTCAGAAAATAAAAAATGATTTTTTTGTGCAAGAAAAATAAAAACTTTATTCGGCAACATTGTTCACGGTTCCAAGATACACGTTTGTGCCCAATATGGGCATATTTTAACAAACTATGCCATGAATGTGGACGACTTTCTCGGTACCCGCTTCACAAAAAATGCTATTTTAAGCACCTGAAAAATGAAAAGTGGGTTTTTTTTGTGAAACATGTCGAAATCTTTGGTCGGCAACATTGCTTGCCATCCCGCAATGAACACATGTGCCAAATTTGGGATCATTTGGACAAACTATGTCATGAATGTGGCCAAAACATTTCTCCTTCATCTTGAAAGCTATGAATGTTCGTTCGTGATAGCAAGTTTCTGAGAACACTTTTCCAGTAAAACTTCCGCAACGCAAGTTTAAATTTTTTTGTGGTAACTAGGTCACATATGATGACGCTACGCGAAGGTTTTCCATTATTTTGATTTTTTTTGAATTTCGTGTGCTCATTTGAAAATCTAGTCGAAGTCGTCGCCGTGACCGCTCGTGTCTAGTGTTTGAATCATGTGGATATTTTGATGTATCTATGATGAAATGGATACTTGTAAATCTAAAAATGGAATTTAGGAAAAATAACGGGCAAGCTGTGTGGCAGCTGCAGTTCAAAATCTAGCAGTTTCCAGCTGAATCGGCAGGAAGCCGTTTAAATGGCCGGAAATAGGCAGAGAGCTCGGAAATGCATGCCTTTTGGTGATTGTACGTGAAATGATGTCTACTTTGTGAAAAAAAATTATCGGTGCCATTTTGGACGACTTTCTCGGTACCCGCTTCACAAAAAATGCTATTTTAAGCACCTGAAAAATGAAAAGTGGGTTTTTTTGTGAAACATGTCGAAATCTTTGGTCGGCAACATTGCTTGCCATCCCGCAATGAACACATGTGCCAAATTTGGGATCATTTGGACAAATTATGTCATGAATGTGGCCAAAACATTTCTCCTTCATCTTGAAAGCTATGAATGTTCGTTCGTGATAGCAAGTTTCTGAGAACACTTTTCCAGTAAAACTTCCGCAACGCAAGTTTATAATTTTTTGTGGTAACTAGGTCACATATGATGACGCTACGCGAAGGTTTTCCATTATTTTGATTTTTTTTGAATTTCGTGTGCTCATTTGAAAATCTAGTCGAAGTCGTTGCCGTGACCGTTCGTGTCTAGTGTTTGAATCATGTGGATATTTTGATGTATCTATGATGAAATGGATACTTGTGAATCTAGAAATGAAATTTAGGAAAAATAACGGGCAAGCTGTGTGGCAGCTGCAGTTCAAAATCTAGCAGTTTCCAGCTGAATCGGCAGGAAGCCGTTTAAATGGCCGGAAATAGGCAGAGAGCTCGGAAATGCATGCCTTTTGGTGATTGTACATGAAATGATGTCTACTTTGTGAAAAAAAATTATCGGTGCCATTTTGGACGACTTTCTCGGTACCCGCTTCACAAAAAATGCTATTTTAAGCACCTGAAAAATGAAAAGTGGGTTTTTTTGTGAAACATGTCGAAATCTTTGGTCGGCAACATTGCTTGCCATCCCACAATGAACACATGTCCCAAAATGAAAAATGGTTTTTGTGAGCAAAGAAAATGAATTTTTTTTCAGCAACATTATTCTCCATTCCAAATTTCCCTCCCAAAACACGTCCCCCGCGCCAATCCAATCCAAAATTTTCGCTCCCAGGCTCCCAGCGGCAACTTCTTGCGCCTCCCCATTTTCCATACGTGAAATGACCGAATCAGCCCCAGAAAACCGAGCCACGCCTGTACATGACGGAGGGGCAATTTCGTGAATTATTCCAGACCTCCAAATAACCCTAGCCGCATCGCTCCCACCCTATCCACTCTTCCCCATCTCCCTCGACCGCCGCCATCGCCACCGCACGCCTCCACGGCTCCACCGATCTAGCAGTCTCCGGCTCCCTGTCCCACCACCCCTCCACTGGCGCCGCCTGCCATCGACTCGCCCCGTCCCCATCACCCCACAGCCTTCCTTGTCGGGCCATCGATCCATGGAGAGGAGATCCATGCTCGCGGTCCACGCAGTGGCCGCTCTCCGGTGCGCGGCGTCCAGATCAGCAGCCGCCCCACATCCGTCTCACCAGAGCTCGTCGTCCAGAGCAGCAGGCGCTCCCGGTCCGGGTAGTGGCCGCTCTCCGGTGCGCGGCGTCCAGACAAGCAGCCGCCCCGATCCCCTCTCTCCGGAGCTCGGCGTTCATACCAGCAGTCGCTCCCGGTCAACCCCGGCAAGGCCGCTGCCGGATAACAACTTCCCCGACATCACCGCCAGCAGATCCAATTCTACATCTCGGGAACATCCAGGCCGGGTCGATTTGGGCGGCAGACGCGGCCGTCGGCGGCGGCTACTTCATCTACAAGGACTCCAAGCTCGCCCGCGACTTTTAGAGGTGTTCAACAAGCTCAGGTCCGTCCGTCTCTTCCCGCATGCACGATTGGCTCTTGCATCTCCCGATCCTGCGTGCGCGTAGTCGCTGAGCGAGGGTGATTTTGTTTTTGTTGCAGGATGTGAAGCAGCTCGCTCGTTTGCCACCCGACGCCATGGCCGGATGTGAAGCCAGGGTCTCGCCCACCGCCGCGACATCCACATCCAAAGGTCCGCCGTTTTTCTCCCTCTGCCTCTTCATCAGTTCTTCATGATCTCAACTCCTTTCTGATTCTCATGCCACCGTCTCCTCTGCAACCAGAGGGACACATCCGTGCAAGCTTCCTTCACGCACCGTCTCCATGTTGTGGGTAAGTCCCTTGATTCTTCCATTTGTTGACTGCTGCTCACTTGTTACCTGCTGTTAATTGGGGGATCTGTTGTTTACTCGTTATCTGCTGTAAAGTGTATAAAATATTCTTGGTAATTCGTGCCCCATGTGTTGTTTGTGCAGAAATTAGCTGTTCTGTGCAGTTTAGATTGGTAGCTAGATATGGTTGGTAGTCTTCAACATGCCTTAAATTCATATGCTTCTCACATGGTTTCAACAACTGTGATTATGTAAACGATCATAGAGGTAGTTGTTTAATTTATGAGATTCTGGTCATTCAATGATTAATCTCTTTGTTTCCTTGTGTGTGTGCTTGATATGGGCTTTAACATGTTAGGTGTTATTTACCTTATTGATTGTTTGTGTCATGCCCATCTGTTCCATCTTTCTTTCTAATTCAGTTGTGTCTACGAGTAACTGAACTAAGAACTGCGTGTGTGTATATCCATATTATGCTTACTTTTCCTTTGGTAATGTTCCAGATATGATGATTGGGTCATCTACAATTTCTTTTAGCTCTGCTCGGCATTTGGAGGGAAGCCCTGGTGCTGTGGTAGCAAGTTTAAATGGTTGAACCCTGAATACATCATGTTTCTGTCACATTGCTGTTTTCGAGCTTTTGCTAAGATATGTGTGATGTGTCCTGCATAATAAGTGCTTGTTCATGTTTGGTTTTCTCTAAACTTTGTTTGATTCCTTGATGGAGCGCTAAGACTATGCGTGGAACATTAGTTTTTATGATCTAAAACTGCCTGTCTTTCCTGTGATGATGTAGTTTAGTAGATCTTAACTGAATCATGATGTACTAGTGCAATCCTTGGTGAAAATCTGTTCGGGCAAATGATACTAAACTAAGAAGGCTTAACCTGATAACAACTCTTTTTACATTAGTTGCCTACAGTGTTGAATAAAAGATATATCTATGTTGGTTCGTGATTGTTGTAGGCTACAAGATATATATCTATGTTGCTTCATCTTGCTGTAGAATTTGCCCCTGTTCATTCGCTTACATGGTTTGCTATTTGCAGTGCTGCAGCTATCCAGCAAGAAAGGGATTACCTTGTTCCCTTCTTTTTTACATCATCTTATGAATTGTTCTTGGATCACCAGTAGTACAAATTTACATCCTCTTATCAGTTTATTATCTTCTGCTCCTGTCGGTCTCATGTGCTGTTTTGCTCTAATTGTTTTGTGTTCCTGCTGCAGGAGCAATGTTGCTGAGGGCGATGGGTACGCGACGGTGGCTGGTGTGATTGACGACCCAGAATCAGTGGGTCCGCAAATGCACATGTACGTAGCTTTCCTTCTTAAATGCTTCTGCTTCTGCCTCAGCTACTAAGCTAACCAACACCAAATCCTGAACTGTAAAAAGAGAACAAAGGTGAAGATGCTTACCTTCAGTCATGTTTGCTTTTTTTGCTCCTAACCATATTGTTTTATAACATGCAGATGCTTGCCGTCATTCATGTTTGCCGCAAGCTCCAGGACGAAGAAGTCCAAAGAAGTATAGGTTCTGCGAAGATTGATTTAGAAATTTGTGAGTATGCATAGGTTCTGTGAAGATACATCACAAACATCTAGTGTTCTGATATATAATTGGTCTATAAAGTATCTAGTTCGTTGAAGTTCTTAGAATCTGTTGCTTCATCATACACTTGGTTAATAAATCTGCATTTCTGTAAAATTTCTGTAAATATGTAGTTTTCCGAAAGTCTGTACGCTAAACCTGGTGGTTTGCAAATCTAGTCTAGGAATAATAGCTACTCTAATGCTGGTGCCTTTGTGTTCTCTTTACAGGAACTCCAGGGCTAAGAAATATGAAGTTCGAAGACATGGATCCCTACTCAGCAAAGAGTTGTGTTTGACTGTAATATACTGTAAAGATTGTACTATTGTAGTTGTAATCATATTGGGGTTGTAATAGAATGTGCAGATTGTAATACATTGTAATTTAGTGCTATTTGATGAATAACATTTGTTCTGTTCTGTTTGGAATATTGATTATGCATGTGATTTGAAAATGTGAGAAATGTTAACCTGACAAGTGGGTCCCACTTTAGAAAATAATCTGAGCAATTATAAAATTTCTGACATGTGGGACCAAATTTAGCTGACAAGTGGGACCAGCTCCAAGATATAACAGACAAAACACAGTAAAAGGCCATAGCCCATTAAATAAAAAGGCCGATTTGTTGGGCTTTGACAAGGGAAAGAAAAAAGGCTGAATAGTTGGGCCTGGCCCATTTAAACCACCGAACTGGACCGGGCTGATTCTGCTATGTGACCATTTCAATTGGTCACAATTTTGCCACGTCATCTCTGCCACGTTGGATCTGACGTGGACATACCAGATTGGTAGTGACCAAAACAGTTGGTCATAAAATCTGTGACCTTTAGTTTTGGTCACAACCGTCTGTGACCAATCCCAAAAAAAGGTCACATACTGCCATTAGTGACGCTCATCTTTTGACCAATCGTTTTTGGTCACAAAAAGGTCACAAATGACAGTTCATGGCCATTTCTGTGACCAATATTGAGGGTCACAACTTAGCATATTTCTTGTAGTGTTCTTATAAATCGAGTTGGATTCTTTTCCTTTAAACGACATGTCAGATGGGTCATGGGTGTACTTTGGAAGGTTTTTGGAGTTAGCTTAACAAATCAGTATCTACGGCGAGAACTTAGAAATAAGTAACAGATTGCGCTAATTACCATTTAACACCAGTTAACATCAATTTTTATATCAAATAATCAGAAAAATGAGGCCTCGATCAACCCGGCCGAACAGGACCGCCCACGGCACAATGGCACAATGCAAACGCGTATCATTTAACAGCTATACAAACTATATAAACTTCAATTCTCGCTCGAACTGGGGGGGCATATGCTGTGCACTAGCCCCTTGGGGTGTACTAGTGCACTAGGCAAATCTGGACCATCGGATCTAAAACGGACTCTCCGGATCGAATTTCAAAAACAATGTGAAATTTGAAAACTTAACAAAAAATTCCGAAAAAAATCATGCACATGCCTGACCATGGTATGCACCGCCGTGATTTTTTTCGCACCGAAATGTCACCGTATGCGCCCTGGGAAAAAATGACAAATGTCTGACGGAAAATTCAAATTTTGGGATCTCAAATTCTGTCAGAAATTTGTCATTTTTTCCTAGGGCGCATACGGTGACATTTCGGTGCGAAAAAAATCACGGCGGTGCGTACCATGGTCAGGCATGTGCATGATTTTTTTCGGAAGTTTTTGATACGTTTTCAAATTTTGAATTTTTTTGCCATGTTGCTTAGTGCACTAGTACACCCCAAGGGGCTAGTGCACAGCATATGCCCCCCTCGAACTGGACACGATGGCACAACGCAAACACGTATCACGTGTTCCGGTTACCCGAGCAAACCTGTCGTGGTCCCCTGGCTCATGTAGAAAGGTGGAGGGTGGGAGAGTAGTGTGATATGTGTGTGTGGAGGGGGGGCGGTCTTTTTTGATCCCTGTGGTTGCGTCCCTGGCGTCTGTAACTTGTCGCGGTTGTCGATGAATTTATAAGGAGAAATTAGATAAAGAGAAATTAGACAAATATTCTACCTGGACTGCCAAGGGCCTCGATAAAGCTAGACAAAAATGAACAGTTCTCCAGACGTGACGAATGGTGCAATACACGGTACATCTTCCAGCGAGGTGTGCACTGCAGTGTACGTACGCCACATCATTGCTTCTTCCTCCATATGAACTTCCTGCGCAGCTGCCGCCGGATGTGTAGTCGACTTCGAAGTTAGTGCGATATCCAGCAGGAACTTTGATTAAAGCAAGACAGAATGGAAAGATACGGCCGGAGGAGAGAAACCCATCGCCCGGCCGGCATCGATTCCGACGTACGCGACGCGTCTCTCCTCCACCAGTTTTTCCTTTCTCCATGACCGCTCCGCCTCTGCGACGCGGAGATATCGGACGGATCTGTGGCTCTGCCCGTCGGCTCGGTTGTGGCATACGTTGCCCATACCAGCATATCCGGAATTAGATCCTTCTCCTTTAAACGTCATGTCCGATGGGTATACTCCTGCTTTGGAAGGTATAGATCCTTTTTTCTGGTCTGGATATTGTTGTGTATCGCAAGAGTTTGCTGTGCCACCAACACCAAGTGTGGAGCTGGAAAGTATTGTCGTCACCAAACTATAAACTTCAATGCCCGGCACGCAAAAAGGATTATAACTTTCATTGAATCTTTCTTTTAGAGTAGAAGCTATGAGTTAGCTAGCTACTCCCTCCATCACAGTTTATAAGGCATACACGCAGTTCAAGAAAAAGTTTGACCATTAAATTTGGTCAACAAAATATACATTATATGTAACAAAAATTATACCATTGGATTTATATTGAAATGAGCTTTTTAATGATATAATTTTTGTGATATAAAATTTAATTTTTATTGCTTAAATTAGTGGTCAAAGTGTGTTCTTGAACTACGTGTGCGCCTTATAAACTGTGATGGAGGGAGTAGAAAGTATTTTGGCACTAAGCTTTTCCAAAAATGCTTATAGCTTGTGCGATATGATTAGTGTAGTTTCTTTAAAACGAAAATACCATTTTAATAGTTGTATAATTGAAAAAACTATAATGGCCGATGTTCAAAATATGGCGTGCATTTATTAGTTTGGCTTTGAGATACCATGCATCTATGGAATATCGACCGATATACATGCAGATCTAGAGTTGTATCCATAAAACAAGATGGTCCGATTTTAGTTAATAATCAATTTTTAGCTAAAATAAAATGTAGAATAAATAATAGTCTAGGATGAGAAGTGTGTATTAATGCATACCGGCCAGAATATCTTGCTAACTATCATGGATATATATCCAAGCTATCTGAATTTAATGGCTAATGAATTTAGTTGGATTCATTCAACTTAAGTTACACCAAAAAATCGTGTAGTAATTATGCTACTTAATAGTATAAGATCGTTATAAGAATTGCTAGTTGAGGATACGGTAGTTTATTTGCGAAATAGTTTGCTTTCCATGTTATTGACCATGTCTCGTGTGTCTTGTAATTTTCATGTCTAGACAAATTTAGTTGGCCGACACCATTTTTAGTTAACAGTCTCTTCACATGATCAATTTTTAACTCACATAAAATATTTAATAAATTATACTCTAGGATGACAAGTGTTTATTAGTGATATGTACTAGGCAATTACCGGTATATATAAAACATATATGGCTATAAGATCGGCATCGTAAACCTCCGATACTTTCATATGTCAGCCCAACTATTGGACGTATCACATGTATTTACAAGAGGTAATTGCACCACTCATACAAAAACTTGTCCGGTGGGTGCAGTTTCATACAACTTGCAAATTTTGATTTTTTGGTACAAAAACTTGTCAGCCCTGCGCAAAACTCATACAAAACCAATCAGAACGTGACACGTGGACAACTTTTCCATGCTGGCAAGGGCACTGGCAGTTTTGCAAAGACGTCCCTGCTCTTTGACGTTATAACGATATCGTCCTCGTGTTCAGACGGACAAATATCCGTTGCGTTGACCAGTTGCTCGCTGCTCCACTTGCTCCCGTCGCCGCCGCCGCCGCTCCCCTCCTCTCCTACTCCCATTGCCGCCACCGCTATCCACCGAATCGGAGTTCCCCGACCCTATCCACCGACTCAACTGCACAATGGAGGTCGAGCAGGTCTTCTACCTGCAGCCAGCGACGCCGGAAGGGCGGCAGAAGGAGGAGGCGGCGGCGGCCTTGCTCAATCTGGCGGGTGTGCCCGTCGAGGAGTTGAAGCAGCCGCAGTCCATGTCTGATCTGCTCCTGATGGGGACGCGGCTCAGGCGCAGCGAGAGCGAGCTAATCGTTAGTAGGGACATGGATTTCAGGGTTCTTCATCTGATGGCGCTTCAGAGCTGCGCACTCGACGGATTCAGAGCTCGCGCGAGAGCGGCTAGCTCCTCCTCCGTGCCTATGTCAGAGGTGTTGAAGGCCACGAAGTACAAGGGAGAAGCGAGGATGGTTTTTTAGTCTGTTTCCATGCAGGATTTGATGAAGTTGTTGTAGCAAGCTCGGCAGTTCCCTGCTCCTCTGATTGGTCTGCCACTTTCATGAACTCCAGGAGTCCCAGGGCTTCACCTTCCAGGTTGCAGCTGCCCAAAGGACAAGCTGGTGGAGGAGAAGAAGAAGTAGGTTGGTAGTAGTTTAGATTCCTGCAGTGTTAGTAGTAATCGGAATGTAGTGGTAGTGTTAGTAGTTAACTGAAGAAGTAGGGCTGCATTTTGGAGATGTAAGAGAAGCAATGTTAGTTGTTTAGAGTTGCTTTTGGACAAATGGTAGTAGTGTTGTTGCATTTTGGAGACAACTAGCTATGTAAAGAAGAAGAAGCAGATGATGTAATACTTGTAACCTCATCTTATAAAGTAATGGAATATGTTGGCAGAAATATGTGTTCAATAGTTGAGTATATTTGTTGTGAATGTTGTTAGCAAATTCAGTAATGTTGACAAGTAGACAAGTAGCAAATTCAGTAATAATTGTGAAGCAATAAAACTCAAGTAAATTCACTGATGTAAATACTAGACAAGTAGCAAATTCAGTAATAATTGTGAAGCAATAAAACTCAAGTAAATTCACTGATGTAAATAGCTACATAACCAGAAATAGCTACACCACCACAAATTCTCACAAGTACAGAAATGTACTAAAACTTGCAGGCTCAAAACTCTTATAGTTCATACTAAATTTTCTAAAACAATTACATCTCACAATGATCACTCAGGTGCATTCTGAGTTAGCCGAATCTCATCTGCCATATCTCCAGGCACGAGCTCATTTAGATCAGGAATGTCATCTTGCCTTCTTCTTACTTGGTCATCTCCAAACAACAGGTGATATGCTGAACCAGGACCTGTGTTGTATGTGCCATCTGTGCTTCTTTCTCTTGCAGGGTGTGGACTTGGTGCATCTGCAGTTGGACCAGCTCCCTGTGCTCTTCTCTTGGTACCTCTCACTCTTCCCCTATCATTCTGTGATGTAGTTGCATCTGCAGTTGGAGTAGGTTGCCTTAATTTTCTTTTGTTGGCATTGCCTGCAGCTCCTCCTCCTCTACGTGTAGCTGCTCCTGCTCTACCTCCTTCTCTACCTATAACTGCTCCTGCAGTAGCCACTCTTTCCCTAGTCTATGATGTTGTCACTCTTGCAGCAGGAATGGCATCCCTTGCTCAAGTAAATTCAGAACTATTTAGACACCATCGCTGCCGGGGTGAAGCAATAGAACTGAAGTAAATTCAAATTAAATACAGACATATGTGTACTCAAGTAAAATGTGAATTACCTTTTGCTTGTCACTCATAATTGTGAATGGAGAAGTGTTTGTAATGTTCAGGTCATCTCGTAAAGTGGTCAAAAACCATTCCCAAGAACTTGTGCTCTCCACCTCAAGTAGTCCCATTGCAATAGGATATATGCAATCATTCGGATCAATACCAACATCAGTCAGCAAATTCCCTAGTATCTGGTCTTAATGTGACACCCATCAACGCAAATCAATGGTCTGCACCCTTCCAAAAATCCCCTCTTGCTGGCATCATATGACTAGGACAATGTTGCCAAATGCGCCTTCGGAACAGGATCGGAGTGCTCCTTTATTTCATTTGTGGTGAGAAAAAACCTAGAGCCAGGATTTGATCTCCTCAACTCCTGTCCATAGTCACACAACAATGTGAACTGCTCTGCTTCATCACCATGTATAATATTCAATGCTGCCTTTCTTGCTCTTCCCAACTTATATCTGTTTGGGCACATGTTGAATTTCCTACGGACTTTTGCTGCAAATGCCGCCAAGTCCATTTTTTGGTTATCTCTGAACTCATCAATAAAGCACTGAGTGAGAAATGGAGCTGTCAGTGCCTTCACCTCCCACTTTCTCTCACATGTGTGCACATTGCAATATTGTCTAACTACAATTGCCTCTGTCATGCTATCCTTCGACACCTTAATCATCCAGGGGCAACCATCTTCACAGACTACATCTAGCCTAGTGGCTTCATTTCTTGGCTTCCTCAATTTTCTTCTTTCTTTAACAGTGTATGCATTTAGAGCTTTTCTGAATTCTGGCATGGAGGATAAAACCATGCCGGTTCTGAACGCTGGAGCTTCCATATCCACCTCTGCATTGAATTCTTTGAATTTGTACTCCAGCTGCAAGTGTTGTTCTTTTGTCAGGTTTAAATCATCATGCTCAAGACCAGCATCATCCTCTACTTCCACAATTTCTGATACCTCATTGTTGTCATTCACATCCTTATCAACATTGTCTAGGAACAGATCATCATCACCATCCTCCACATCAAAATCACTGTCAGTGTCGCACCCTTCATCTTCAATTTCCCTATCAGCTTCAGGAATGCAAGCACTTCTTTCAGTTTCCCTCTCTAGTCCACCATCTTCATCTACAGCTTCCCTATCTGTTGCAGCAACTTCTTCACTGCCAACTCTCACTGCTGCAGTGTGGGATATATACTTGCTAGGGATTTGCACTAGCACATCTGGTCTTAACACCTTGAGAAAATTGGTGTGGTCAACCATCAAGCACAGGGTTCTCTCCTCCGGCACAGCTGCCATCATTGCAAGTATGTGACTGTCATTTTCAATCAAACACAATCCATCATAAAGGGATTTGTCAGGAAGTAACCAGCAGACACTAGTTCTAGCTGTGATATCATTTCCTCCTTCCTTAATGAACTCCTCAATCCACAACCATGAGAATGTATCAGTGTTGCAGTTGTCCCAGTAATCCTCACTCCCACTGACATAGCAAAGATTATCCTTGAGCCCACAAAAATATCCATTGTGATCCAAGTGGACAGTAAACTTGTCAGGATCAACTGAAAATGTAGCACACATAATTCAGTTAGTTAGTGCAGCACACAAAATTCAGTTAGTGGAACAGGAACCATAAAAAATCAGAAAAACTTGAACTATTGAACTGAAAAACTACTGTAATCTAGGAACAACTTCACCTCAAGCAAATCAACAACAAACACTACTCAATTTTATGCAAATATTACAACTTTTCTGGCACTAAAACACACCGAAACAGGACAACATAAAAATCGAATTTTTCTGCAACGATTCAACTAAATAACTGCTTATAAACCGTATACAAGGTCACCTCATCGTAATCTACACCAAATCCATTTGCAATTCATCCAAAATCGGCCGCCATTGTGCACCCAAGGACCGAAACAGGACAACCACAAAAATCAAAATTTCTGTAGATGAAGTGCGAGGAAATGATGCCTACACACTACCCACACATACACGACCTCGATTTAGATCCGATTCTCGCGGGGGAACCCTACCTATACCCCTCCACACACACACCTGCCAGCGGCAGAGAACGACGGAGACAGGGGAGCCGCGAGAGGGAAGAGAGACTCACCGTACAGCGGAGGATCTTCATTCCAGTTGCGTCGGTGCGGATCGCCAGGGTCGGCCATGATCGACTCGGTCGAGCGCCGCCTACGTGATCGCCTCCTTCCTCCTCGACCGGTCCGACGAACAGGGAAAGAAAGACGAAGGTTGCGAAATTGAAGGAGAGGGTGGATTCTAATAGAAAGAGAAGAGAACGGGGGCCTTTTTGCACAATCACACAGTCGCGAAACTGCAGGATTATATCGTAATAATGTCAAAGAGCAGGGACGTCTTTGCAAAACTGCCAGCGCCCTTGCCAGCGTGGAAAAGTTGTCCACGTGTCGCGTTCTGATTGGTTTTGTATGAGTTTTGCACAGGTCTGACAAGTTTTTGTACCAAAAAATCACAATTCGCAAGTTGTTGTATGAAAGTGTACCCACCGGACAAGTTTTTGTATGAGTGGTGCAATTACCTCTTTTTACAAACATGACAATTGCTCGTGAAATCACTACATGTTTTAAATATCTCTACAATATTAAATGGTATGATTTAGCAATATTCTCCAAGCTATCTGAATCTAATGACTAGTGAATTTAGTTGGGCGAAAAAACCGTGTAGTAATTATGCTACTAACTATGTTCATAAATATATGACGTGCAATTATTTTTTGATAATATAAGTTCGTTAAAAGTATTGCTTGTTGAGGATATTCTACTTATTTACATTGTGTCATGTGTTTTGTAATTTTCATGTCTTGGCAGTTTTATTTGGTCCAGTAATTATGGACATGCAAAAGACGTCTTGGCTACCATTCAAACATTATTATCGGACATAAATTAACACTTGCTGAGATTATCATCAGAGGCAAAGCTCATATTGCTCTTTACGATTTCTTAACTAAATTCTCAACAATGACATAGATCAAACTATGCACCGGAAACATGCATTGCACCGTACACACAGTTGCTAATTTCACATAGAAAAAAAAGGAATCATTGCATGGAAATCTAATATATCTCACAGTCATGCCTCAACCCAAACGTAGTTACCATGGAAAGTTCATACTTTGCAACTGTAATTAACTTGTTTGTCGACCACTTGTTTACACCGTCCAAACTAACTCCTCGCCTTTAATTCAAACAGCAACAGCACACGCTATCCACTCGGAGTAGCACCTACTCGTACGATATGGTACGGTATTTTCAACAACCGTACGCACCTAGACGTTGATATGGCCAGAGTAGCATGCAACAGAAAATAAGTACGTTCAAAAATTCTCCTAAAGTAAAACGAGAAAGAAAATACGTACTTATTTGAAACGAAAATAAGCAGCAACGCGTGCTATCAAGGGCCCAGATAACACGAAACTTCCTGAAACTCTCCTGCATAAATAGAGAGCCACGGCGGCTGGCATACCAGACATACAATCGTCCTCGACTCAAACCCCCAAGAACCAGAGCAGAGTCTCCCAACTCTCCCGCGAGAAAGCGAGCGGCTTTCCATCTGATTTCTGGCCTCCGATCAAGCCGTAGAAAATTACTACTCCACAGTCGCGACCGCACACGGCGACGGCGCCGACACAGCAGACCCCGCCGCCACGATGCCGACCGCCACCAGCGCCATCCCATCCGCCGCGTTGCCGGGAGACGGATCTCTCGCCGCCGTCGCCGCCGAGGGGAAGGTCCTCCTCGGCCGGTACGAGCTGGGCGGGCTCCTCGGCCGTGGCGCGTCCGCCAAGGTGTACCAGGCGAAGGACCTCCTCTCAGGCCGGGACGTCGCCATCAAGTCGTTCCCCAACCCGCGCGCCGGCGGCGGCCCGGCCCCGATCGAGCGGGAGGCGGCCATTCTCCGCCGGCTGCGGCACCGCCACGTGGTGCGCCTCCACGAGATCCTAGGCACGCGCAAGAAGGTCCACTTCGTTCTCGATCTCGCCGCCGGCGGCGAGCTCTTCTCGCTGGTCGACGCGTCCGGCCGCATGACGGAGGACCTCGCGAGGCACTACTTTCGCCAGCTGGTGTCCGCCGTCCGCTACTGCCACTCCCGCGGCGTCTTCCACCGCGACATCAAGCCGGAGAACCTGCTCCTCGACGCCGCCGGCGACCTCAAGGTGGCCGACTTCGGGCTCGGCGCCGTTGCCGCGGAAGGCGGCGGCGACCTCCGCCACACCATGTGCGGCACCCCGGCGTACGTCTCCCCCGAGATCCTCGCGAAGCAGGGGTACGCGCCGGCCAAGGTGGACATCTGGTCCTGCGGCGTCGTGCTGTTCGTCCTCGCCGCGGGATACCTCCCCTTCAACGACGCCAGCCTCGTCAACATGTACCGCAAGATCTACGCCGGCAGGTTCCGGTGCCCTAACTGGTTCTCGCCGGCGCTCCGCCACCTGCTGCGCTGCATCCTCGACCCCAACCCGGCCACGCGCATTGACACCGACGGCATCATGGACCACCCCTGGTTCCGCCACGGCGCGAGCGGCGACGAAGAGCTGGCGCGGATGATGCGCGGGCACAACGAGGAGGCGTGGTTCAAGACGGAGTTCAAGGAGGACATTGGCCGAGACATGACCGCGTTCGACATCCTGGCCTTCTCCCCCGGCTCCGACCTGTCCGGGCTGTTCGACGCCGGGCCGGGCACGGAGAGGGTGTTCGTCGGCGAGTCCGCGGCCGCCGTGATGGCCAGGGTAGTGGAGGCGGCGAGGAAGGAAGGGCACCGCGTGAGGAGGGAAGGGAAGAGCCGCGCCGGGCCGGTGTACGTGGAAGCAGAGTGCGGCGGCATTGTCGCCAAGGTGACCGTGTTCAAGATCGCCGACGCGGTGTCCGTGGTCGAGGTGGTGAAGGGCCACGGAGCGGAGGCCGCGTCGTTCTGGAAGGACTGGCTCGAGCCGGCCGTGAAGCCCTCGGCAGTGTGATATGATCCGCCGATGGTGAGCCGGGTTTGGGCAAAAGAATATGATCGCCTCGCCGTTCCGCCGGCCGGCGCGGGTCGAAATTTGTTGCTTCAGCCGGGAATTGTTTTTTCGTTCTGTTTCGTCCGTGTTAATGCGTGCCTGCGTTGCCATGGCGTGCCATCTGGTGGTCGGCGACCCTGCTCTGTACATAATCCGATGGAAGAAGAACTCTTGCGAGTTGCGACTTCGAGTGGAGACAAAATTGTCGTCGTCAGAGAAGCCGCGGCACATAAAGCTCTCTCAACTCTGTGCAGGGAAAGAATCTCAAAAAAAAAAAAAAACTCTGTGCAGGGAAAGGAAAACGTTTGTAAAACTGCAACCGTGCAAGGCGTGGATGAGATTCAACGCCGTGAACACGCAGAAGAGAAAGGCATTGCCCCGAAAATACTCAATGGACTGGACACTGGAGTGACTCGAGATAACCAGGCCAATCTCGTTTGGGAATTGGATTCCATGCCAGAATAATAAAAATAGTTCTAGTTGTATATATAATTTAAGTTCTGTAAATTTTTTCTTTGTCTCAATTGATTGAAGAAGTAATTGGAAAGTAAATGAGCAAGTACAGAACTGAGCACATGTACAATGGTAGAGAAGGCACACATTTTCTTAGCCATCCACATCATTTAGAGAAGACAAAATTATAAGTTGTACAATGCATTATCTCTTATTGTCATCCCTAGCAATTAATGAGAAGTAATTATATTTTAGTAGGAAATTGTATTTATAAGGGAATACAAGTGGTACAATGGTGAAATTAGTCTTCTCTTATTTCGTAAGAGATCAACTCTTAGCTAAGGGAAGGCAGTCTCTCCTTTCTTCATTCTCTCTCCTCCAACTAGACAAATATCCTACGTGTCAACGCTAAGAGAAGGCTGACGTCACCCCATTGTACATGCCCAACCCCAGTATCAGATTCAGAGATGAGATCTGAAGAACAGACTCTGAATCAATTGTCAACGCCCATCTCTGAACTCTGAAGCCAAGCCGGCGCACCGTGCCATGTGAACGGATATTGCTTCCGCATCTCTTGATTCTCTTTCCTCTACGATGAGCTCTGTGTTCCCGCAGCAACGGCTACCTATGATCGCTGGCTTGTTTTTTTTACTGTAACTACGGCGGGCTCTTAAAGCCAGCCTGAACCATTTTCATTTATAAGGTGGAACCAGATACAACACAACGGCTACTCACATGTAGCACACACACAAAAGAAAGAAACAGGGAGAAGACCCGGAACTAACAATGATCTACACACCACTGGCAAGCTTAACAAATAGAACACAACAACATAGAAAAACAGACTGAGAGGACGGAAGTAGTGTTGTTAGCTCGTCGAAAGGTTGTCCGCAGTCGAGACGACAAGGAGAAAAAAATCATCTGCTTGCCCAGCGAGCACTCCACACCTTGAAGAACTAGGAGTCACAGAGGTTGTCGAAGCATCACACCGCCGAGGTAACGCCGCGACACCGAGCGTCGCCGACCGCACCGAAAGGCAAAATTCAACCGAGACAACAACTGCACCTCCTCTTGGCCTCGAGCAGGACGCTCATTGCTAGAGGAGCAAACCTGGGCACTCTGCAAGACAAAAGACTCCAAAGCCATCGAAGGACGTCGACCAACCGAGACCTCGCCGCCAGCACACACAACCTAGAGGAGAGGTCGAGGCGGAGCAAAGGAAGAAAGCTTGGCACAGGAGACAGAGCATTGCGCGAGCACCAGAGCTCGCCCATGGCACCAACACGCCAGGGAATGGGGGTCACAATGACGCTTCCAAGGAAGAGAACGACGCCCACGAGCGTTGCCGTCACCGGCACTAACCAGAGTTAGAGTAGAGTTTTCACCCTGGCCCAGTCCATCCCAGCCACCCGCCTAACCTCAGAGAACAAGAGGAGGGCTCCAACACGGCGCCTCCAGGGAGGAGAATGACACCCAAAGGCGACGTCGTCGCTGACTTTCGCCTGGAGCCCCACGCTCCACCTAGCAACCCGGAGCCACGAGAGAAATGGCGGCCGGAAGAACTCGGAGCAAGCACCTGGACGGGCTGGGGCAGAAGGTGGAGCATAGGCGGCGGCGGACCTGGCGAAAATGCCACGAGCAGATTGGATCTAGCGTGGAAGGCAGAAGCAGGGCGCAGCACCACGAGACGGGATCCCTGGCCGCCGGCCGCCGACGGGCAAAGCTCAGGGACGAAGCCAGCGACGGCGAGGCGAGGGCAGGTGGGATCGCTGGCTTGTCATCGGCAGGTGCACCGATCATCCGTGCCGTGTGCGCTTGCGCTATAGGCTGCCTACCAGATCTGATCTCACGAACCACAAATGATAATAGCGTAGGTGGCCTATAGGATAGGACCATACATGTCTGCTGATCGGTACATGTACGTATGCCGGCGGTACCACCACCGTACCGGCGCCATGTGCATCGACGCGGACGGCCGGGACCGCCGAGAAGAAGAGTTCCAATGGCGGAGGTTTGGCCGATCGACCGCCGCCGGGACCAACGGTGTTGGAAACGGGTTAATCACATCTGTACATATGCTCGCTGGTGGTACCGCCGGCCTTGTGCATCGACGCGGACGGGACCGCCGGGAAGAGTTCGAACGGTGACGGACACAGGTTAATCAGACCGAGTATGCTGCATTATTTACCCGTGGCTGTTTATTGAAACAGCTTTGCTCTGCGTGGCCAGATTCAACTGGAACCTGGATATACGGGAATCTCCGCAAGTGATCATCAGTCCATAAACTACATGCTCTCGCAATCAGCCAGAAGTACAAGTTTTTCTCCATATTTTTTTTTAAACAATGCAAAAGGCTTGCCATTTCATTAATTAAGAAGAAGTTTTACAAGAGCTCAAAAAGAGGCAAAACCAACGAAACCATAAACACCTACTCTCGCGGCATTACATTACACAACGCTTTGGCACCGGCGGTAGACCACAAAACCACCTCGCTTTTGATCTTTTGGAGAAGCATAGAAGCCGTGATCGCCTTGTTTTGAAAAACCCGGCATTCCTCTCCAACCAAATTTCTCATGAGACAAGCATGGCAAGCGAAGCAAGTGCCTTCCGGTTAGCTCCCCTTTTGTGGATGACGTTAGTCCACCATTCCTTCACACTTTGTAGAGTATCCCACGTCGATGGATCAAGATCATGAAGCCCAATCCAATCCCTCAAAGAGGACCAAATTCTCTTGGTAAACCGACACTTAAAAAAGAGGTGTGCCGCCGTTTCTTGTGCATGGTTGCAAAGCTTGCATTGGTCACAATTTTGCCACCCCCTTCGCTCAAACCTATCCGCCGTCCACACCCGGTTTTGTAGAATCAACCATGAGAAGATTTTGCATTTCTATAGCTTGTTCCTACTACAGGCTAGAATCAACCCGGTTTTTCTCCATATATAGCCTGTTCCTACTACCAGTGACAAGGACTCAGACATTTTTGTCATTTCTAATTGGCGGTAGCAGAGTTTAGGTCGCCCAATTTCATTTCGTGCGCACCATGATTAATAGTACTACGTATATAGCAATGAGTCCTTATCTTTTTTCCTTCTTCTTTGGCAGTGAGTCCTTGTCAATGTAGCCACCTCACCTCACATTATTGGCGCTAGATGACTATATCAATGCAAAAACATAGTAGAATATGCAAATTATTGTCCGGTGCATCCACATGCGCCAACACTCATGAACGGTCATACGGCAGATACGCTGAAAAGTAAGTTGAGCGATCAATGATTCTGCAGACTGACGAAATAGCGATGGAGAGCATTGTTTTGGATTTATATAAATGCTCTGCACCCGTGCTGATGTTTTGCCTCGTAGTGTAGATATACACATTATAAAAAATAAATTTAAATATTTTTCAAAATATCAAAAAATTCTAAATAAAAAATGTCAGGTGTACAGATATTCTATATTGCACAAACAAATCATGAAGAAAAGACGTTTTTTGTGGCCTGTGTAAAAATAACAAATAAAAGTTTCGTGAAAATTCATTTTGGATCATCGAAATTTGTCATTTTTACACAGGACACCAAAAGTGTAATTTTTTTCACGAAACTTATTTTGCTAAGATAGAATATCCCGTGTACATCCGAAATTTTTATTGAGAATTTTTTAACATTTTAAAATACAATTTTTAAGTAGTGGGTGCAAATATTTAAAGATGATTTCCCCTTGCACCCCACTGACATGGAATGTGAGTTGAGCATTATTTTAGCCACGCGTGTCAATGTGACATGTCACCGCTAGGAGATGGAACTAGTCGGCGATCCTTTTTGGTTCTAATTTATTTCAGGAGTTGATACACGGAAGATCTTCTTCGGTTCTTCCATTGTTTTTTTCTTGGTTAGTCCAGTTATGACAAGAGCTCTTGAGATGTGTGTGCATATGATATTCTATAAGAGTTGTATGTGTGTGTGACATGTGATCATACATATAATACGAATTGATTGGCCATAGTGATGGTGATTGACCATCTGCAAATGAAGCAATAGCTTACCCTAAATGGGTGAATCTGGAGTAATGTTAATCAATAAAACAGGCTGCAAGCCAACAATCGATGCATACAAAAGTTAGTAAGACGAGATATTAACACTAAACGAAAACACACATTTTTTCGAAATGAAGGTTGAACGCGGCCTCTGCATCAAAATGATGCACACATCCTTTTTCTTTTATTATAATGAAAATCCATGAAGCTTTACAAAGAAATACATCGATTAACCGAAGCCACTTTCCTAGCGACATATGTCGCTACGCCTACAAGTTTGATGAAGGCAGTGGACTGATCGGAGCCATGTAAGCTTGATGAAGGGGTGAACGGATCGAAGTCATGTGCCCTAACTTCACTCACCAATGCACATCATATCCGGTGGCGTCATCAAGCCCTAAAACAGCGAGTCGAGAGCACAAACCGGTCATGCGCGCACTAAGAAGCCGCTGCCACCGTTTTCCGCAAAACTATCTTCAGGAGTAATCAACGCACTGGCCTTATCATACCTACCATCGACATCGCCACGACGCCAGACAACACAACCATCCCGCCGCGCCACGCTGCCGAGACTCACCATCGACGATGCGGTAGATCCCACGCCGCACCACCTCTAGATCCCCAACGACGTTGAACGCCACCATCGTCAGATCCGGGAGATCCAGATATGGGTTTTTCGCCAGGAGCATCCTGAGCGATTAGACGAGGACAACATCGACTGCAACAAAAGTAAGAGCTTCTAGACGATGCCTCCATGGAGGGATGTGATACACAGAGCACCACCATCGACTGATCTGAGGATCTAGGGTTCCCTCGGAGACTCTTTTGCAAACAAACCGCGGCCATCATTGTCACGCTAGCCCAGCGCCGCCGGCGCCTTTACCACCACGCAGCGATAGCACAGGCGTCGAGGCCAAGGAAGACGGAACGCACACCGCTAGGGAGTCACGCCGCCGCCAAATCACGGCAGACACCCTGGGATCCGATCTCCGTCCGCCGCGTAGCCGCTACAACCACACTCGAGAGCGCCGGAGAGCCGCCACGCCATGGTGCCCGGCAACAACACCATGTCCAAACCCGTAGGCATTGGCCCACGCCGATCCCTGCGCGCCAGGAGACGAGGAAGACCTCGCCACCGCCAGAGCCGACCATGCTTCGCTGGCAGTGCCCTTTGGCGGCATTAGGTGAGGTTCCCTCCTGCCGCCACACGGGGCAGACGAGAGGGGCGCAGAAGAACAACGAAACATATTTATTTGATCAATTTATGCATTTCTTTGGTACATGCCCGTCTCAAAATTCCGTATCATCTGGCATAAGCATCATTATCGCAGCAGTAGGCGTGCTTAAGCTCAATTTGCGGTACACAACTCCACATCAACCTACCCGGAAAGTGTGGGTGTGGGACGGCAGCAGACAATGTGGTGGTATGAAATGAACGCTGTCGAGGTCTTATGCCACGACACGGCACGGTTGCTCACTCGTCATTGTCTCGTAAAAATGCTTATACATAAGTAGCACGTCATATTAATTATGATATATCAAGAACGATAAGTTTGGGGGCAACGCAAATAATCTCAGGTCAGGTGAAAACGACATAAAAAGTGATTGAAATTGGTTCGGATGGATGCCGGGGGAGACTTGTATAGGATTTGTACTTTAGGTGCAATCATAGGATCATGTCACAAAAATCATATTTACAAATTGTTAAAAAATCTGAAAAAATTACACAACATACCTACGGGCTGTTTTTACAACTCCAAAAAATTTCAGCTCAAAGTTCGATCTGCAGTTTGAGAAACAAAAAGTCTAAATTATACTGTGAATAATATCAGATTTGAGTGAATAGAGTTTGACACTATTAAGACCGAAGTTTCTCTTTTTTCACTAGTAGGAAAAAGTTTATAAAGACCTGACTATTAGTAGCGTGCATATAATGGCGCACGCTACTAGTAAGCCGCACGCTACTATTACAGACTAGTAGTAGCGTGCGCGGAAACGACGCACGCTACTAGTAACTTCTGTCGAGACCACCCCTGTCCAGAAAGTACTAGTAGCGTGCGGTTTGGAGGCGCACACTACTAGTACGCAAATAGCGTGCGTGCCCCTAAAACCGCGCGCTACTAGTACTTTCTGACGGGGCGCGCCCCGTGTCCGATTTACTGGTAGCGTGCGGCCAGAAGCGCGCGCTACTACTAAAACATAAAAAATATGGAGGGCCACACAGCCCCCTCTCTCCCTTATCCTCTCCTCCACGCACGCACGCACACGACCCCTCTCTCCTCTTTCCTCTCATCCCATCGATCCCCATCTCAATCCCGCGCCCCTCACCACCGCCCCGCCTCCCGCCGGCGTAGCTCCTCCCTCTAGCCAGGCCGCTGCTCCTCGCCGTCCCCGACCCTGCCATGCGCGGCGGAAGGTTCGGTTTGGTTGCTAGACACCGACGAGGCGGTGCGAGCCTAGGACCAGCAGCCCGGAGGAGGTGGAGCAGCACCTTCACCGCCGCTATGTTCCTCGTCCCGGTGGCCGCGAGATCCGAGGGCCAAAACCCTAGCCGCTCGCCTTCCGGCGACGCCTCCAGGCCCCGCTAGACCACACACCTGCACGGCCCCGGACGGTGTCGATATGCTCGTCCCCTCCTTTGCCGGGCGCGCGCCGCCGTCCTCACCTCCAGCTCGCGGCCGCGCAGCCCCGGGCCGTCCCTGCCATGCTCCTCCACGTCTCCCTCCTTCCATGGTCGCCCACGACCATGTCCTTCCAGGGTCGCCGCCGGTCGCTCCCATGCTCGGCCTCCACCCGCCGTGCTCGACCTCGCCCTGCTCCGGCCGCTCGACCTCGCCTGCTCCGCCGTGCTCAACCACCGTCGGATGGGACGACAACCGCACTGCCGAGGAGGATGCCCAGAGGTAATAAGCGTCATATGATCCAATTCTGTGGTTTGATTCTAAATGAATGGACAACTAAATTTAGTTTCTAGGCTTTGATGCTGGCTATTTAGTTTCTAGGTCCAATAAAATTGATGTCTGGTTTGGTGATTCGAGGTTCAGAACTATAATAATTTCCTGTTTTGTATACATTAAGCAACATTGATAATACTTTAAGCAGTTATATTTTGCTGGGCAGAGAGACACAATAGGACTTACTGCAGAAAACACGGAGCTCAAAATAAGGTTGCAAATATACTTTTGTCATTAGATATACAAAGACTACAAAGACTGCATACTTGCAATAGTTGGAGTAAAAGAAATACTCCTAGCTTCATTATTTATTAGAAGTGGTGAAAAAAATTCAGTAGGAATAATTTAGAAGTGTAGGTAGAGCTAAAGCTTTAATTTAGAAGTGTAGGTACTGTAGTGTCACACAAGATACACTACAGTACCCCATGTCATGTTCCATACTCCATAGCTTTAATTGGACAAAGCATGAATGTATACGCTCTGTAGAGGTTTTGTACAGATTAAGTAAGAGTCCAAATATACTAATTTAGACAGGAGACATGTATCTAGTCTTGTAGAGTATATGCATTTGTCACAAGAATATGCAGGAACATGCCAACAATTTGATGAACAAGAATATGCATTTGTACATGTATCCACTCTTGTTGATCTGTTGTAAAATTTATCTCAACTTGATCTGCTACTGAAGTTGATTTGCTACTAATGTTGATCTCAAATTGATCAGGACTTGGTGGGGCAAGGACCTGTGGCGAGTAGCTGGGTCGGAGACAACCTGGGACACCAGCAAGCTTTGGCGTAGAGGAGCTGTGGCGAGACGTCCTGCTGAAGGCGACGACCTGCTGGAGGGGGCGGCCTGATGGCAGAGGTGCCGGCCTCGTCGACCTGAAGCTCACCCTCTCGCGGCGCCGGCGACCGGAAGCTTGTGCGATCTGAAGCTCTCCCTCTCGCGGCGCCGGTGAAATGAAGCTCTCCCTCTCGTGGCACCGGCCACCTGAAGCTTGGGTGACTTGTGGAGACTATCCACTAGAGGCCGGCGGTGGGGTGTAGGGGCAGCAACGACGGTGTTGGGAGTATAATAGATGGATGAATGGATGTATGTTGAATCGTTTATATGTATTTGGTGGGATGATCTTTATATGTAAAATTAAATTATTATTTTTTAATTCGTAATTTGTTACTAGTAGCGTGCAATTTGGTTGCACGCTACTAGTATCAACCACAATTTATTATTCTTAAAATCCCGAAATATCTACTAGTAGCGTGCCAATTTAGTTGCACGCTACTAGTATTCCTTATACTAGTAGCGTGCGGTGGCACGGGCACGCTACTAGTAACCGTGTACTAGTAGCGTGCAGGACCGCACGCTACTGCTACTTAATAGCAGTAGTGTGACTATTGTAGCGTGCGCCCGCACGCTACTAGTAGCCAAAACACGCACGCTACTAGTAAGTTTTTCCCTACTAGTATTTGCCTCTCTAAGTATATGTTGAATTTGAAGCAGCAAATTTTGGTGTTGCATATCTAACATTAGATATGTGTTGTCAATTTTTTTGAAAATATTTAAGCATGTGTTGTCCATTCAAAAAAAATTGATCCCATAAATCTTATCTAATGTTAGATCCTACCCCAAGTCTCCCCGTGCTCAGTTCAGGAGAACGAATGGAATTTAAATATAGCTTTTGAAGCCTTTTCCGCTTTGTCTGTTCGTTTTGAGAGGTTACATGATCGAAGCCTTGCTCAGCTGGCTTGTGGTACGAGAGTGTGTTTTGAAGGTCGAAGGGGGCTCCCCGCGCGCTCGCCTCTCTCCGCGCGCGCCTAGGGTTTCCGGCCGCCGGCGGCGGCGCAGCCCCGCCCCAGCCCCCCCCCCCCTCTCTCCCCTCTCGCGCGTGTCCGCCGCCCCCACGAGGCGGCGGCATGCGCCCCCCTCGAGCTTCCTTCCCCGTCCCTCCCTACTCCTCCCGTCGCCGCCGTCGGCAGAGGCCGTCGGGCGCGGCCCGCGCGGCGGCGGCGGCCTGTCTCTCCCCGCGCCGGGATGGGTGGAGGCGGGGCTCTGCCCTTCTGGCGTCGGTGCTCCTCGGTCGGCGGCGGCTCGGTTTTGGCCGGGAGGCGGCGTGGCGGCGGCGGGCTGCGACGGCGCGGCTACTCAAGTTTTTCTCGGCTGCCGGAGGTGAGCGCAGCGGCGGCGCCGCTAGTTGGTGGTGCGGGTGGCTAGGGTTCCGCCGGGGTCCTGCAGGCCCAGATCTGGGCCCTTTGGGCCCGATCTGGGTCAGTGTGGGCCCAAGCTCGACCCGGCTACCCGGTTTGACTGAGGTACGATGCTTGTGACGGAGCGGAAGCAACGACAACACGTCTTCTGCAGCGTGGCGCCGGGAGCTTCGCGGACCCTTTTGGGTCCGGCCGGGCCTTTGGTGCCGATCTTGAGGGTAGCAGCGGCGTCGGCCTACGTGCAGCAGCGTGGTGGCGGAGACTTCACGGACCCTCTCAGGGTCCGGCCGGGCTTGCCCAGCCTGGTGTGTCTCTGCTACCGCGTCCGGTCGGCACCCGCCGATGGCAGTGGAGGTAGTCCTCCAGGTGGCTGTGCTGCGGCCGCCCTCCGGCTCCAATGTGGCTTGGTGTGCTCCTGCGTGCTGCGTCCGGTCGGTTACCGTCTATGGCGGTGGAGGTCGATCCCTCCCACGTGGTTGTGGTACTGCCGCTCTGTCTACGGCGGGTTCTTCTCGGTTCGACCGGTCGTGTTGTGCTTGCCTGGTGATACGACAAGGGTGACCTCATTTCCGTGGTGGCGTTTGTTGGTGGGTGGCAAGATGGGTGGAGCACGTCGGATTGTCCAGGGATGCGGTTTTTTCGAGGTCGGGAGAAATCCTTGTCATCTTGACACCGACGCGGTGATGCTTGTGAGTGTCGTTGTTCCTTCCTGAAGGGCGTCGGGTGTACCTCTTCCCCACTACCTGTAGCGTACGGGGAAACCCTAGGACCAGTCCGGACAGCAGCATCGTCGTCGTTGTTTTCCTTCTTGAAGGTGTTGTTTGGTACGCGACGATTCAGAGTGCTAGGATAGTGGTGGGACTTTGCCGGAGAGAGCGCAACGGTTGCGAGTCGCTTTTGTTTTCGTGGATCCAGCAATGCCGGCTTTGTTTTGTTTTCTTTTTCTCTTTCTTTTCTTTTGGGCATGACTGTGCAGTTTTGCCCCAGCAGTGGCCTCAAAACTTGTATCGGTGGTTGCTATATTAATATAGCGGGGCGAAATCCTATTTCTTCGAAGCCTTGCTCAGTGAGTTGGCGCCATGAATTGGTTAGCCATGAAAATCGATCTTTCTCGGCGCCGCGGAAGACAGTGAAGAGGCGCGTTTAGTGTGGATGGTGACTTGTGTTAATTAGCAGCATTGTGTTTGTGCCGTACACGGGTTACGGTTACCAGAGGGGAGCCTGGGATTTGTGTGTGATAATGCGGCGGGCGTATCATTTTCTGACCCTGAGCTATTAGCTCGTACCACCAATAGTCATCTAAACGATCGCCAGCAGGAGCTGTTTGGCCAGCCAGGCACACGTCCCGCAAGTTGACGAACGCCAAGTTGGCCTATCAACGAAGGTCTCCCCCACGCCCGTCTACGGAGTCAGCCACAGTTTCCCACCTCGCGTGCGCCCACCGGAACACGGACGCGCTCCCGGGTTTCTTCTTCTTCTTCTTCCTCCCAATGACGTTGAGATTCTTGGTCCACGTGGGAACAGCCCAGCACAGGAAGCTTCTGTCACCGTTATTTTGTGACCGGTGTAGTTGGGTGAGAAGACGAGCCATGGAGTTTTGTGCGCCATTATAGGTTATCTAGTCTTTCCTGATCACTGGACCCAACAGGACGACCCATTTGGTCCGCTTGCTCATTTCTTTCCACAATTGAACTAATTCACTTCATATATCTAATAAATAGATTTAACTAAACTATTAGGTCGTCGTCCTCCTCCTATGTGGGGCGATGGAGATCACGAAAATTTTAACAAAATTGGCCGTATGTCCGCGACGCTTCGTCTTGCCGGGACAGACTTGCCGACTGTTACTCCGGCACAACCGACCTAGGAGGAGGACTTGCTGGCTCCTCCTGCTCTTCACGTTAAGCGGTAGGATTTACCTAATAGGGCCGGCTATTTTAACAAAATTAGCCACGCGTATGCTACGCTGCCGGCCGTAGTAGGCACTCTATTAGCACCGCCCGCCACTGCCACGGCGCGCGGTCTGCCGTCGGCGATTCACGGACCGCCTGGGCCGCCTACGCCAGCTTGTTAGCGGAGCTCGCGCAGGGCCGGGCCGGCAAAATCCGGGGCCCTGTGCGAAACTCTAAAACGGGGCCCTATCTCACATGAAAATTTAAATTAATAAATAACTTTAATGTGTAACTTAATATTTTACATAACAAAATATATTGACAATAATACCTATTTATTTGAACATCATCATTTTTTCTGTTCTTTGAAATAAAATTTTCAATGATATCCTCATAATCAATCTTCGTCGACACTTCACTCTGTTTTAGAAACCGGATTGATATTTTCCCATGATGAATCAAATTTGTAGTATTGAACACAAGACACAAATGATGAATAAAATGAAATTGACTTAACTAAAAAGGAGGAATTAGAATTTAGGAGTAGGAGGAGCACGCTACCTGTTTTGGCTTTTGGCGATTGCAGTGTCTCTCGTCGGCGGCGGCCTGAGGCAGTGAAGACGAGAAAACCCGCCGCTCAATCTGGATTTTGTTTGTTCAAAAAAAAAAAAAATCTGGATTTTGCCATCGAGAGACGGGCGTTCGGCGATCCGGGAGGCAGGCGGCCAGGCGCCAGGCGGCGATGCGTCGATGTCGATCCACATGATCGTGTTACGAAAATTGCAACCCAGCCCAGTAGCCTGTATATTGCCTATAAAAAAATCTGGGGCCCCTAAAATTTGTGGCCCTGTGCGGGCCGCACCAGTTAGCACCACTGTGGGCCCGGGCCTGAGCTCGCGGACTAACGAGGCTCACCGGGTCGGTCGGTGTTCATGGAAAACAGGCAAATATTGGCTGCATTATTCCGACGGCGATGGAAGATGTGACGAGAAGACGTGATTGTAATTAACTTGACGATTATGTACGCTGCATTTACCTGTGGCTGTTTATTGAAACAGCTGCTCTGCGGGCCCGATTGAACAGGAACCTGGATATACGGGAATCTCCGCCAGGGATTATTCGTCCATAAACTACATGCTCTCGCAATCAGCCAGAAGTACAGGTTCTTCTGTGTTCCTACTACCGGTGAAAGGGACACAAATCGAGGGTGTAAAGAACGACATAACCGGAATCACTCGTGCATCACAACGGAGGAATCCTCCAGGAGCACAAGCAACCTTCCAAGACTGGCTCACCCAATTTTTCTCTCTCATTTTCAATTGGAGGTAGGAGAGTTGAGGTCACCCAATTTCATTTCGTGCGCACCATAATTGTACTATACTATATCATACTGGACTACTATATAGCAAAGAGGTCTTTTAAGTGTAGCCATCTCACCTCACATTATTGGCGCCAGATGACTTACATCAAGGCAAAAACAACACTAATATATGCAATTATTGCCCGGTGCATCCACATGTGCGACTAACCATATTAGGAGTATCATAGCTAGTATCAAGCATGACATGTTGGTAAAAATCTGATATGGCAAAACAATTAATGAGTAAAGAGATGATAGTGATATCTAATTATACCTATCTTACGGTATCATAACACATAAAACGAGATATTTTTAATAGCAAGTAAGTCTTGTACACATATTTATATTGAGATTCTTTTTTGCATATATTTATATTGAGATTCTACAAATCAATTAATAAGCTGGGTTACGATACTACTATATGATACTATGTATTATAAGAGTATCATATAACGGAAATTCATATTGGAGCCCGGGCTCATATGCTCCCGATATTTTGGGAGCATAAATTTTTTTGAAAACTTT